>CM062252.1:31989837-32377069 GCA_031216285.1 Syzygium syzygioides | reverse complement strand
AAAGAATGAAAAAACGAGAGTAAAAAAAATGAGTGCAAAAAAGTGGAGGAAAAAAAAGTGTGTCTAGGCCGAAGGCCCAAATTAACTACATAATACCCCCAGCAAAGCATTAGTTGTCCTACAGGTCTCAAGGAGTCAACTGTCAGACTCTTGTGGCTAATGGAGCATCTGCATGAGAAGAGGATCCCTAGTGAAGAAGAAGATAGGTGACAATGCCGAATTTCAAACCCATTCAATGAAAAATCTTTGAGCTTAATGAATCCTTTCGTTTCTCGACTCCTAAGCCGAGCCTATATTATGCCCCTCATAATATCTCTTCAAATCTTTGAGCTTAATGAATCCTTTGTGCGGGTAAAATTATTTCTATCTCATTTTGCAAGATTCTTAACTTGTAAACCTAAAGCAAATGATGATTGAAGAGTATTTCTTTCATAGCCATGACTTGAAATGTCCGTTTTGCAAAGCTATTGATCAAGCCTACATTATGATCCCAATAAAAGACCTCTTTGATTGGTAAGCCGTACCGCTTGCCAAAATACGAGAACCCTTGTCAACGTAATGATAGTGAGGTTGAGCGATTCTTATTTTCCCGCATCAATGGTCAAGGCAAAACAAACTTCCAAAATGAGAATGAGGGAAAGCTCTTTCAGACTAAAAGTCTCTCATTTAGCAATTTCAAGATGTCCATGTTATGAGTGAAGATTGTCTTGATTAATGATTCTCGCCAGTGGAAATTTGGTGATGCAAATATGTAAAGCTATTATGCATAAATCTCAATTGAATTGATAAAAACTTCAATGAACTTTGAAAAGTGCGTTTTGAGATAGCCTTGACTATCTATTTTGATGAGTGCTTATATATGTTTCCTCTAATTGTGTTTGAAAAGTAATGTTTCCTTGAAGACCAAAAAGTTCCCAACGCTCGAGTTGCTATATGAAGCCTCATGATTCAACCAGATATTCTTGAATTTCCAAGCTACCCTAGGTGCAAAACTTTAGATAATTCATAATCTAAGTGAAAAAACTTAGATAATTCAGACACCTAAGACAAAAAACTCTAGGTCGTCATCAATATCCCGCGATGAGAAACTCCAGGTAACTTTTGTTGCTCACCAAAACCCTGCGATGAAAAACTTCGGGTGTTCATCTATGTTTCCCGGATACTCAGCTAACTCGAATTATCCCAATACTTTTGGATTTCAGGAACCATATGAGGTGAAATCTAGGTGTACCCATCTCTCTTAGTTGTTTGGAATGAAATCCAGGTACCCCATTCAGAAGTTATCATGCCCGAGGCGAAATCCAAGTATCTCGTTAAAGCTCTTTCAACTACCTGAGGCGAAATCCAAGTATTCCATAAAAACTCCTTTTGAATGTTCGATGTTTAATCCAAATATTTCATTCAAACTTCCTTTCGTATACTCGAGGTATAAATTGAGTATTTTGAAATCAATCCCCATCGCGAACTTGATGTGTAAATCGAGTATCTCATAAATGCTCCTTTCAATTGTTCAATGTGCAATCTGGATGTTTCTTAAAACCTTTTTCCGAGTACCTGAAGTGTAATCCAGGTACTTCGTAAAAGCATCACTTCAATTATTTGGGTTTAATTAAGATGTTTCATGAAAATTTCTTGAATACTTGATGTGTGGGAAAAGTGCCAAAAAAGTCCTAAACCTTTTGCATTAGTGCCAATTTAGTCCTAAACCTTTTTTTTGTGCCAATTCAGTCCTAAACCTTTTGCATTGGTGCCAATTTAGTCCTAAACCTTTTTTCGGTGCCAATTTAGTCCTAAACCTTTTAAATTGATGCCAATTCAGTCCTAAATCTTTTGTTTTTGTGCCAATTTAGTCTTTTCGGCCAATTTTGACCGGAATTTGCTCACATGGACGCTTGCCGGCCGGCGGCTGGTCATCGGCGTTGACGTGGCGCTGACGTGGACAACTTAAATAATATTTTAATAAATTTTGAATTTTTCTGTTTTTTTTCCTTTTTTTCTTTTTTTTCCACTTTTTTTCTTTACTTTTTTTTTCTTTCTCTTCCTCTGGCAGGTCGCAGATCCGGCGACCGGCCAGAGGCCAATGGCCGGCGAGGTCGAGCTCGCCGGCCACTGGCGAGGGCTGGAAGGACTAAATTGGCACAAAAACAAAAGGTTTAGGACTAAATTGGCACTAATTTAAAAGGTTTAGGACTAAATTGGCACCAAAAAAAGGTTTAGGACTAAATTGGTATCAATGCAAAAGGTTTAGGATTGAATTGGCACCAAAAAAACGTTTAGGACTAAATTGGCACTAATGCAAAAGGTTTAAGTTTTTTTTGGCACTTTTCCCCTTGATGTGTAATCTAAGTGTCTCGTAAAAGTTCTTTGGAATGTCTGTCAAGAAAATCTAGACATTTCGTCAAAGCTTCTTCTCGATTATCTAATGTGTAATCTAGATATTTCACGAAAATTCTTTTCCATTACTCGAAATACAATCCAAGTATTCCGTAAAAGTCCATCAAAGGCATGTTTTCACATTTAGTTGCATTAGAATTTAGAACAGGGGATTCATATTACCAACAAAAAAAAATCATTTCATCATTACATTTGCATAGTCAAAATTTAAGCATCAATTTGTCTTTGAATGGAACCTCTTCAGGTTTCCCTTTAACAAGGGGTAGTTATTAATACCTAAATTTTGGCTAATCATTTAGGGATTTATTGCATAGAAAAATTAGGCACCAACCCCAACCTTTAGCAAAAATAATTTAATTAAATTGCATAAAGCTATTAAAAGCATATTTCATTAATAGATAAGTTCATAAATTGCATTAAAATTGGGCTAACGGTGGATGGATTTCAATAAAGGTTCAGAACTTAATTAATTAGAATGAGCCCATAAGAGCACCTAATTTTGGCCAAACCCATTGAAAATCTTTATGGCTGAAAATTAGTGATAAATATTAATAAGGGTTTCCTATTCAAGATGATTGCAAAACAATTTTACAAAAAAGAAAGGTACCAAAAAAGTGTTAGAATAATCTAGCATAACTAAGTCCCCGAATCTATAATTTCTGGTTCGTACAAGAAAAGTAAAGCTCCCAATACTTTACTTGATTTTTTAATCAAACTCACCAAAAATATATATTACTAATGACTCTAAAATGAAAATGACTTGCATATTAGATATTAAACCTAAGTTGCGAATTGATATGGGCTTAGAAGAGTCCAAGTTATGTGTAAGCTTAGCAATCCATTAGCCAACCCCTAGATGGTGCACACTTGGAAGGAAAAATTGTCCAAAAAATCATAAACCTATTACACTTTTGTCAATTTAGTACTAAATCTTTTAATTTTACTAATTGAGATATAAACATTTTCTCATTTTCTTAATTGATTCCATCCGACTAATTTTGACCAAAAATTGATGACGTAGTCTCCAGTGGTCCCACATGGCACAATCGGCGACAACCGGCACTAGGTGAGGGAGTCGCAACCCTCTCCGACTCTCAGCGAGGGCAATGATGCCCTCGCGGCCCTTGCGGGCCTCACCCAAATCTAACGAGGGCTACGACTCCCTTGCCAAACTTGGCCAGGCGAGGGCGCTGTGGCCCTTGCCATCTCTAGGCAAGGAAGTCACAACCCTCATGGGGCCTGGGCGAGGGTCGCAACTCCCTTGCCCAATCTAGGTGAGGCAACGACACCCTTGCCTAGTGCCAACAAGGGTCACCAGCGACCCCACTTGCCATTGTCGCAACCACACTTGCGATGGGCAGCAATCGCAAGCAGATCCTAGACTTCCATTTTTTCTTTAAACTTTAGCCTTTTTTACTTTTTTTTATTTTTTTAAGGACATAAAAGGGAAAAAGAAAAAAAATCAAAAAAATTAAAAAAACTAAAATGCTCTTGACAATGTGAGGTTAGACCCTTCTTTGAGATTGAGATGGCCACATCAGACCCTTATTTGAAACAATGTTTACTTCATGCCTTTATTCGAGAAAATAAAAGCACTTCAAGCCCTTATTTGAAATTTTCACATGTTAAAATATTCATGTCAATGTCAACGGTGCCACATAGGACTGCCAGCAACCATATCATCAATTTCAGGTCAAAATTGACCGGATGGACTCAATTGGCAAAACATGAAAAAATTTAGAACTCAATTGATAAAATTGAAATACTTACGACTGAATTGGAAAAAATGCAATTTAATTTAAGACTTTTTGGATAATTTTCCCCCTTCATATGGATCATGACAATAGACAACAAATCAATTTATAAATTTGAATTGTTAAATCACTAGCTTAAATGCTCATTTATTTTTGTGGTGCTTAGTACAACAATTTTGAAGGGCGGTCTTAATGCCCTTGGCACCATCGTGACATAATTATGCTTGGATCAATTATTCCTAGCTAAGCTTGTCATTAATGGAAATAAAGACCAAGGGAGTTCCATTTCTATTTCCCATTAAGGGAACCTCTTACTCCCACTATAGCGTGGATTGCCAGCTTTTAAGTAAAATCAGAGAGATAAGCACATACTTGAAATTCTTTCAAGTATAGAAACTTATATAAGATACTTCTGTGTTATTCCATGCTTGCTTTTCGATATGAGAAGTTATAAACCACTTGGGACATTGATTATTGCTAAGGAAATCTTCCACCTACTTAGTAACTTCTCAAAGGGCAAAGTTAGGTGAAATGTGTCAAAAAAAGTCCTAAACCTAATTTATTTGTGTCAATTCACTCCTAAACATTTTTTTATGTCTATTTAGTCCTAAACATTTTGATATAGTACAAATTCAGTATTTCCGACTGATTTTGACCGAATATTGCTGACGTGGATATCGACCAGATTATGTGGCATGGTCAGCGCTAACGTGGACAATTTTTAATAATATTTTAATATTTTTTAAATTTTTATTTCTTTTTTGTTTTCTTTTCTTTTTCATTTCTTTCTTTTCTTTCTCTTTTTTTTTCGTCCCCTCCTTTCTTTCTCTAGCTGATCGCCGAATTTCAATGACCGGCTAGAGGTCAAGGCCAGCGAGGTCTTGCTGGCCTCTGGCGAGGGCAAGACTGACCTCGCGGCAACCCTCGCTAGCCAGAGGAAGAAGGGAAGGGAGGAAAAAAAGAAAAATAAATCAAAATTCAAAAAAATATTAAAATATTATTAAAAATTGTCTATGTCAACGCCGGTTGTGTCACATCAACCGGCCAACATCCACATCAGTAATATCTGGATAAAATTAGTTAGAATAACTAAATTGGTATTATATCAAAAAGTTTATAACTAAATTGACATCAATGCAATAGGTTTAGGATTTTTCTTACACTTATCCTGCAAAGTTTGTATTAAAATATCAAGCAATTAAACAAAATTATCATGAATAGTAACTTTACTTTTCGTAATATAAGTATGTTCCGAATAACAATTGCAGGCAAGGTTTTCATTTTATTAGCAATTTTCAAAGAAGTCAAATAACTTAATTAACTCTCAAACAAAATTTGTAACTTTTCATATTAGACTAGTATCCATCACTATTTTAACTACTTTTAAAGGACTCTCGACCTAAATTACCTACAAGTTATAAAATATCGAACTTAAGCAAATTCATGGGCTATTTTAGCCATTTGGCACTTAAAATTGAAAACCATCATTAACCACCACCCCTTACTATCTAAACATAGCCAGTCCATTGTCAAACAAAATACTAAACATATGCACGGACAGACCAAGAAGAAGGAATTTTCATTATTTTTAAATTTAATAGGCATCAATGGCTCAATTTGACATTGTGCGCATTGAGTCCAGAACCAAGTAATTAAACCAGAAATAACCTTTACACAGTCACTACCAGCGATGGCCACGGGCCCAGGCATGGCCCGTGAGGGCCCAGCACCATTATGTGCTGTGCCGGCCCACGTACCCGGCCAATGAAAAGAGATAACAAGTAATTTACAGGAACTGATGAGCCCTGCTGCAGTAAGACAACTTTGAGGAAGGCATCGTCTAATTCTGAACAAAAATTCGAGAAACAATTGAAGTAAGGTGATTAACATATTAGGAGAACATAAGCACGAATCTTCCTAAAACTCTCTTGCACGGTATCAGTGTCAAGCTAATCTCTTGCGTAGAGAGATCAGAGAGCAGAGAGCAGGTAATCCTCATCTCTAATGGCAGGAAATGGTGCAGGTAAAACATGAAGTCGGTCAACTCCAATCCCCTCAGTAGCATCCTAGTCCACAAACAAATAACGTTTCATTCTACTATCGTGCAAGACAAAGAGTCCTTAGAAGAGTATCGAAGGAATCAGGACTTATGGTGCTTCCTTATTGAAACTAACAGGGCTAGACTGAAGATGTTTCTGACAATTTTCTCAACAAAATCAATGTGAATTACCTTTCTGTCATGCTAATGCAGGAATTTGCAAGACAAGAGTGCTTTCAGACGCTGCATGTTTGGATCCAGCAGCAAAATGCTCAAAGGTTTGAATTACAGGAGTCAGCTAGGAGTGAAGTTGCTTCAGAGGTTATGAAGATGGAAATAAGTTTTATTCCATTTTCATTCAATTTCTACTTGGAAAGCTATCCCGAAAGCTAAACCAAATCTCATTCAATCTCTAAGAAGCAGTGCATGTCTCCTTAACTCCCCTTGACCTCTGAATGATCACCACATATTTACGAAAAACAATATGTAGAAGTGATATATGATTCATCATCTTGAAGGTTTATGAATTTCAGCAACTTTAAGTATCCTTTCTATTACAATAAGAGTGTTGTCTTTAGGTAATGTAGTAAAACAACAGCGAAACCAGCCTGGTTCTATGGAATGCATGCCAAACCAGGTGTCACGTTGACTTTTGCAACATTCAGAAGCTTGTCTACAACTCAAGCTCCTGTGAGAGCAGATAAGTCCGCTCATATCCACCCAACAATACAAACCACCACTAATCTCCATATAATTGACACCTCCTTCTCTCAGGCCACCCGCAAATAAGTCATACATCTCCCTTATCCTCTTTCTATGTGTTTCTAAAAATGAGTAACCTCTGAGTGGGCGCAGAGACAGAAGAATTTGGTTAATTTTTTGCAGCAGCCAAAACAATGTCATTATATGAATATATAACTGCAACTCTATTTTCTGCATTTCTTTCTTGTGTCTACAAAAAAAAAGCTTGCTAGACAGAGATCAGACCCTCTATTATGTGAACCGTATTCTTGTCACTGTTTTCATTAATTTGTTCATTGATAAATTTCACCTGTTTTCACTGAGACCATCACATACAAAAATCTTTGGCCAACAAGTTAAGCTGAGAGCTGTTGGACCTTCTACCTTATCCCCAGCAACTTCTTAATCTGCGACGTGAATAACCAATTCATACAATCAATTTCTTTTTTATCGATATGTTCAATCTTGGGACAAAACGGACTCGGAAAGACACGACATACCAGTTTTGTTGAAATATGCAAACTCTCCAAATCCTTTAGCTGAAATTAAATATATAAAAAAAAAGATATGATGATGTGCAAGCACAAATTTCAGAATCAACTTTTGCGACGTGGTACTTACCTCCCGAAATGGCTTCTGATTTTGTTCGCGGTATTCAATAATCTCAGTAGCCTTCTTCTCTCCAATTGTCTGCAATGGATTAACAAGTCCAGTTCATGCAATTGTTATTCGATCAAACATTTTCCATAGAATAGCTCCTTACCATTATTCCCATTAGTTCCTCCCTGACAAAGATTGAAACAATGGTGATCAAAAAGGGTCTGAAATGGGTGAAAACAAAATTTGTTCCTAATAGTTACTCACCTGCTACCAGTGTTAAAAATCTCCAAATATTCCCGAATGACTGCAAACTGCAAGAAAAATTGTGAAAAGTGAATTAGCAAAACAAAAATCCAGTATTTAAATAGCTCTTTACTTTGCAGTATTGGAGAGAACTGGCATGTGACCTTTGATCCACCGTATGTTTTCCCAACTTCTCTTCTCTCATCCTTCTCCAGAAGCATCTGATATTTTTTTGATAATGCTTTAAATCTCACAATAATTTCATCAATGGAAGTTTGCTGATGATAAAGGAATCGAACTAAATATAAAGAAAATAAGAATTCAATCACCTCCTTCATAGGCAAGGACAGAACATCCGGTGCCACAGTTGTTGCAGCACCCAATGTGTTCTTTGCAGCACCACCAGAAGCATCCAACCCTCTCCTACCTATATGACATAAAATAATAAAGCTGAGCTACATAGTGCGCATAAGAAAATGTTTGACCCTAATAGAAGATTTTGGGAAGAGCAACAGTCATAAGCCTGTTCTCCACATATGTTGAGAAATTACTATCGGCCCTAGGAGAGGAGTTTTAGAAAAGAAGACTGTTAACCTTGTTCTTATTCCTTTGGTCAATCAAGCAAACTTGAAAAAGTATCCACCAATTGCAGGAATACGACATTCTATCAGGTTGGAAGTGCCCCTCAATCAATCACTAACCAAACAATATGAGAAGTTCAAGCAGTTTGAGAGGTGTCTGAAATACTATAAAGTAAATTCATGCGAATAGGTATCTTTGTCAATGTACAGTGAGTTGCAGTGTTTCTATGAATACCCAATCCCCATATTGAATGCAAGACTTCTATAAAGAGGCCATTCATGCCCCAACCTAGACACTGAAGATAAATCACAACAAATGGCAAGAAATATATCTATTTGCAGATGGAAGGACCTTACCAGCTGAAAAAGCTGCAAAGCCATCATCTTGTTCTTTCTCCTGCTGCAGAATATTAGGCAGGGAATATGCCTAATATTGAAGGAAAGTGACTTTCAGTAAAGCAAGGACATATCGGCGAAACTGTACTTGCTTCCAGAAAAAATCAAAAAGTGACAATAAAATCAGGTAAGAAAAATGTTATAAAGAGCTGACAAAAGAAATAAATCTGAGAATTACATATGACGGAAGTTGGCTCCTTATCATCTTCATACCTTAAGAGTCACTTCCACTTAAACATTACCACCTTTCTAAATCCAGAGAACTTCAAACCCCACTCCCAAAGGAAAAAAGAAAAGAAAAGGGGAACAAACAAACAAGGAAGGATATTGCAAAGGTACATGAATTGGCAAGTCCCTTACACACTATTAGGCGCGAGCTAGCAAATCACTTTTCATAATGAAATTAGATGAATACTATGGTGTTAGACAACGTGAGATTGCATGGATCAAGGGGGCCAACTCTGCTTAGTAAGAAAAATTGCATTTGCTGTATACTTACATAAAGGCCAAAGCTTTGGATACATTTAATGTTCTTTTTGGAATCACCATATTTCATCATTAAATGACAAAAACAGATTTTATTTGTTGATATCATTGTCATTTATTGGTTAGACAATGAGATACCAAATAATTTGGTGGAGCAACTGACACACATATTTTACTTGCATCAAATTAGCCTATCTAGTATGGCATAGTTTGATTCAATTTTAGTCCAGCTGTTTTGAAAGCTACTGTTGTGAGTCTCTCTATCATTCATAGACATGACACATCCTGCCTATCCTTTCTTTACCTTCAAAATACGACTACAGCCATGAATGGCATGTTTGGTAAAGATTATGATAGCACTGCCTTTCAACACAATCTATAACAAAGACCCCACCATAACCACCAGGTTTGAGCATTCGGCCAGATCCCTGTACCTTTTCAAGATGACTCCACATGCAAGAAAAGAAGTCTCTCTCTCATATGAAGGTACTGTACTCAGATTTACAGTCAGTACATGGTCGAGAAGCCTTTCAAAGTGTTTTTTATGTTGCTATTTCTTATTCAATATTTACTGATGCCACTGAACAGCTAAGACCCGGACTCTTAACTGCTAGTCAAGGGTCAAAGACTAGTCAAGAAATCTTCCAACTTTAAAACATAAAATGCAGCTTGTTGAATATTGAATTTTCCTTGAATTATCTAGAAATATTGTAAAGAATATGCCACATAAAGTTGATATAAAGAAGATTATATGTGAATTTTCTTCAGGTAGACATTCACAATGGTTTCCAGAATCATGTCACTTTAAGTCTCTGTTTCCCTCCTATGCAAGATGCCTCTATCTTTCAGCTAGATGTAGTGCAGAATATGTAAGAAAATGTAGAAGACAATGTCAGTTACTGTATCTAGAGAGCAAAAAGCTAACTGATTGAAAATTGGATTGGCTAGTCAATACAAAAGGAAATACCTCCACAAGTGTCTCACGCGAAAGATTACCAGGGCACCATGTATGCCGCCTCCTACACTGCTTACACAAGAAGGAAAATCTCAATCAAAGCAAGAAAAACAGTGTTAATGAACTGCAACAAGAACTTTTAAGTTGCAATGAGCTATTACAATTTTCGTGGAGGTACTCCACTTTATTGGCTGGGCAAGACAAGATTGTGGAGCATGTTTCACTTTAAACTTCAAAGGTCCACAACTAAGTAATACATGAACAGTGGACGCCTATCTTATATAAATATCAAATTCAACTGTCTAAAATAAGCCAGATGAGAGTTGGAATCTATATTAAAAGGCCAGGTACATTTACATCCACAACAATATCATAATTCATACTTAGCGACTGTTTTATTGTGCTAATCTATCTTCCAAAGGCAAGTGGTCTTCACACCATTACTGCACTATTCATGCCTGAAGCACTAGCTTAACTATCAAAGTGATAGAAAGATGTAAAGAGGAAATTATTCACCAAAGCAAAGCTAACAAGGAAACGTAGGTCTATAGAACATCAATAAAATGAAGTTGTAATCCTCATCGGCACTTAATATAGCATATAACAAGCCAAGCATAACACTGCCCAGCTACAATGAGGACAAGCCATTAAAGTATGCATTTATATCTGTATTATCACCAAAAACTTCTTTTGGTTATTTGAGAAAGAACAGAACTATGGATGACTAGCTTGTTGCTTCACCACAGAGCAGCAGAAACAACATAGGCATGGCATACATAGCTATGTAATTAAAATTGTGAGCCAATATGCATAATTTTTATGAGGATGTCCTTTCAGCTACTATGAGAGATTGCCAATGTGGACGGAGCTAAAGAAGCCTTCATGGAGTAGCTCAAATAAAACTACAAAATTTTATAAGTACCAGCGAGCTACCAAAATAAAATATGCGACACGGAAAATTCAAAGGATTTGCAATATGCCAGAATGCCACTTATACAATACCTTTTCAAAATTATGTCTATTATCCTCCCTGTTTGAGTACAACACAATGGAGCTCAAGTTTTCAATTTTTTTGGCTTGCTCTTGTAAATGTCTCTCACATTCAGCTTGGGCTTTCTTTTCCACCTCCAACTCCAGAGTGATTCGCTCCCTCTCCAGCTCACTCTATAAAAGAAATTTTAGCAATTTCCAAAATACACTCCCAGTTTACAAGGACATATAATACAAAATAAGCAGCAACACAACACTAAACCTGATGTAACGCATTTTGCAAGTTTAAGATCTTTTCTGAATGCTCAGAATGTGAACCCTGAAGAAAATCGATATGGTAGCATCAGAAGATGGATTTCTAAATAAGCCATTGCAAATACGTGCATACGATCTATCTTAGTTATGACAAATAAGTAAACCTGCAATTTGGCTTTAAGTTCTTCAATTTCCTTCTGCTGCCGCTTTAGCAGAACAGCATCTGTCAAAATCTGCCACATATAAAAGATAAAAAATAAGCAACAAAGGCAATTCTTTTGGTTTATTTACTAAGCAGTTTATAGAGAAGCTATATACAGCACATCAAAAGGGAAACAATGCCAACTTCAATAGACCACATTAAATGAAGGCAAAAAAGGCTACAAGTGGAAAGGAAACCAATGGCTTAGTAGGATCACCACCTCATTCACATGGGCACAACTTTTAATATGAAGTGCTCTACTTGCAAACTTGAGACTGCTTTTAGTTTCATCTGCATGGCTCTGCAATAAAGAAATTGATATGACACAGGACGGACATGTACAAGCTGCAATTATTTCCACAAAAATTTATATGCAGCAAGTATTGCTAAGAAATTAGACTCGTGTTCATGTAAGAGTTGATTTAGCTGCCACGTAGTAAAATATCACCTTGTGTATCAACTAATATTATTTCAATTGCTAGCAGCCACCAATAACACAACACCTAATGGCTAATCTAAGCTTTGCTCAAACACATTTAAATCCAGATTATGAATAAATCATACCAATGCATGAAGCAGCCAGACAAGGCCCAATTGCCTTCAGGCCAGCTGACTTGACCCGGTCATACCAAAAATTGGCTTCAAGAATATTTCAAAGCCAATAAGAGAGATAAAATTGGCAACTTTGAATCCAGTAACACAACCATCTAAAACTTTGGTACTGCATCCCACTCTAACAGAATGTATATTTATTGAGCTAGAATAAAAACATACTTGAACACAAAAACGCAAGGTCAATGACTTTGTAAACCATTACCTGTGCAAGCGTGATATTGCAAATTATAGCTGTGTTTGAATTTCCACCAAGAGCAGGTTGCAAAATGCGTGTAAGTTTGCTGTCGCGAAATGGGACATGCTCCCTGCATCAAAAGTGAGAGATACAAAATCAAGAGCTATATATATAACAAAATGTACTTGCTGACTAATCTTTTAACTGAAACAGTTGGACACCTACCCCTGACTTTCGGCACCTGCACTCAGCTTCTTAATCACAGTTCTCAGGGTCATTAGACTTTTATTGATATGACAGCCCTCTTTGAGACGGATACCCTCTACTTCAGTTTTTGCAGCACGTTCCCAACCGGCAAGGTCAACCAAGTTCTAAAATAGAAGATCATGAATAAAAACTGGGAAAGATAGATAAAATAGTACATATTGATAAAAGAAGTAAAACTTCACACCAGAACAGATAGGCGGACAGCATCACTAGATTTTCCAGTTTTATCCCGAATCTCAATAAGCTGTCATTATTAAAGATGAGAAATTTGAAGATTAGATGGCAAAACAAGTGGAGTGGAAGGATTTTGCAAAACTTATGATACCAAAAAAAAAATGGAAAAGAAAGATTATGAACCTACCATGCGAAATATGGTGTGAGACCTACTGCTGCACACGTTCATATTTGTCTTTCCATTGTGCCGATGAGCTGAATAGTAAAAAAGTAAAGGTTACCAGGATGTCAAATAGGTTAGGACCCTTCCTTAAAAGCTTTGATAAAATCCACACCATAGAAATTACTCATTTCACTTTCAGAGAAAATAGTTTCGAAGGCATAAAAAGAATCTCAACAACTTAATATATCTACAAACTCATTTATAGAAGTGCAAAAGCAAAAGGTAATGATGGTATGAGAGATACCTTCTCCAAATTGCATAAGATTGAGGACTTCATCAGAAGATTTAACTTTTTCTTCACGTAGATCAGCAACATATATTCCCCGCTAAGCTTGCAAAGGTCATTCCCCCAATCAACTTTTAAGACCTAATAAAAGAAATAAACACAACTCTCTAGTACATACAAAATTCATACCTCCGGATTTTCATGAATTTGCAATTTCCGATGCTCAGGAGCCAGCAAGTCATATATCTCCTCGTTATATATCTCCATATAAGACATTCGCAGCAAAAATTCAAGGTCCACTTCCTGAGTATTATGAGGACCGTAAGCGCAATGTAGAAAGATCATATTAGAACCTCAAGGAGCATGCATGTTTTTTTATTTTCTTTCTCAGAACTTTCGACACAGTTTATTGGAAGAGAAAGAGGGTTGCATGAAAGAAAGTAATTCAAAGATTGGTGAAGGTAAACATATAAGGCTTTTAATATGCTCAAGAAAAGGGAAGTCGCCTATAGTTTACTGAAAGGATCCTACCTCTTCAAATATTCTTCCACGAGCCAAAGTTATGATGATAAGATTGAAGAACATACACCAAGATAAGTCAAAGACAAACTGCATTTTCACTAAAAAAACTTCTAACCTAACTTTTCTTTATTTATATATAAAGAAGAGGATAATAGAAATACTAGTGAGCCTGTCAACAGTTTACCTATCACTCAATAAATTTTTGCTTAACATAGAACCAAATGCAAAACAATGTTTACAGCATAATGACATGCAGCATACTCAGAGCACAAACTGGCTTTTTTCGATCCTTAAACTGCATACACAATAGTTTTCGAAATAGCTGGTCTTAACAGCAAGTACTCTGCAGTGGGTGTTGAGGACAGGTCGAGTCTGCGAGGCCTTCTTCTTCCCGAAAAAGCCTCACGGTGTATAGTAGTTTAGCCAATAGAAAAGATGGATCAGCAGGCACTAAAGGGTAAGCTTATGTCCGGAATTCAATTAGTTGAATAGGTAGAGGAGAGGTGAAGTAAAGATATCTAGAGCAATATAGACCGGGCCTGCTTCCCATTCATTCTTTTAGTTGGATGCTCTTCAGCTGGTCAATAGGGCACGTCGCTTTCACTTCTGTAATAGAGGCGCTCTCAAAAGCATGGCGCTCTAGTGGAATGATTTTCTTAGGTTATTGGTAATGTGTCAAATTTTTTTAGGAGCAAAGATCCTAGCCATAAATCAAGTCAAATAAAAACCAACCAGCAAATGTATACCTTGCGTATGGAATCAAACAAATCGGAAACTGAAAGAGAAATGATCCCAGGCTCTCTCCTTGATCCCCGCATGGTATGTGTCTTTCCGCTGTTTGTTTGTCCATAAGCACAAACAGTTCCTACAACCCAACAATATAGTACAAAACGAGAGCTCATTTAGATTTCAATACTCTATGCTACGTGCAGCTGCAACTTCAATACTTTCACTGAACTAACAGAAAGAATCCCTGTGAAAATGCTACAAATGGAGCCAACACAAAATGAACAGCACAACCCAAAGAAAAGAAAGCCGAGAGAGCTTGCCATTATATCCACGCAGGGCAGCCGCGATAATTTCTCTGATGCGAGATTCATAGACCTCCCGCGTCGTACAATCATCTCTAAATATTCGATCTAAATTGACAAAAGTACAAAATAAAACAAGTTAGAGACGATACGAATTCAAACGGTAGAGAAGACAGAGTGAACGGTAAGCAATACCAAACATGAATTTGTAAGGAAGATTGGTATTGGAAATGGAGTTGCCAGCGATCCTCCAGGGGCTGGTCTTTGCTTCTTCCGGCGAGAGTGGTCTTGGTCTGATGCTCACGTGTATATTCTCCATTGACTGCAATTCAATGGGAGGACAGAGACAATGATCAATGTTAATACAGCAGTTCAACGGAAGGAGAGATAGAGTATGAATGTGTGAATGTAGCACTTGGAAGAGACAATGAACAGCATGCATGCTGCAGTTCAATGGGAAAGCCAGGCTCATGCTCTCGCGAAGGCAAGCGCCGGAGCGTGTGACCCACGCGGCCGAGCGGCAGTTCAGGCGCGTGCCGTCCGGTATATACAAACAAGGAATCTATATTGTGCCTTCCGTTACATACAAACAAGGAATATGTATTGAACGGCGTCTCAGGTAGCGAAGGGCGGGGGTTGAGAGTGGCTCACAGCGACAGAGATGGCTAGTAGCTTCCTAGGCCAAAAAGGAGGGTGAAGTCAAGCTTCAAGCTTCTCGGCCAAAAAGGAGGTGGCGCGGGGACGGCCGACGGCGTTGACCGGCGATATGGACCGAAAAGTTATCTAGGGATTCCGACTACCGAGCTTCTGGCCTTGTCGCTTAGGTGCTCTCCTCCGGTGCGTGTTTGTGCGTTCTCCGGTGGAAAAGAAACAAAGAGGAGAAATGGTTCTCTCTTCCTTGTGTGCCGAATGAGAATCTGCTTAATACCTTAGATGATGATGATGATGAGACGGAGAGGGGGAAAAAAATCATCAGATTCTGTTCGTCGACCCCTTCATCGTCCGCGTGATCTCAACTTCTGTTCGTCGGTATTGGGGCTTTCCGACCCGAAAAATTTGGGTGTATTCTGATCGGGTGTTCGGATAAACGGTAACAAAACAGACCGGGTGACGTGCCCCGGTGACCCGAACCGTCGCCGCGACTCCGATTTCAATTGACCGCCCCAGACAGAGAAGAGAAAACAACCGACACTTTTAGCCTCGACATCGAACGATTCTCCAATCTCAGGCACGTTCCCCGTCAATTCCCATCTCTGGTTTTCCATTTCATCAGCAGATGGTCGTCTAGAGCGATTCCATTTCTCGTTTTTGCCTTCTTGCTTTGGCATCTGATTTCGCATCTGCAACTCTACGAATTGTGCATTTGTTACAAGGTTGTATCTTGCTTCCCATGCACAACCCATTAGCAAAACCTCTTAGCTCAGACCGTCTCTGCAAAACCGATTTCTAGATTAAATTCTCTAAATGTTTCGCAGGTTTCCCATCCCGGGATCCCAGTAATACTCCTCTCGTGCAGATTCCGGCAGTCTCTTTGATGATCAAGTTTGCTCGTTTGTCTGTGATAATGTTTTCTTAATGTTGTTTCTAGAGTTTTCTGGTTTCATGGTGTACCGGGTGTTATAGAAAGCAGCTTGAATTATCGGGTCTTGTGATTTACTCTGGTCACTGAGCTGAGAATGGAGAGAGCCCCACTTGCGATTTTCGTGCCATTCTGTTTTGATGAGCTTGTTTGTTAGGGAGGTGAGAACTAGTTTTGGCTTAAGGCCAATGGCGGAGGTGATCGATTTTGGTGTATCTTTCAGGGTAGTTAAATATCCTGCCACCTAAGATTTGCCTGTCTTCTCCTCGGCCATGCCTCAAATCTTCTGCTTGTCAAGGGTAATTCATTTCTTTATGGTGCTTTGTGCTTACGCAGTGTTGTTTTGTGCTCTCTATGTTTATCTTGTCCTTTCTATTGCGGGTTTAACATTAGTACTTCTTTCAACGGTGAATAGGAAGCAAAGATGCACATCATTGTTGAGTGTCCCGTGTGCAAGCATCTTTCGCAGAACCTTCATCGTAGTTACGGTTTTTAAATTAAACATTTCCTGGTATGCAGGGGAGATGTATTTTCTTCTTCTTGCAGCAACAGCCTTTAGTCTGGTAACTCTACTTTGGCCACACTTCTTTTTAGATACATTCACAAGGGTACAGTTGATACTCCAACCAGCACAATAGAACAGAAATCAGCTCACAGCTTCTTTGTACATACACAGAGATTTTGTTGGCTTATAGTGTGCATATTGCCATTCAGTCATGTCTGGGGAATGGCTTTTGACCCATTTGACTGCTTAAAATGATTTGCCCACTATAATCAGTTGTACATTGTCGAAGTGGAAGAGAGGAAGGATAGGAGGAGATGAAAAGAAAACAGCACTTACTCATTCACGTCACATGGACATTGGACATGGGCATAGACAGTGGAAAGTGGCTTGTTGGGTTCTTGATAGATTTGGGCGTCATCAAGTGATCATGTGAGGAGGCATCAACCGAGAAATAATCCAAAAAATTAGGAGTACTTTTGATAGGGCTTCAGTTTAGTACATCCAAATGGTGTAAAACTTGTATCGTATACTTAAATACCAAAAGCTTGTCAGAAATGAAATTGTATTCAGCAAACGTCCTTACATTTGAGACCCACAGATGATGGCCAAATATTAGTTTAGTTCTCTCTTACATGTTGCTCATTAATTAGCTATATTTGCAGTAGTGACATCCACTTTCCTGACGGAAGTAGGACAAGATTCTTAGCATTTATACAGAATATTATACCATGTAGGTTTCAATGAAGCCGGTATATCAAATGCAAATTTGCAACATCGCTGCATGAAAGCTTGCAAAACAGGTAGGGACCTCGGTGATATTATCGGGTTAATTATTGGGTCTTGTGATTTACTCTGGTCCCTGAGCTGAGAATGGAGAGAGCCCCACTCGTGATTTTCGTGCCATTCTGATTTGATGAGCTTGTTTGTTAGGGAGGTGAGAACTAGTTTTGGCTTAAGGTTAATGGCGGAGGTGATCGATTTTGGTGTATCATTCAGGGTAGCGAATATGCGAGTGGATACTGGATAGGTTAAATATCCTGCCGCCCATGATTTGCCTGTGTTTTCCTCAGCTGTGCCTCAAATATTCTGCTTGACGAGGGTAATTCATTTCTTTATGGTGCATTGTGCTGTCAAAGTGTTGTTTTGTGCTCTCTATGTTTATCTTGTCCTTTCTATTGCGGGTTTACCATTAGTACTTTTGTCAACAGTGAATAGGAAGCAAAGATGCACATCATTGTTGAGTGTCCCGTGTGCAAGCATCTTTCGCAGAACCTTCATCTTAGTTACAGTTTTTAAACTAAACATTTCCTGGTATGCAGGGGAAATGTATATTCTTTGCCTTGCAACGACAGCCTTTAGTCTGGTAACTCTCCTTTTAGCCACACTTCTTTTTAGATACATTCACAAGGGTGCAGTTGATACTCCAACCTGCACAATAGAATGGAAATCAGCTCACGGCTTCTTTGTACATACACAGATTTTGTTGGCTTATAGTGTACATATTGCCATTCAGTCATGTCTGGGGAATAGCTTTTGACCCATTTGATTGCTCAAAATGATTTACCCACTATAACCAGCTGTACATTGTCGAAGTGGAAGAGAGGAAGGAGAGGAGGAGATGAAAAGAAAACCGCACTTCCTCATACACCTCACATTGGACATGGGCATAGACAGTGGAAAGCGGCTTGTTGGGTTCTTGATAGATTTGGGCATCATCAAGTGTTCATGTGAGAAGGCATCAACTGAGAAAATAATCCAAAAAATTAGGAGTACTTTTGATATGGCTTCAGTTTAGAACATCCAAATGGTGTAAAACTTGTATCGTATACTTAAATACCAAAAGCTTGCCAGAAAGGAAATTGTATTAAGCAAACGTCCTTACATTTGAGACCCACAGATGATGGCCAAATATTAGTTTAGTTTGCTCTTACATGTCGCTCATTAATTAGCTATATTTGCAGTAGTGACATCCACTTTCCTAACTGAAGTAGGACAAGATTCTTAACATTTATACAGAATATTATATCATGTAGGTTTCAATGAAGCCGGTATATCAAATGCAAATTTGCAACATCGCTGCATGAAAGCTTGCAAAAGAGGTAGGGGCCTCAGTGATAAGCAAAGCATCAGTATGAATTCTCTTCTATGTTGTGATTTTGTTGGAAACGGCACCTGAAATCACTCTATCAACAGGGAGTGTCTATTGGTCCAGAGGATGCTCTGTTCTCTTCTGTTTCAGCAGATGAATCTGGTATAACAGGACCCAAAATATACTGTCTTCATTCATTCAACTTTGAATGTTGTCAAACATCTCTGTTACCATTATGTCACGAGGGTCCACATAAGCAAGAACTAGAGCATGGCAGCATTGATCAAGGGCTCAGACTTATTCTCTTTCTTTGCTGCTCCAAGGTAATGAATTTTGCATATAGTTATGGTAGAAAGTGCAAACATTAACGCTCTTTTATGGGGAAAATTGGGTTTTGTGGAGCAGATGAAGGGATTAGACTCTTAAGCGATATATCTGCCATAAAATTTCCAAGGAACGTACCAGTGTCTCAAAAACCATTCTTGCGCATAGTCTTCTGTTCTTTCCTTCTAAAATGTTGGTCAGGCTAGGACCTGAAATTTCTTCTTGTCCTGGGGCAGTGGGAGAATGTCTTCTTAAAAACTGAGCGACTGCCCTGCAATAATCCCAAGCAGTAAATTACAATAAGCACAAGTAAATCACTTACAATCGAAGAGTTAAACCTAACAGTCTAGCACTTAAGAAAAGGGATTCTAAAAATGATCCTACATCACTGAATAAATAAGGACTCATGGTCAAACCTTGTTCTGATTGACAACGGGTCAATTTCTCGTGATCTGCAGGATCCTACAATCAAGCATTCTTGGTCAGTTATAGACGTCTCACACATTAAGCCTTATATAACGGATAACAGTAGTAGAGCAAATCACATTACCAACCAGTGAAGTCTCCGACGCTTCCAGAAAATTAAAAGCCCTGCATATATATTGGCAACAGAATTAAAAACGTGTCAAAGCTCTCCACTACCCAAACTTACTAGGTAAAAGGAGTCAATGCATCAATGGGTGCTTCTCTTGATCTTATTAAACAACTAAGGAAGCATTATGCTCTAGGCATTGAGTCAAAGACTCCAAGGTAGTAATGCCAAGTAGATAAGGCCAAATAAATACTACTCCAGGGAGAGAAACTCTAAGCTAGGGATAAGGGATTGTGGTTGGTAATGCAAAATAAGAAGAAGACTGCCAAAACGACTACTTATGAATGAACACAAGCAACTTTGATGCGTAGAAATTGTATGCATCTCTCAATTCAAAGTTTAGGTTAGGGAAAACGCAATACTATCTATATTTAGATAGTTAAACCATAACTGTGAATATTGGCCTTTTGTCGCCCTGAAAACAGTCATAACAAAGTTTATGAGGATCAAGTAAAACCAATTCGAATTAATCATTCCCAAGAAATTCCAGGTATCATATAATTAATTAGATGTTCTGTCGAAGTAATCAGCCAGTTTGCAAAGGAATTAAAAAGACTTGAAGAAAACACAGAAAAGCAACCGAAGACCTGCTTCTGCAGCAGTCATCTCTGGAATATCCAAAAGCCAAGTGCTCTCTTCGCCTTGATTTTCCTCTATCAATGTCAGTAGTGTTTCTGTGTCAGACCTGAAAGGACCAGTGGACATGGCAGCATCAGGTGTTGGCAGAACTCCAGTTCCTGCAATATTTCCCTCAGGGAGCTCCAGTGCTGTTCCCAATCTTACTGATATAGGGATAAAGGTATCTCTTCGGGGAGTGGAGTCAAATGTCTCTTGGCGGAAGTGAAACAAAATCCAGAAAGTTGCTCCCAGTCTGGTCTTTGTCATGCCGAAGTGTTCAATTTTCATATCAAAAGCAGTAGCATTATCAGGAGATCGAGAAATCCCAAGACCAGGCAAAGCTTCTGTCGGGGAACCTGGAGTCTCTGAATCCACAGGCTTTGGAAGAACATCATCTTGGCCAACAAGATGCGGGTTTATTGATACATAATCCTTCTTGAATACATTATGAAGACCAATGCGCATGCCCCAGGCAACGCATATAGTGTCATCCTCTAGTGGAGATTTCTCTACCTAGCACGAACAAAAAGCAGTAGACAACTTTTAGAGAGACAAATACCATTGAATAGGCGTTCCTGAAAACCCCACTCCTTCCTGAGGTGTTTATTTAACTTCCATAGACCAAAAGCAGAGCTAGGAATGTTCTTCCTCTTGTGCAGTATATTACTGGGATTGTCAAGAGCCCATTTCATAAAGCTGCATATAAACATTTTCGAGTTACTTAAAGGCAACAAAGCACATATGAGTCTGCTCGTGAGTCTTGACTCATAACATTCCCTATTCCTCAACACTACACCTTTTATCAAACAATTGCTTCCTTTTCCTGGCTGGTGGCCACCGGACAGGTGGGCTTGATTGAATCGCCAATTCAGGTGAAAATACACGCAAAGAGCGCCGGCTATGGCAAATCTGAAAGGCATAAACTTAGTTCATGAACATAACAAACTTGCATGTACAGTGGTAGGAGGTCCCACCAAAAAACACATGCTCATCTGGAGACACGGCAGCATCCTGCAGATCAGCTGAAGCAGCTGTTTCTGAATGCTGTTGAAATGGTAGAAATGACCCTCCAGAAGCCAAGGTATCTGGCACAGGAGGGGTGACAGTTCCCTTCTCCGTCATGATTTTGCTAAGATCTTGTTGGAAAGTTTCTATCATCTACATGATTTGTCATTGGAGGAAGTTCTCAAAGCCAACATCATGAACTATATCGCGCATAACTTCTATTTCTGGCAAATCTGGCATGGGAATGTCACCATCAATCTTTCCCCTTGATCCAGGAGGAGAATCCTGGATGCCCTCCCTATGTACTTCTGGGGGACTACGATTAGGACCTTCAGAACGCCTACTACTTTCAAGACACGCATAGAAATCACATTACCATTGTATGATTAAAAAATTACAATATTTTTCCGCAAACTTCACGACATGGATGGAAAAAATATCTTATAAGGACACTTACTCCTCCGTAAAACTAACCACAGAAATAGCACCAGCGCGTGTTGTGACGAATCCAGCATATCCTATAACACAAGCCATCGTTGTTAGGTATCAGATGAATTACTTGACATTAAAGGACAAGCAACGACAAGTCACCCGAATGAAAAGATGATCAAGTGAGAGATTATAACCTCATCAAAAGATATAACAATAAAAGGATCTCTTCCGGTTGGGATTTGCTCTAAGCACCAAAGCAGAATAGTACACAAATTCATGCGTTAAGTGTGTGAGCTTCAAGCCAAATGATTTGAAAACATTGTATTCGTTAAATTAAAAATCAGTCACCTATCAAAGTAATCTCCTCGCAGCTCCATAGAAGATCATCCTTGATCCTGAAATAATATTCGTAAAAGTACAATTGAAACAGAAAAAAACATGAATTTACAATCAGTAAAAGTGATTTTGTAATCCAAATTTGAATAACCTGGTTTTTGCTTTTTATGATTGATTTTGAACATGTATACTAGCATGGAAGTGAAATGATTAATTATAACTCGAATTATTTTACAAGGGATAATGTCCAAAATAAACAAGAGTTAATACCACAAAAAACCCCTAAATTGGTACACAGTGAAAAAATTTACGCAAAATTAATTTTTGACCATGAAAAACCCTAAACTAGTACACTTATGATAAATTTATGCCAAACTAATTTTTTGATCATCAAAAATCTCAAACTAATGCACCTGTGATAAGATTTCATATTCAAATAAGCCTTGTAATCGTAAGAAAGTTAGCCAATGGATCAAGCAAATCCTATGCGGTGATAGAGAAATCAATGCTTTACCAAAAACTAATTTTTTGACCTACCAAATTTCAAACTGGTACACATGTAATAAATTTATCCTCCATTAGCTCTAGTCAAATTTTACCCTTAAATTCGCTGACCTAGATGACACATCATGACGTGGTATGGTGACATGGCAAGTCCATGTGGAATTACATAGGGTACATATCACAAAAAACCCCAAACCATTTCCCCTGTAACATTAACCATATAGATTTTCATGTAAACTTGCTACATTATCATACCACGTTAGCAAATTTAACAGTAAAATTTGACGGAAGCTAACGAAAGGTAAATTTGTTACAGGTATATCAATTTTGGATTTTTTTGTGGTAAAAAAAAAGGTCTTTGGTAAATTTGTCACAAGTGTATCCATTTGGAGTATTTCATAGTTAAAAAATTAGTTTTTGGGTAAATTTATCACAAGTATACCAATTTGGGGTTTTTCGTGGTCAAAAAAATAGTTTGAGTTAAATTTATCACAAATATATCAATTTGGGATTTTTCGTGGTATTCACCCAATAAACAATGCAAGTTAAAATTGTCTCTTTATATGCTAACTAGTGTGCAAGCATGCATTGCTAGTGTCACTGTTCAGAGGTTTTCTCACGCAATGGACCGTGGACGATCTAAGGAAAGATAGGGCGAGCCTTGAAGCTTCTAGAGTCCAGGGTTTTTTTTTTTTCATATCCTAGAATATTAGTTGGGCCAGGCAATATTTGAAATGTACAATTCTTGTAATTAATGCAAGTAGTTGGTAGATGGAGAAATAAAACCTCTATCATTAGATTGAAGGGAGATGTACAGTTGAAATTAGGAAAGTACTTGTATATATAGGAGTCCTCTCTTGCTCGTTTGTATCATCTCATAGGTAATCTCACAAGTAAAACAAAATTCTTATCTCTCTAAGAGTTTCTCTCTTTAGAATTTCTTGTGAGTGGTGAGAAAAGCTGACTTGGAAAGAAATTCACAAGGCCACATGACAAGGCAACGCAAGATCAACTAACCGTGACAAGAAATCTATTAATAAAGGAAATCTATTAATGAAAGAAAATATTTTTCATGAAAATTATTTTTAAGAAAATAATTTGTTTTCATTTGTTTGTTGGCTAAGTGATTTTGTTCTTGCCAGAAAGCAAAGTTGCTTCTCCCAAATTTAAGCTACATGTTTTTAGTCCATGGAAAATCATATAAAGTTAGTTTGCCCACGCGCAAATGCCCAGTGACGGTTCTAAGGAATTAGGGAAAATTCCATTTTAGTACCCAAAGTGGGGTTGAATTCTCAATTTGATACCCAAAGTGGATAAAGTGTCAAATAAGGGTCTGAAGTGCTTAATCAGTCTCAAATAAGGGCTCGAAGTGCTCAAAAAGTCTCAAATAAGAGTCTGGGTCGTCGGCCGGCCAAAATATCCGCCCGCGGCCAAAAAAAGTACTATTCCGGCACCAAAACAATACTTTTATTATTTTTTTTACATTTTTTTCTTTCTTTTGTCTTTTTTCTATTTTTTCTCTTCCTTTTTTTTTTCTCTTCCCTCCACCGGCCTCTGGCGGAGGTCCCCGGCCTCAGGTGGAGGCTACCCTCGCCGGCGTCGGGGGAGGGCCGCCCCCGCTTGGGCGAGCGAGGGTCGCCCTAGCCGGGGTTGGGCAAGGGCGACCCTCGCCAGATCCGGCGAGAGCAGCTCTCGTTGGATCTGGTGAGGGCCGCCCTCGCCTGCCTAGCCCAGGTGAGGGCGCCCATCGCCCGATGCCGGCGAGGGCAACTCTCGCCTTAGGTCGCCCTCGCCAGCGTCAGGCGAGGCCCGCCCCCGCCTGGGCTGGGCAGGCGAGGGTCGCCATCTCTGGCATCGAGCGAGGACAACACTTGCCAGATCCAACGAGAGCTGCTCTCGCCGGATCTGGCTAGGGCGACCCTCGCATGCCCAAGCGGGGCAGCCCTCGTCCAACGTCGGTAAGGGCAACCTTCGCCTGAGACCAGCAGGGGGAAGAAAAAAAAAAGGAAAAGAAAAAAGCAGAAAAAAGAAAGGAAAAAATGTAAAAGAAATAATAAAAGTATTGTTCCGGTACCGGAACAGTACTGTTTTTTGGCTACCGGCGGCCATTTTTTATTATGAAACTTTTTGGGCACTTCGAGCTCTTATTTGAGATTGATTAAGTATATTAGACCCTTATTTGACATTTTGTCCACTTTCGGTACCAAATTGAGAATTTAACCTCACTTTGGGTACCATAATGGAATTTTCCCAAGGAATTATGGATCAATGGCAACATTGACTTTTTAACACTATTGTATTGTGTTGTTTCTCCCTCAATTGTTCTCCATCAGCCAGTTGGAGCTCCACAGATGACAAATGTACTTGCAATTCAGATATTTTCCTCTTTGGCTCATTAAATTGCGTCCTTGTTTCTATAGCAAATAAATAAGCCATCTAAAGGAAACAAAACAAGTACCATTATAAGATATAAGGATAGAGAACATCAATGGGTCACATAATAGAAAACATTACCATTGATTTTTCATTTGCAGCGGCAAGCTGTTGCTGCAACATTTGTATTTGCTCCAATTGAGACGAACATTTTTCCTATAAATAAAGCAAAACATACATATATTTATTTTTAAACAAATGTGTGCATCCAAACAGGAAAAATTGTTTTTGAAAAATGCTTTGGCCTCTATCTTCAAGTTGTCTAAATGCATGAACTATTCTTGCATAGTTTCCCGAAGATAGCACGATTTAGTCGTTAAGGCCTACACGTGTCTGATCTGGTGATCACGATCTTCCTTCACTCTAAGCAATTCTTCTTGAAGGCATTTTACTGAAGTCTGATCCATAGAACACTAATATGCTCAAAATGTGTTCACATAGTAAAATAGCATCAATATATTAAACTACTTATTTGCTCTTGGAGCGTATTATAATGACCCTTAACATACTAAGGCTTTTTACAATTTGCAGTGTCTCCTTATCCATTTTTTAGTGACTCGTTGGCAATTTCTCCTTTTCCATGGAAGAATTGATCTTTCCTGGTGATGAGAAGCCAATTTCTCTTGTTTAGCTTTATCAAGGATTCCAATTGCTTCTTTCTCTTGTTTAGCTTTGTCAAGAATTCTAATTGCTTCTTTTTCTATGGTATGGCAATTAACTGCAGCCTAGTAGACAAAACCATAAATAGTTAGGGAAAGAAGTCGCACAACTATTGCAATTTAAGTCAAACGCAACTACATGAGTAGTAGTTTTACTCCTCCCATTACTTTTTGTTTTGCAAGTTCCTTTAGCAAATCAGAGCATTTTTTTCTTGATCGAGCAAGAATTTCATCGAGCTCACCCAGCTTCTTTTCCATCTCAGGCTCTACATGCAAACGAAATTGTCTATTTCAATAAGCATGCAATTGTCACTAATGATTCCCACAAAATAATTGATCCCATATCAATGCCACAGAACTTACAAAAAAATTTCTCATTTCAAAATCAACAGGACACTTGTATATCATTCAATGAAATTTGTTGGCATGTGATGATGGAGCTACGCATCACACAAGATTAAGATTTATTCGGCATGGTTACCGTTATGCAAAAGCCATGAAGGGATTTGACTAGGATAAAATACAGCAAGCAAATAGATATATAGCGTTTTGAATTGTTCCCTTCCTCTATTGTTTAAATTTAGGTGGCCATTATCTAATTACAAGCTCAGACACACTTCAAGATCATCAAAGCATGTCAGTGTATTTATAAAAGAGTAGTTTAGGGCCTCTTTAGTAACATTTCTGTTTCTTTATTTTTTTATTCTTTTGTTCCCCAACATAGAAAAAGAACAAAAATCCGTTTAGTAAAAAAAATCTACTTTTTTGTTTATGGAACAAAAAAATGATCCTAAAATAGATTTGGAATAGAAATAAGAAGCAAAAAAAAATCCACTTCTTTGTTTCTGGAAAAAAAATAAGAAACTATTTTTTCTGGAACCCTCCAAAAACAAAAAACAATCCACCGGCCGCAAGCCGCCCACTGCCGCCTCATGCCGTCCTTCACCGCCACCTACCGGCCGCCTTCCGCAGCCGGGCACTGGCTGCCTCTTGCCCGCCGGCCATAGTCCATAGTTGGCCACCTCTTACCGTTGACCACTGTCCTCCGACGCCCAATGCCTGCCACAGTCGGCCGCCGTCCTCCATTGCCGGCCGACGTGCTCCATCGCTTAACGCTTAACGCCACTCGACGCCAGCCACCTCCCGCCGGCATTCACCCACCACCAGCCGCCGTCCTCCACTGCTGATGGTCACCCACCACCAGTTGCTATCCTCCGCTGCTAGCTGTCATGCTCCACCACCCGATGCTGGTCACCACCTCCCGCCCCCAGCCACCTGATGCCGGCAGTCACCCACCACCGACCCTCGTCCTTCACCACCAATCATCGTGCTGCATTGACCGATGCTAGCCACCCTCCGTTGCCAGCCACCTCCCATCGCCACCCCCCGCTACCGGTCACTGTCGCTCGACACCACCATGATCCGCTGTCGGTCACTGCCGCTCGACACCACCATGATCCACCACCATGCTCCGCCGCTGACTGTCGTGCTCCATCACCTGACAGCAGCCGTTGGCCACCGCTGGTCAGCCGCCATCCTTCGTTGCGGCCGGCCGGCCGACCACTTCCCACTGTCGACCACCGTCCTCCGCTAGTAGCCCAACAAGGAGAAACTCGTCCATGGAATAAAAATAGATCATTCGCGCCCTAAACATGTTTATATTCTTTTTCTATTTCAAGAATAGAAATTTTGTGCAACTACTAAACAAGTTTTTTTGCTTAGAAACTGTTCCAAAAAATAGAAATAGAAAAAACAATTTCTGATTAGAAATTATTTCTGAGAACAGAAATGTTTCTATGCACAGCCTTAGCTATATTCTCAAATAGTCTATCCACTCAAATGCAAACTTAAGGCAGTGGCTCCGTAAGTTGATCAGTTAAGCATGAATCATTAGTTGTTGCGCATCAAGCCGATCAAGGACTTGTTACATTTGACAAGCTGCTAATATCTTCTTCTATTCGATGTTACAATTGTAAAATGGTCCTGGTGCTTTTGACAAGCACGTGAACCATCTTGTCCTCAATGTGCATACTTAAAATGGAGTGTTACTCCTGCATACACGGTAAACCAAACAGACCGATACAAGTTTCTTTTGTCAATTAATGCCATCCTAACTCCTAAATATGTTACTATTACAAATGCTTGTATCCACCATTTTCCAATCCACTTCCGTGGATTGGAAAACTTAAAACCACGTTAAAGTCTTACTTCAAAAGAAATTAGAATCATATTGCAAGGAGGAACAATTTTACCGGTATCCATGCATTTCTTCTCTGCAGATTCCAATGAATTTCGAAATCTCTCTTGCTCAAGGAGATGGGTTTCATCAACTCTTTGGAACCACTAGATACAGAGCTTTAGCCTTTGTGCTGGGTCAGATACTCTAACTCACCCTGTCAAGGGAGAGAATATGAATATGAATACTTTCATTAGGAAATTTTTAAAAAGATTAAAATGAAGACAACCTTGAGGTCAGACTTCTTGGTTATTGGCTTGTCATTCAACAATGCTTGTGCGTCCTCTTCCGTAAAGTGAACAGTGACATACTCTAAACCCTCTGTACTTGCCATTTCTAGCACAACAACCCTCTTCTTGAAACAGCAAAACAAAGGAAAAAGAAAAAACAAAAGTCGAGTTAGTTGACATTTGTCACAGAACAGTACAAACCGAGACAAGCATCATCACCGACAGATATGAGTGCATCGTCAGCAAGCGTAGCATTAAATTCCAGTGAACTTCTATTTTGAATATGACATGATTTCAAAAGGGGAACTATTATAAATCACCCGTATTTGGCGGCAATCCACATACAATTGAGATTCATCATCACACACGCCTACAGAGAAATTCAACAACAGTAGGACATCCAGTAAGCATTCTAACATGGTTGAGCCAAATTAACAAACACCTTGGAGGCATTCGATTGAGAAATCAAACGCAACTATATTGAATAGGGATTCATGGGTAAAGAATATAAATGGCTTTGTTCTAGGCTCAGGACAGCTACCTCATGAGCCAAGTTCAAATTGAGTCCAACTTCTTGCCTAAAAGATCAATCTACTAAACTCATATCAAAGGTGCTCACTAAAATCCCGAAACTAGACTCATGCTAACCAAATAAAATTAAGCTAAGTCTAGAGCTAAGACTCGAGAAACCCTAATAAAGTCCTGTTTCTATTTTGTTTTAAATTGAATTTTTTTTAATTCCGAAATTAGGGACTCGGATCGGGCCCTTGGGCCGGGTCCAGATATGTCCGAAGGTTCAGGCTTTAGTCTGGGCTATGGGTGAGAAAATGGGCTTTATGACATCAGGCCCCTTCTAGTCAGAAAAAAGACCAACCCAATAAAGAACAAGCCCAGTCAAGTCTAACTATACTAAGCCAAGCCCAAACTTAGTTTGCCATTAGCCAAACCCCAATGACCCTTAGCTGCTTCGGAGAGGTCGCAATACACATGCGACAAATTTACCTCAAATTAATTTTTAGACCACAAAAAATCATAAATCGATATATCTATGACAAATTTATTCTAAACTAATTTTTTGACCATCAAAAATCCCAAACTAGTACACTCATAACAAATTTACCCTTTATTAAATTGGATTAATACCACATAAAATCACAGATTGGTAAACTTGCCGTTAAAACCCCAAACTAGTGTACCAGTCAACTGTCTCATGTTATCCAACTCGGTAATTTGATGGTAAAATTTAATGGAAATTAACATGAGGTAAATTTATCATATGTGTACTAGTTTTGGGTTTTTAATGATCAAAAAAATAATTTAGAACAAATTTGTCATGGGTGTATCAGTTTAAGATTTGTCGTGTTATTAACCCAAATAAATATAATCGGACGCTACCACTTGCCATGTTTCCAAAAACTCCCAAAGCTCAAGAGTCGAAGACAAGTATTGTGAAGGGTTTTATATTTCATCAATTTCTAACAAATTCGAAATTTGGTTCCATGTGGCTTGATGCCACGGCCGATTATCTTTCTTTCTGCATATGCAACTGAAAGAAGCTAATTTGAGAGAAAGTCAAAACATTGACTGAAATGGGTGTGTCGAATAAAGTTGAGGATGCTGACAATCATATTCGTTTATACTGATTTTGATCAAACTGCTTTGGCAAAGATGTTCACCACATTGGCCGTCTATTTTTCCAAATGGAGTCTGAAGTTGGGCTCCATTTGCCCGTAAGCAACCCATACTAAGTCGCCGACGAGATTTTTCTGCTTAAAACGACCCATGGAAAGATATACATGGCCAGTTTATTCTTGTCTATATGTGTAGCTTACCACATAAATTGTTTAATCACCGTCTTTCCTCACTCCAAAACAAACCTCCATGAATCTAGAATTATAGCGTGTGACCACCATACAACAGAACTTCATGGTTTTGCCAAGTGAAGCAATTGGTGTCGATCTTGATAGGTCCTTGCATGACCCAAAATTGCACAAGCATTTTCGGACACTTGCCATAACCCTCGATGGTTGGACTCGTGCATCATACCCCACTGATAATCCGCATTCGAATTTCTCACATTATGCTCAATGCTAGTTAATTACACGCATATGCATGCAAGTGAGTGCAAATTTTTCCAAACAAATAAAGACCTTTCCATACCTACTTACGTATTCTCGATTAGTAATGTTATATTTTGACTTGTGATTAATTGTAGATGGGATGGGTGATAAATGAAATTTGTGACTATATAGTCTGGGAACGAATGTGCTAAGATAGGCACTAGAGGATGCTATAGTATACGACGTGGTGATTCTTAAGAGAACAAATGAGTGGATTGATGTGGTGTAGATGAACCATGCCCTCGCTTTTTGGGGGGACTACATGAACCAATTCAAGCCAGACCGGCTCAAGGAGGATGTAGTCTTTGGCAGGTGCAAGCACAAGATTGGATTTTTGCCATTTGGCTTCGGAGGGAGAATGTGCGTTGGTTGGAACTTGAACATATGATGAGTACAAGATTGTCTCCAACTTCTCCTTTTCTGTTTCACAGAGCTACTGCCACACTGTCGATTTTGCACTCTCTTTGACCTTCCAGAGGCTCGCCTCTCATAGTTAAACCTCTTTAAGATAGTTAGCAATAATACTACATTAAGTTGAAGAACAATAATGTCTATTATTAATAACATAGAATCTCATGTACTTGTCAATATTAGGGGTATACATAGGGTCTATCAACTGAGCTGCCTAGTTTTCATTGTAACTTAAGTATTTACGATTTATTATGACACCAAATTTTAACGAGATCATTTGTTATTACGATAAGTGCTTATCAAAAGTGACTTGTGCGAAGTGGTAATTAAAATATGATGTGGGTACAAGATAGCATGATATAAAAATCGCATGATTGTGTAAAACAACAAACCTAATGGGATAATGACACAAATGATTCCTGAACTTTGATTCAATGTGCAATTTAATCCCTGAAGTTTAGCTCAACGTGTAATATGATCCATGAACTTTAACCCAACGTGTAATATAGTCCCTGAACTTTGATTTGTTCAATTTGATTCATGGACTTTTGATATATATTCAATTTAGTTATTGAACTGCATGAAAATGTTCAATATTGTCATTCTGTTAATTCAAACAACATCAAGGAAGAGGGGAATCCGAGGATCTAATGAACCCACAGACAAAGAATTCTCAAGATCGGCGATAGTGACTCAACTACAAATGACTTGCATCCCAATCGATCACATGCAACCAGGAGATTGTGCGAAGATCCATCTTTTGGATCCAGATAAACAATTCAAAGACCGAATCGTGCCGTGAACTGTCTATGGATCGAGGTAGTCAATTCAGAGAAGTGCTGGATGATGCCGGCTCGCAAGCAATTAAAATCAGATCCGCAATTCAAAGCAAAGAGATCAAGCGAAACTAAGTGTTCCTAGTGAATACCTACTGCTCGTAGATCCACACAACTGGAGGAGGAGAGGGCTCTCCCTCAGGATTATCCTCCTCCTCCTGCTTCCCACTCGGACGGCGGGGACGATGGCGATGCAAAATGATAGAGAGACCTAATGAAGAGCGAGAGAGGCGAGAGAGAGAGCAATACGGTCTCTTTAAATAAGGAAGATATACATGGGAGCAACCTTCCATATTTATATGTGTGTGTGCTGTGGGCGTGGATATAAGATGCCCACATTTTCCGACAAAAATTCTAAAATGTGCGAGCTCCAGCTTCAGTTCTGGATTTAGATCGCATGCTCAATCAAGCACAACGCCCCTTGTTACGGACACAGTTATTTTACGGACACAATAAATAACGTTCGACACGTATTTAAACTCAATCCGACTGCCCTTGTCCTTATTTTCTCCTAATCTGATATTCATTCCACTTGTCTTGTCTTTGCACATTGACACCACTCTCGAATTTTCAGAAAATTTCAATAAATCCGATACGAGCTGACTGATGATATGATCAATTGATCTCGAAACACGACTTGAACTTAAAGAATGGTCTCCTCCTCTACTCTTCAAATCCTTTCGTCTACGTCCTGGTCATGTTCCAACGAAATTAGAGGCAACCCAAATCAGAGTCGATTGAATAGGGAGAAGAAATCGTGTTATAATTTCCCCAAGACTCGATTAATCAGCCAATATCTGAAAAACGTACTTGGCAACCTTAGAATAATCCGACGAAACTTCACAAATTTCTTAATTATGATAAATAATGATTTTTGATGGTCAAAACGCCAATTTATTATCCAATTTATAGCACCAAGTATATTGCCCAATTTCGGCTGAAATCTTGGGTCTGTAATATGTTCGAATAACCCTATAAAAACTATGCTTGTAAGATGTATCTCGACACCCGATAAAAAAAAGAAAAGAAAACGAAGAAGCTTCTCGACACAAGTTTTCAACGAATTGAAGATCATACGATTTGGACATTTGACGTATAATATAAGGGCCCGAAAGCAAGATTAACCACAAAAGGACAAAAGGAGAAAAAGAAAGAAAGAAAAGAATAAAGAAAAAAAGAAAAAAGTTCAAAAAACTTCGAGAAAGTATGTAAACAGGTTTACAACAAATGCCAACGGTGTCACATGTCACGTCAGTTAGCTAGAAAGATTATATTGGAAGTTTATATCTATATTATAAATTTAGGATTGATGTGGTGATATTCTTTGCCATTCTTAAGCCCCTTCATATCCATGGGGATCTGCCATGTAAGTTTCACCATCTTGAGGTTTTCCATGAACAAAGGACCGTGTTCGATCCAAGAAGACTGACCAAGTCGCCTAAGGTTTCCAGAATCCTCTAGAACATTTTCAGGAATGTGCGATACGTTAAAAGTACCGAGTTCTAGAGCAACCTTGGCATAAATGCTTATAGTTTGTAGATGGAGAGATAAAATCTTTTCCATTAGATTGGAAGACAATTAACGGTTTTGATAAGAGGGACTGTCATATAAATAGGGGTGTCCTCCCCTTAAATCCATCCAAATGCTTAAGCAATATAACGCATTCTCTCGAATCTCGAGAGAATGAGTTCTATTGCTTCGAGAGAGCCTCTCTTTCTAAACACCTTTTTCTTTCTACAATTCGGGTGAGTGAACCGACTCTTGGGATTAAGCGCATAGACCAAAAGATGACGACTCAGGTGAGCGAGCGATTGATTGATTCTTGGATCAATTCTTTGGACTAAGCGCCTAGGCCAAAAGATGACAGCGGTCCAAGCAAGAGTTACAACCCTCGATGCTGTCGACACTTTTGCCTTCCTCGCTGTAAAGGAGGACGTGCTTAGGACCGTTTTGAAAGAGATAAAGGACTTGCTATTCGAATATAAATTTGGCATGTTGCAAAAACTTCCAAAGAGCTCTCGCCTCGTTGATCAGTGGAAGAGGAAGCGACATGGGAGTTATGCATTGATTACAATGCTCTTAACAAGCTCATGGTAAAGAATCACTATCTAATTCCGTTGATTACTTACCTGTTCAATTAGCTAGCTTACTATTATGAATCCGATATGCTAAGGTAAATGAGCCCAGGACGGCGTGCATGACGTCCTACGAAGGCTTCAAGTTCTAGTTCATGCCAATTTGTCTAGCCGATGCACCAATCACATTTTGCACGTTGGTCAATGATGTCTTTCATGACTACCTTGTGCTTGTTCATCTTAGATTGTATCGTGGTATATAGGCGACCATGAGAAGAACATGCGCTTGATATTTCAAAATATGAAGGAAAATTACTTATAGATGAAGTGTTGGTAATACTCGTGTGCCTTGTGGGCTGGTTATCACGGATGGTGAGGTCCTGAAAAAAGGTTACTATTGGCCAAATACTAAAGGAAGGTGCAATGAGCTGCAGCTGGACGGCTGGACCATCGAAGCGAGCTGAGAATTCTCTCTGCCTTTGCCTATTCCTGAAAAAAAGGTTACTATTGGCCAAATACTGAAGGAGGATGCAATGAGCTACAACAGAACCGTCGAAGCGAGCTGTGGATTCTCTCTGCCTTTGCCTAGTTCTGGCTCTCAATTGACAGACCTGGTTTTTACACGGTGGACAGCAATGATATCTAAATCCGATGAGATCCATGAAATCGGAAATGATGGTGTAATCGTGAGATCAAAAGGGAGAAAGATAACTGTGTCACAACGGTGAGGTGACAGCGTAGTGATTGGTCATATTTTTGCATAACAAATTGACAATGTCTGCACACTTCTATATATTGCAAAACAACACGTCTGAAGTTTGATTACATCTCATGAAGTAAACTGTGGAGGAAGTGTGTCGAGTCACTGACATTCAGTCATGCGTGCAAGCCATTACAGGTGGAACTTTAACCATAAATAGACCATGCTCATTCAACTAGATCCCAACAACATACAAAGATTCGAGATGGATAAAATATTATTCTCAATCAAAGCCTCGGGCTAATCTCCCCAGTGGGCAAATAATGAAAGAAAAACTTAGGAAGGAAAACAGAGTGCAAATTCCACACTACTAACACAATCTTAAAGGAGGAGAGTGACCAGACTACCGTCCTCTCAAATTGACATGCGCTGAATCTTGTTATATAGTGTCTAAACAGGGGAAAATCAAACTAAATTTGGCTAGTTGGTCGTTCACTCATGAATAACAAAACTATATTATACAAAGGAAAGAGATCAAGATACTTTAAGAACCACAATTCCTGAGAACGTACAAACTTAACTTTATGACGTTCAGTCAAATGGAGAGGTTCCCGCACCCCAAAGATTTACCAGACAATCATTTCCCATAGGAGGCACCATCAGTTTTCTTATTGAAATAGCTGAGAAAGAACACAACACATTTCTCCACGGTCACGATAGGCATATGTACACGGATGTTCAATTCGCAGACATGAGGAAACTCACAAATGCAGCTGCCTTGGAGGGTATCGTTTTGATTGTGCATTCGGAGTCCAATCATTTGGTCCCAAATCGTTTATAGGTGGTCGCTGCTTGTGATGATCAGTGACTGCCTGATAAGCTATTGCCAATGCTAAAGCCTACAAAAGAATTCAACATATTGTGAGTACCTGGCAGCAACAATGCAACTCTAGTTTTTGTGCCAATGATCCTCGACTTCTCTGAATGTTCAACAGTATCTTGATGAAACTGAATTCAGTGCCATCCAGTTATAATTCTCATGAATAGATGCACAGCAATTTTTTTTAAAAAATAAACATATCAAATACTTGATAAGATTTGCAACTATCACCTCAAATGGTCCTCGTCGGAGCATCAAAACCATCATTGAGGAGATAATTTTACTTGCTCACTAAATCGAGAAAAAAAAAACCGAATATCCACCTGCAGCATTCTCATGACCCCCAATGAAAAATCAAGCCAAAGAAAGCTTACAATATGATCCTTTTGAGCATATTGGTATATAGTGTCTAAACATGAATCTTGGCAGTGTCGAGGAACACTCCCAACCATCCTATCAAACATACAGAATCTAATTTTCTAGCAAAAAATGGTTATATTTTAAGCATTCACTTGTCCAAGAAAACAAGTCAGAAAGGGTAAATCTGGTTTGCTTTGATTGTGTATAGATCAAGATATCTTTACCCAATGAAAATTACCCACCAAACCCCACCCAACCAACACAATTTGAAGTCTAGCAAAATAAGACTCCCAATTATACTCCAAGCATGGTGCTTGATATGACCGAAAACATAAATTATCTGCTTTCAAGTGTTCTACATTTGTCTGCCTAAAGCTTATCCCACGGAAAAAACCCACCACATCATCTTCCATTGAAAAATCGCTTGGCATCGTAGAGCATTATGCAAGTAATCAAGCATGGATGCTTGACCCAATCATTTCATGATCATTATCCAATATATCACACTTAAAAGAAAGATCATCAGTTATAACCTATTTTTCCAAAACAAAGCCTGCTCTATAGGCCACTGGGACCTCTGACAAGGCATCATTACGATTTAAAATAACTACCAAATCAGAAATTAGAACAGTTCAGCTTGAAAAATTCCATCATCAAACTAATTACAGTAATCGGTTTAATCACTTGGGTATGTATTTGCTCTATTTGGAACCAAACTATTGAACAAAGTAAACACTTGAGCTAAGATTAGTAATACAATCAGCAATAAAAACAAGCAGCAAACCTGCACATGGTCCACAGCGAGAACCACGCGTGCACAGCGCAGTTCAACCGGCCATTGTTCTTGAGCTTCATATTGATCATCCTTTCCCAAACGTTGCCACTCATCAAAGTGAGCCAACATATCCACGTCCTTTGAGGAAAGAACATGAACGACCTGAAATGAGAGAGAAATGAGGAGGGAAGAGGGAAGGGAGGGGGTGTTTGGTGGGGTGGATTATAGTTCAGGCATCATTTTAACTGAGAAATATCAAGTTCCATGTTCATGTCCCTAAAGAAACAAAGAAAAAAATTACCTCCATCTCAGCATCATCTAGGTATCCAACAGTAAGCTTTGTTATATCTACTGTGAATGGATTATCAAGGGGAATGTCTCTGGATGAGGGATCATCTGGATCCCTTCTTCGAATAGCATCAAGAATAATAGTGCAGTCTGCAGCACTCCTACAGAATGGACCGAGCTTATCCTGCCATGAATTAGATTGTCATCATTGTTAACCTCACATAGGAACAATCCAGGAGGACAATAAGAAGTTACCAAGCTCTCAGATATGCTCATGACACCACTTCGTCCAACAGTACCAAATGTTGGGTGTAATGCCGTCACACCACAACGGGCAGCTGGATAGGTCATGGATCCAGCTGTCTCGGAACCAATAGCAAAAGGGACCATACCTGTTGAAGAAAAGACAGTCAATGTCAAAAGAATCTTCATTTATGTCATCCAAACTTTTTATAGCTTTGTTAAATTTAGCTTTTGCCCACTAGCACACAATCAAGTGAACATAACGTGCAGGGATCTACATAGTGGTACTGTGGCAGAAAAGGAAATGGGAAATCCTTGCTGAACAGGAACATTAAGAGAGAAGTGAAAATGAACCTGCTGAAGTGCAAGCAGCAGGCCCAGCTGATGAGCCAGTTTTCTTGTCCTTCCGCCAAACCAAATATCATCATATGCTAGAGAGCCAGAAACAAGCTTTGCAACTAGAACTGCCCCAGCTGACTTCAACCTATATTCAGCAGATTCACCCCATAACATCTATTACAATTTACCATACAACAGCACCAAATAACTACAGCAGCTTAAGTACCTCTGATAGACCCATGCATCGATGTTAAGAACCTGATCCTTAAAACTCATTGAACCCCAAGTGGTGTGGTATCTAGGTAAGGCGATTATGTCCTTCAAACCATAAGGAATCCCATGGAGAGGACCTACAATGCACATGATCACATATAAGTTGATGCTGTGACAGAAGAACAATTTTGATTGTTAATAATAGGTTCTACTGTGTCCCATCTCTCAAATATTGAAGTAGAGGAGCAAATATAAACTACCAAATGCATTTTGAAAATTGTTAGTGTTAGGTTATGGCAGGTACCCCATCAAGAAAAATACCCAGTTATACTCCCTGAGCAAGCAACTCATCAGCCCTTTTTGCTTGTGCATGTGCTAATTCTTCAGTGTAAGACACCACAGCTTCAAGAATGCCATTATACCTGATGTCATTTTTAAAAAGAAAACATCACATGACTTTAGCGGGCATCCTCAAGATAATATATACTAGATTACCTTCTCAATCTCTCAAGGAAAAGTCGAGTAAGCTCCTCAGAAGTGATTTGTCTTTGTCCTAATAAGTTCCCCAAGTTCAAGAACCAGCATAGCACCCAAGAAAGCTATCACCAAATTCGATCGCACACTTTGGGCTTTCCTAAGCTGATCGAATAAGTCTGCAATGAGGGGATCGAATACTGTTCTTTGTGGTGAGCTTGTTTAACGCCCAGTAATCGATGCACATACGGAGGGACCCATTGTACTTCTTTTGAAATAGGACCGGGGCGTCGAACGGAGCTTTGGACAGTCGAATGTACCCCGCATTGAGCAACTCCTCGAGTTGCTTTCGTAGTTCCTCCAACTCGGGCGGCACCATGCGATAGGGCGCCATAGCCAGTGGTTGAGCGGCGGGCACCCACCCGATCTTATGACCCACCTTTTTTTGAAGCGGTAGCTTTTTCGGCAGCTCAGGTGGCATCACATCTTAGAATGAGTCGAGGAAGTGGGCCACTTCACTTGGAACTTCACTCTCCTTGCCCTTGCCCTTATCATCCTCGACCTTCAAGGTTGTCAAGAAGGTCACATCGCCCTTGTTCGCTCCCTTCTTAAGCTGCATAACAGAGAGCAACTTTTGATCTCGTCCTGACTTGCGATGGATCGGGACCACACATTGGCATTACATATCCAGAATACATATACAATCCACAAAAGGGCATTACGCCCACATTTATATGGTCAAGGAATCCCAAATCCAACACAAGATCATAATCATCAAGGGGGATTACCTCGACGTCTTCCTTGTTGGTCCATGGACCAAGATGAAGCTCCACATCCCTAGCCACACCGCTAGTCGGGACCTCCTTGGAATTCACCGTTCTGAGCCAATCGGCTCCTTCTTTCTCAAACCGACGATTTAGCTTCTTCGCGGCCTCTTGGGATATGAAGAGGTTGTATGCACTGATATCCACGAGCACACTCATTGTGATACTCCTGTTCTTCACGTCCACAAACATCATTCCTTTAGACTCCTTAGCCTTTTTTACCTTAATGGAACTAAGGATTCGCAGCGAACGATACCGCGCCTCCTCTCGCGACTCATCTTCTTTGTATAGGGCCACCAGCTTGCCTCTCTTAGGACACTCCTGAGCCATGTGTGGCCTATTGCAAAAGAAGCACTTAAAAGTGCATACCTTCCGTTGTCCCCAACCACTCGACTCCGGTTGAGCCCTAGGTAGTGCCAATGTTGGCTTGTCTCCATTCGGTCATTTGTATTTGTTTTAGTCTCCCCTACCATTGGCCCTATCCCTCGGAAGAAAGTCGAGTTTGGCTGCAAACAAAACTTTAGGTTCTTTTAGGGACTCTGCAACGGAAGTGGCCGTCGTGAAATCTTTCACATTGCAGTGTTTGAGCTCTTATTTAGCCCACGGCTTAACGCCACTCGTGAACTGGTGGTACACCTCCGTGTCATTCATTGATGGGATCTGGAGTAGCAATTTCAAGAATCGCTTCACATGCTCTTGGACGGTGCCTTTTTGTTCAAGGCGCTTGAGTTCGTCGTGAGCTTCTTCCTCCATATAGGCGGGATAATAGTTCTGCCGAAATTCCTCAGTGAACTTGACCCAGATCGTGACAGGGTCGCTACTCCTATTGTCTGACTTGCGACCCCATGATAGCAAAGCATTATCAGCTAAATACATTGCTGCTATGTTTACCCGGGTCATGTCGTCGTTCATCCCTGTGGCCTATAAGTACCGCTCCATGTACTACAGGAAGTTGTCCACATCTTTGGCCACCCGTAAACCTTTGAACTTTCTCGGCTTGGGTGTGTCCATACATGGATGCACGGTGATCACCCCATTCATGTGTGCTGCTTTTACCTTTACAAGCTTCCCCTTGAGCTCCGCAATCTCAGAGCGCATGGCCGCCATCGCGACCTCCCAAGTCTCGTCCCGCTGCTGCAGCTCGTGAATCACGGACCCCAACACCTCATCGTGGAGCTCTCCCATGCCAACTTTGAGCTCTTGCATCTCAGCCAAGAACTCTTCCCTTCCGGCCTCCACTCCTTCAACGGTCTATTACAAGTCATCGACCATCCCTTGGATATCCATGACGGTTCCCTCTAGTGTCGTCATTTGACTTTTCAAGTCACCCATTAGACCCCTCGAGCTAGAGGCAACACAATTTCTCCTAGTTTGGACGTCGACTCTATCAGTCGCCCTTTCATGATCCTCGCGGTTCTCACCTTGGACATTCGCGACACTAGAATGTGGGTCAGCCATTGCACTAGGAACGAAGGCTCTATATCACTTGTCACGGATCGGTCGATTTACAACGATCCCACACTCGTGCAGCTTTGCGATCACTCCCAAGTCAACCTTACACACACACTCGATTCATAAGAATGGAGAGAAAGCAGCGTAGTTAAATTTCTTGCAAAATGAGCATGCATAAATGAAGGGGAGGGTCCCCTATATATACAAGTGCGGGTCTAATCTGATTCGTTGATCCCCTCATGATCTAACGATAGTGTTTGAACCGACACAATCATTACATAACTATACTAGAAGTTCCAAAGGCTTTAGAGGCGTGGGTGAGCTCAAGGGACGTCTGCTAAGGGAAGCTGCAGGTCGTGTGTTAGAGGGAACTGAAAGGTCGCGAATGGTGCTTGAGCTTAGTCACGGATGGATCACGTCCCATGCACAAATGTGCCACGTCCTATGCATAGAAGGGCCACGGCCCATCTGTGACCCTTGTTCGAACTAGCTCGGAGCCTTTCGCTTCCTTGGGCCATGTCACATGCATTTAAATTATTGGACGCATATTTCTTCACAGACAATAAGGTACTTCTTTATGGTGATTAGATTAATGCCTCTTCTTTGACTTTGAGGATTAACAATCTCTGGCCAAGCCACATTTGCATTCTACTTATCATACTCTCCATAAAATTCTAGGGGTCGCAAAGGGTGCAGAAGAGTTCAATATTCCCATAATCAGGGCCAGCAGAAAATCTGTGGCTTCTGTTGATGGAGGTTTGCAAAATCCCTCTTGTTTAATTTTTTATCCCAACTGGGGCTCTGAACAGCCGGATGGCATAAATAGAAGATTTACACGACCTGTGCCATCTGATATACAAAGACCAGGAAGCGACAAAGATATTGCCTTCATGAGTGTAGGTTTTGTTAAGCAAACTCAATATTACAAATCAAAACAAAGTCTGCGATCGAATTTGGTGATGGCTTTCTTGGGTGCTATGCAGGTTCTTGAATTTGGGGAACTTATTAGGACAAGGAAAATTACTTGTGAGGAGCTTACTCGACTTTTCCTTGACAGATTGAGAAGGTAATCCGGTATATATTATCTTGAGGATGCCCGCTGGAGTTATGTGATGTTTTCTTTTTAAAAATGCTATCAGGTATAATGGCATTCTTGAAGCTGTGGTGTCTTACACTGAAGAATTAGCATATGCACAAGCAAAAAGGGCTGATGAGTTGCTTGCTCAAGAAGTATATCTGGGTATTTTTCTTGATGGGGTACCTGCCATAACCTAACACTGTCAATTTTCAAAATGCATTTGGTAGTTTTTATTTACTTCTCTACTTCAATATCTAAGAGATGGGACACAGTAGAACCTATTAATTATTAATGATCAAAATCATTCTTCTGTCACAGCATCAACATATATGTGATCATGTGCATTGTAGGTCCTCTCCATGGGATTCCTTATGGTTTGAAGGACATAATTGCTGTGCCTGGATACAACACCACTTGGGGTTCAACAAGTTTTAAGGATCAGGTTCTTGATATTGATGCATGGGTCTATAAGAGGTACTTAAGTGCTCCAGTTATCCGGTGCTGTTGTATGGCAAATCGTAATAGATGTTATGGGCTGAATCTGCTGAATATAGGTTGAAGTCAGCTGGGGCAGTTCTAGTTGCAAAGCTTGTTTCTGGCTCTCTGGCATATGATGATATTTGGTTTGGCGGAAGGACAAGAAATCCATGGAACATCGAAGAGTTTACAACTGGCTCATCAGCTGGGCCTGCTGCTTGCACTTCAGCAGGTTCATTTTCACTTCTCTCTTAGTTGTTCCTGTTCAGCAAGGATTTCCCATTTCCTTTTCTGCCACGGTACGACTATGTAGATCCCTGCACGTTATGTTCACTTGATTGTGGCTATTGGGCAAAAGATAAATTTAACAAAGCTACAAAAAGTTTGGTTGACATAAATGAAGATTCTTTTGACATTGAATGTCTTTTCTTCAACAGGTATGGTCCCTTTTGCTATTGGTTCCGAGACAGCTGGATCCATGACCTATCCAGCTGCTCGTTGTGGTGTGACAGCATTACGCCCAACATTTGGTACTGTTGGACGAAGCGGTGTCATGAGCATATCTGAAAGCTTGGTAACTTCTTATTGTCCTCCTATATTGTTCCTATGTGACGTTAACAATGATGACAATCTAATTCATAGCAGGATAAGCTCGGTCCATTCTGTAGGAGCGCGGCAGATTGCACTATTATTCTTGACGCTATTCGAGGAAGGGTTTTAGATGATCCCTCATGCAAAGACATTCCCCTCGATAATCCATTCACAGTAGATATAACAAAGCTTACTGTTGGATACCTAGATGATGCTGAGATGGAGGTAATTTTTTTCTTGGTTTCTTTAGGGACATGAACATGGAACTTGATATTTCTCAGTTAAAATGATGCCTAAGCTATAATCCAACACCCCCCCCCCCCCCTCTATTCCCTCTTCCCTCCTCTCATTTCAGGTCGTTCATGTTCTTTCCTCAAAGGGAGTTACTATGGTTCCCTTCAGATTAAATTACACTGTTGCTTCTGTTCAAGGCATCTTGAACTTCGCAATGGACGTGGATATGTTGGGTCACTTTGATGAGTGGCAACGTTTGGGAAAGGATGATCAATATGAAGCTCAAGAACAATGGCCCGTTGAACTGCGCCGTGCACGCGTGGTTCCCGCTGTGGACTATGTGCAGGTTTGCCGCTTGTTTTTATTGCTGATTGTATTACTAATCTAAGCTCAAGCGTTTACTTTGTTCAAGAGTTTGGTTCCAAATATAGCAAATACATACCCGAGTGAATAAACCGATTACTGTAATTAGTCTGATGATGGAATTTTTCAAGCTAAACTGTTCTAATTTCTGATTTGGTAGCTATTTTAAATCGTAATGATGCCTTGTCAGAGGTCCCGGTGGCCTACAGAGCAGGCTTTGTTTTGTAAAAATAGGTTATAACTGATGATCTTTCTTTTAAGTGTGATATATTGGATAATGATCATGAAATGATTGGGTCAAGCATCCATGCTTGATTACTTGCATAATGCTCTACGATGCCAAGCGATTTTTCAATGGAAGATGATGTGGTGGGTTTTTTCTGTGGGATAAGCTTTAGGCAGACAAATGTAGAACACTTGAAAGCAGATAATTTATGTTTTCGGTCATATCAAGCACCATGCTTGGAGTATAATTGGGAGTCTTATTTTGCTAGACTTCAAATTGTGTTGGTTGGGTGGGGTTTAGTGGGTAATTTCCATTGGGTAAAGATATCTTGATCTATACACAATCAAAGCAAACCAGATTTACCCTTTCTAACTTGTTTTCTTGGACAAGTGAATGCTTAAAATATAACCATTTTTTGCTAGAAAATTAGATTCTGTATGTTTGATAGGATGGTTGGGAGTGTTCCTCGACACTGCCAAGATTCAGGCACGATACCACCAACTGTTTTGGCATCATGAGTGTGGCTCCCTTGAGTGTAGGTGCAAATTATAAGCTGCATTATTAGCTTGGTCCAACTCAAAGCAAGAAACAACCCACTCACAGCAAATGAAAATGCCATACAATGAAGCCTCAATTTTGAGTGAGCAATATGTGGTTGTTCTATTCAATGTAAGGATTTACGCGAACTACTTATGGTAAGGTAGCATTCCATGTTCTGTGTGGAATCATGTGCTTGTAATGCTGTTTGACAAATTAAATTGATTATGCAGGCTTACGTCAGTTAAATAGCTTCCCACACGCTTGATATTTTTCGGTTTCAGGGTGAATGATGTTTAAACAGCGAGGTATATACAACCACGACAAAGCTAATGCCTGGAGTATCATCCCCTTTATTAATTAGATCTGTAGTATTCTTCATCTAGGACTCAGCAAACAACATGTAGTGTAGATGTTTTTCATTGTCCAGTATTGATTGATTGGGTGGTTGTCGTGTTAGAATGAACTAAGCATTATGCTATGTTACCACATTGAAATGACCTACTTTAATCACAGTAAATCTGAATTCGTATTGTCCAACTCCTTCGTGGTTAAAAGTGAGCCAATCTCTCCTCAGGCACAAAGAGCGTGAGGAAAGTTGATTGGGTAAGTAAGAGAAAGCTTCGATGTTGATGCTTTCATTGGAAATGCAACGGACTGGGAAAAAGTTTGTCTGGGAAATCTGGGGGGAATGCTTGTAATTGTTGTTCCAACTGGGTTTGCTAACATATCTGCGTCACGTCCTAGTGGCATGAGACGACGAAGGACCGTCACGACTGGCATATATGCCCCTCCTCAAAAGGATCATATTGTAAGCTTTCTTTTGCTTGATTTTTCATGAGGGGTCATGAGAATGTTGCAGGTGGATATTCTTTTTCTTTTTTCGGTTTAGTGAGCTAGTAAAATTAGCTCCTCAACGATGGTTTTGATGCTCCTACGAGGACCATTTGAGGTGAAAGTTGCAAATCTCATCAAGTATTTGGTATATTTATTTTTTTTAAAAAAAATTGCTGTGCATCTATTCATGAGAATTAAAACTGGATGGCACTTAATTCAGTTTCATCAAGATACTGTTGAACATTCAGAGAAGTCGAGGATCATTGGCACAAAAACTAGAGTTGCATTGTTTCTGCCAGGTACTCATAATACGTTGAATTCTTTTGTAGGCTTTAGCACTGGCAATAGCTTATCAATCAGTCACTGATCATCACAAGCAGCGACCCACTATAAATGATTTGGGACCAAATGATTGGACTCCGAATGCACAATCAAAAAGATACCCTCCAAGGCAGCTGCATCGGTGAGTTTCCTCATGCCTGCGAATTGAACATCTGTGTACATATGCCTGTCGTGACCATGGAGAAATGTGTTCTTTCCCAGCTATTTCAATAAGAAAACTGATGGCATCCCCTATGGGAAATGATTGTCTGGTAAATCATTGGGGCGTGGGAACCTCTCCATTTGACTGAACATCGTGAAGTTAAGTTTGTACGTTCTCGGGAATTGTGGTTCTTAAAGTATCTTGATCTCTTTCCTTTGTATAATATAGTTTTGTTATTCATGAGTGAACGATCAACTAGCCGATTTAAGTATGATTTTCCCCTGTTTAGACAATATATAACAAGATTCAGCGCATGTCAAGTTCAGAGAACGGTAGTCTGGTCACTTTCCTTCTTTAAGATTGTGTTAGTAGTGTGGAATTTGCACTCTGTTTTCCTTCCTAAGTTTTTCTTTCATTATTTGCCCATTGGGGAGATTAGCCCGAGGCTTTGATTGAGAATAATATTTTATCCATCTCGAATCTTTATATGTTGTTGGGATCTAGTTGAATGAGCATGGTCTATTTATGGTAAAAGTTCCACCTGTTATGGCTTGCACGCATGTGTCACGGGCCGATAGTTTGGGAACGACCCGTGCGGCGACTTAGACTTCTTTGGATCGTTGGAAAGCCTAGGCCAAGCCTTTTTCCCGGTCACTCACTTGCTCGGACACTCGGATCGTAGAGAGAGAATCTAGAGAGAGAAGCTCTGGAAGAGAAGGAACTGCTTCTTGTTGTTTTTGGATGTCTCAAATGAGAAGGAGGACACCCCTTTATATAGTAGAGGGCCTCGGATTACAACCATTGATCGGTTTCTAGATGGGTGGCCGAGATCGCATCGTTCTCGTCGACCACCTACCGACATTTATTCCAAGAGCTACCAACTACCGGCATTTATGCCGAGAACTCTCTAGAACCCCGGCACAATTACCGTCTCGCCCGTCCTTGGGAAGATTCCGGAAACTTGTTGGGTTTTGAACGGATCTTCATTGATGTGTCACGGTCTTTAGTGTTGAAAACCTCTTGACCGTGACATTCTCCCCCACTCATTCGAGCGACGTCCTCGGCGCTCTTGGCTTGGGTTTTGTTTGTTGGCTTTTTGGAGCGCCTTCGACTCTTCCGAGATTTCTTCGGCTTCTCAGTTTGTCGGGCATTTGGCTCCTTTGATTTGACTTTCTCCATGTTGGTCGGCAAGTTTGTTACCTCCGGGAATAGAACATGGATCGGCATGTTGTGTTGAAGAGGATGATCCACCTTCGGCTTTGGCTTGGTGCAGAGTTCGGGCACGGATTTATCAACTCTTGGTTCTTTGTTTATTCTTCGGATTGTGGAGAGGACTTTGGCTTCGGTCACTCCATTAATCATTGGAACCATGGATGGGCACTCCGAGTCGGTGATGATAACCGTGTTGCTCCTTAGGTCTATCATGGCTTTCGCAGCATCGAAAAATTCAAGGCCAAGAATGAGATCATAGTCGTCGAGAGGAATTACCTCGAACGAGAGTTTGCCTTCCCAAGTACCAACTTGGAGTTCCACATTCTTGGCCACGCCTACGCCTGATATCTCGTTAGAATTGGGCGTCTTGTAACGATTGCGAGTTGGTTCCACATGAAGTCCCAAGTGTTTGGCCGCTTCGCTTGACAAAAACAAGCTCGTAGCACCCGTATCGACCAAGGCAAGGAGGGGTACGCCATTTACCTTGACCTCAACGAATGAGAGATGTGAATGTGCCGGCTTCTCCCTTGGCGGAGCTTTGTCCTTCACGGAGTTGATTGAGTTGAAAACCTTCACGGTCCCAAGTCGCACCTCGCGTTTCTCCTTTTCTTGCTTCGGCTCTTCATCCTCTTCTACGGCAAGGATGGCATTGATCCTACTCTTCTTTGGGCACTTTTGTGTCCAATGAGGACCGTTGCAAATGAAGCACGGAGACGGTGGTGGAGTATCAAACCTGTTCTTGTAGTCTCCTTGAGGTTGCTTCCACTTGGGATCGCTTGACTTGGACGATCCTTCTCCCCATGTCTTCTCACGTCCACCATGATCTCTTCGGCCACGGTTGGGACTATTGTCGGAGTCTTTTCGACCACGAGCAGCTTGGTCTTCTTCATCATGGTGGCGATCCGATCTCCACCCGCTTCCTCTTGTTTTTGGGGCTTCTTTGGTGAAGTCGGCAAGAGACTCGGCCGCGACCAGTGCTCGCGAAAGGCTTTTGACTTCCCTTCGTTTGAGCTCGAGTAGTGCCCACGGCTTCAATCCATCCATGAACGCCCCGAGAGCCTCCTCTTCTCCAAGATTGGGAACTTGGAGTTTGAGTTCGGTGAATTCCTTCACGTACTCTCGGATCGTGCCTCGTTGCTCAAGGCGATGGAGCTTGCTACGGGCTTCTTGTTTAGCATATTCGGGGAAGAAATAATCCCGAAACTCCTCGACAAATCCATCCCAAGTAGAGATGGGGTCGGCGCCTTGTTTTGTCTCTTCATATCTATTTCGCCACCAAAGCATGGCATTGTCAACTAGGAACATAGAAGCAGTTCGTACCTTGGTCAAGTCTTCTTGGATTCCAATGGCGTCGAAGTACTGTCCCATGCTCCATAGAAAGTTATCCACCTCTTTGGCGGACCGGTTGCCTTTGAATTCTTTCGGCTTCGGCACATCTAGCTTGTGTGCCGCATGGATGGGTAATGCACCATTTGCGATGCTTGCTTTACATAGGATGAGCTCGGTCTTGAGCTCTTGCACCTCCATCTTCAAGGCTTCGACTTCGGTCTTGGAGGAGTTGCCTTCTTTGAGCTCCACGACTTCAAGCTTTAGGGCCTCGATGGATGCTTCGAGGACTTCATCCCTATCGAACAAAGGGGCCGTCGTGCGATTGACGACGTTTGTGAATTCATGGCGGAGACTTTCTTCACCCTCGTCGATCCGCCTTTTGACTTCGTCGAGTTCTTCGATGAACTCCAACATTGTTGTTCTCATTCTCGTGAGCTTCTCATCGATCGCGGCTATGGCGTTCGACGAAGCATCCCTTTTCTTGGATTTTCCACGAGTCTTTGGTTGGGCAGCCGGCTCATTTGGAACCGGTTCTTCAGGAGCCCTTTCATCCACAACAACGGAAGCGAGTTGTTCGTTGTTCGACATTCTCTTGACCAGCTGGTGTGCTCCTCGATCTCCTTGGATGGACTCTCTACTTGCTCTGATACCACTTGTCACGGGCCGATAGTTTGGGAACGACCCGTGCGGCGACTTAGACTTCTTTGGATCGTTGGAAAGCCTAGGCCAAGCCTTTTTCCCGGTCACTCACTTGCTCGGACACTCGGATCGTAGAGAGAGAATCTAGAGAGAGAAGCTCTGGAAGAGAAGGAACTGCTTCTTGTTGTTTTTGGATGTCTCAAATGAGAAGGAGGACACCCCTTTATATAGTAGAGGGCCTCGGATTACAACCATTGATCGGTTTCTAGATGGGTGGCCGAGATCGCATCGTTCTCGTCGACCACCTACCGACATTTATTCCAAGAGCTACCAACTACCGGCATTTATGCCGAGAACTCTCTAGAACCCCGGCACAATTACCGTCTCGCCCGTCCTTGGGAAGATTCCGGAAACTTGTTGGGTTTTGAACGGATCTTCATTGATGTGTCACGGTCTTTAGTGTTGAAAACCTCTTGACCGTGACACATGACTGAATGTCAGTGACTCAACACACCCCCTCCGCAGTTTACTTCATGAGATGTAATCAAACCTCAGACGTGCTGTTTTACAATAAATAGAAGTGTGCAGACATTGTCAATTTGTTATGCAAAAATATGACAAATCACTACACTGTCACCTCATCGTCGTGACACGGGCAAAGGCAGATAGAATCCACAGCTTGCTTCGACGGTTCAGTTGTAGCTCATTGCATCCTCCTTCAGTATTTGGCCAATGGTAACCTTTTTTTCGGGAATAGGCAAAGGCAGAGAGAATTCTCAGCTCGCTTCGACGGTCCAGCTGTAGCTCATTGCACCTTCCTTCAGTATTTGGCCAATAGTAACCTTTTTTCAGGACCTCACCAGCCGTGGTAACCAGCCCACAAGGCACACGAGTGTTACCAAAACTTCATCTATACGTAGTTTTCCTTCATATTTTAAAATCTCAAGCGCAAGCTCTTCTCATGGTCGCCTATATATCACGATACCATCTAAGATGAACAACCACAAGGTAGTCATGAAAGACATCATTGACCAAGGTACAAAATGTGATTGGTGCATCGGCTAGACCAATTGGCATGAATTAGAACTTGAAGGCTCCGTAGGACGTCATGCACACCGTCCTGGGCTCATTTACCTTAGCATATCGGATTCATAATAGCAAGCTAGCTAATTGAACAGGTAACTAATCAACGGAATTAGATAGTGATTCTTTACCATGAGCTTGTTAAGAGCATTGTAATCAATGCATAACTCCCATGTCGCTTCGTCTTCCACTGATAAACGAGGCAAGAGCTCTTTGGAAGTTCTTGCAACATGCCAAATTTATATTCGAATAGAAAGTTCTTTATCTCTTTCGAAACGGTCCTAAGCACGTCCTCCTTTACAGCGAGGAAGGCAAAAGTGCCAATGGCATCAAGGGTTGTAACTCTTGCTTGGGCCACTGTCATCTTTTAGCCTATGCGCTTAGTCCCAAGAATTGATCCAAGAATCGATCACTTGCTCACCTGAATTGTCATCTTTTGGCCTATGCGCTTAATCCCAGGAATCGGCTCACTCACCTGAATCGTAGAGAAAAAAAGGTGTTCAGAAAAAGAGGCTTTCTTGAAGCTCTGAGAGAGAATGCGTTCTATTGCTTAAGCATTTGGATGGATTTAGGAGGAGGACATCCCTATTTTTACAAGAGCCTATTTTATTACAACCGTTAATTGTCTTCCGATCTAACGGAAAAGATTTTATCTACCCATCTATCAACTATCGGTATTTATGCCAAGGTTGCTCTAGAACTTGGTACATTTACCGTAGTGCATGTTCCCGAAAATGTTCTAGAGGATTCCAAAAACCCTAAGCGACTTGGTCGGTCTTCTTGGATCAAACATGGTCTTTTGTTCATGGAAAACCTCAAGACGGTGATGTTGGATCCTTAATCCAACATTGGGTTATATGTGAAATAATAATGCAATGCATACTGTCATATAAAGTTAAGCCCTTTAAAAGTGATAAATTAAGTTAAGGCAATTTAGGGCTTTAATGTATCAAATAGGGTGTGGCCCTTTAATGTGTAGAGGCTAAAAGGGGAAATTACAATTTTATGATGGGCAAAATTGTAATTTCTAAAGAGTAACTAGCGGTTACCTTAACTAGCGGTTACCTTATAAGAGCGGTTATGGTCCCCAGAACATACGTCGGTTTTCTGATTTCCTCTTCATCCCATCGAAAGAGAAATACAGAGAGAATCAAAAGGGAACTCTTAGGGAAAACGTATTGTTCTGGAAGGCTACCCGCACGACGCCGAAGAACAGTATACGTTATGGATTCAGGTACGCTTCCGTGTTTATGTTTTCTCAATGAATTATACATGTATGATCCTGTTTTGTTGATGGTTTTCAACGGTTCTTCGGTTTTCGGAATTTAACAAGTGGTATCAGAGCCGTATACATGTTGATTCATTGATTTAGGTTTCGGTTTTAGCAATTTGAGATTAAGGATTCGTGCGGATGTTTGCACAACGAAGCAAACTCGTTTTTTGATTCTGTACAGCATTTTTCGAATCTTTAAATTTGTCAAAAGTGAATTTTGATGTTAAATCTGGAATCCTGACGTCGAGACGAGTCTGGGGATGGGCGGCGCGCCTCCGTCGGAGGCCGCACGCGCCTGCATGCGCTCCACGCGCCGTCGGGCACCGGCGCGCGTGGAGCGCACGCGCCTGATGCACAGGCACGTCGCAGCGGTTGAGGCGCGTGCGTTGCACGCGCCCGCAACCGTTGAGGCGCGTGCATTGCACGCGCGACACAGCGGTTGAGGCGCGTGCGTTGCACGCGCCTGCTGAGTTGACCGGGTCTCACCGGCTGTCCGGCGATGACTGCCGGAGTCCGGCGTTGACCGCCGGAGTCCGGCGTTGACCGGCGTTGACCAAAAAAAAAATTTTTTTTTTGGTGAAATAGCAATTAAAATTCAAATTTTGGTGGAGGAATATATATCTTGAAATAAATTGATTGAAGCAACATGTCCACAAATGGACCTCTCTTGTGTAAATTAATTTATTTTTGGATATAAAAGGTATGCACATGTGATGCATGTGGATTTTAACCGGCCCAAAGGAAGGTTAATATTTAACAAAATCACATTTGCAACTGCGGTGATTAACGTGTGATGATTATTTGGATTTTGTATGTGAATAATAAATCGGCCCAAAGGAAGTTTTATTGTTTGACATACTATTATTATCAATGTTTGATTACTGCAACAAGATATCACTTACTAGTTAATATTGTTGTCCAAAGACAAGGTATTAATGTAGTGCTCGATGTCTTGAGATGGGAATTGCCTTGATTTGAATTGATATATTGCTTTGAGACTTACGTGAGCATGTTTTATTGGTTGTATTTGAATTCAGCTATTACTCCTGCAAATATTACTGCCAGCATTAATTCAATTCCTATGCTAAATGGCACCAACTTCAAGTCATGGCAAGAGAACCTTCTGATAGTTCTCGGAGTCATGGATCTCGACCTTGCGTTAAGGATCGATTCTCCTACACCACTTAATGACCAAAGCACCTCTGATCAAAAGAGGGATATGGAAAGGTGGGAGAAATCAAATCGCATGTGTATGATGATCATGAAGAAAGCCATTCCAGAAGCATTCCGGAGCACAATGTCTGAAAAGATAACCACAGCTAAAGAATTCCTTACTGACATTGAGAAGAGATTTGTCAAGAGCGAAAAGGCTGAAATTGGTACGATCTTGACAAATTTAATTTCAATGCGCTACAAAGGGAAGGGCAATGTTAGGGAGTACATCATGGAGATGTCTCATCTTGCTTCTAAGTTAAAAGCACTTAAGCTGGAACTTACTGAGGACTTGCTGGTGCATCTGGTTTTAATATCTCTTCCGGCACAGTTTAATCAGTTTAAGGTGAGCTACAACTGTCAGAAAGAGACTTGGTCTCTGAATGAGCTCATCTCACACTGTGTTCAAGAGGAGGAAAGGCTGAAGCAAGATAAGACAGAAAGTGCTCATCTAGCATCAACTTCCAAGGATAAGGGAATGAAAAGGAAGAAGGATAAAGAAGCTGCAACCTTGGCAAACAAAAGGAAACAACAACAGAGACCGGATAATCCGGAAAGCACAGGTTGTTTCTTTTGTAAAGCCACAGGACATGTGAAGAAAAATTGCACCAATTATCACGCATGGCGTGCTAAGAAAGGTGTGCTTCTTAATTTGGTTTGTTCTGAGGTTAATTTAACTTCGGTACCTAGACACACTTGGTGGATAGATTCTGGTGCAACAACTCACATCAGTGTGTCTATGCAGGGTTGCCTGAGTTGCCGAAAGCCAAGTGATGTTGAAAGATACATCTATGTGGGCGATGGCAAGACGGTTCAAGTTGAAGCAATTGGAAAATTTAGATTATTATTAAAGACTGGATTGTATTTGGATCTTAATGAGACATTTATTGTACCGTCCTTTAGACGGAACTTGATTTCTATTTCTGCTTTGGACAAATCTGGTTATTCTTGTTCATTTGGGAATGGAACATTCAGTTTGTTTCAAGATTCAAAATTAGTTGGTTCCGGTTCTTTATCAGTTTATGATAATCTTTATTCACTTGATGTGATTGCTTCTTTTAATGAATCCCTGCATTTGAGTACACGAGGTACAAAGAGAAAATTAACTGATGAGAATTCAGCTGCTCTATGGCACAAGAGATTAGGTCATATCTCCAAGCAAAGAATAGAGAGACTTGTGTCGGATGAAATTCTCAATCCTTTAGACTTCACAAATTTTGAAATTTGTGTTAATTGTATAAAGGGCAAACAAACCAATAAAAGGAGATTTGTAGCCAACAGGACTTCAGACGTCTTAGAACTTATCCATACTGATATTTGTGGACCATTTCCAACGACTGCCTGGAATGGTCAGCTATATTTTATAACGTTCATAGACGATTTTTCAAGATATGGCTACATATATCTCATTAAAGAAAAGGCACAGTCACTGGATGTGTTCAAAACATATAAAATCGAAGTTGAGAATCAACTCAACAAGAAAATTAAAAGCGTCAGGTCTGATCGTGGTGGTGAATACTACGGCAGATATGACGGTTCAGGTGAGCAACGTCCAGGACCGTTTGCTAAATTCCTAGAGGAATGCGGTATTGTCCCACAGTACACTATGCCGGGTTCGCCCACAATGAATGGTGTTGCTGAAAGACGAAATAGAACGCTTAAGGATATGGTGAGGAGTATGATTTCTACTTCTACCTTACCAGAATCACTCTGGGGAGAAGCGCTTAAGACTGCAGCATATATCCTTAACAGGGTTCCTACTAAAGCAACTATCAAAACCCCTTATGAACTTTGGACTGGTAAAAAGCCTAGTCTAAAGCATTTACGTGTTTGGGGATGTCCAGCTGAGGCAAGGCCTTATAAGCCTAATGAAAGGAAACTGGATTCAAGAACAGTTAGTTGCTACTTTATTGGATACCCTGAAAGATCAAGGGGGTACAAATTTTATGATCCTACAGCTAAGTCAATTTTTGAGTCGGGAATTGCCCGGTTCTTTGAGGATGTTGAGTTTGCGGGAGGAGATAAAGTTAGGGACCTTGACTTTGAAGAGGAATATGTTAATATTCCTACACCCGCCATTGACATTGATCCCACAAGTGCCATTGTCATTGATCAGGACACAACTGATCAGGACGATGAAAGAGAACCTCCCATTCAAGAAATTATTCCAGAAAATCAAACTCTACCACCTCAAGAACATATGCCATTAAGAAGATCCACTAGAGAGAGGAGAAGTGCAATGCCAGATGACTACATTGTATTTCTCCAAGAACATGATTTTGATATTGGAATGATGGAAGATGATCCTATTAGCTTTCGTCAAGCCATGGAAAGTTCTAACTCTCAGAAGTGGAATGATGCCATGAAGGAGGAGATGAAGTCCATGAAAGACAATGACGTTTGGGATCTTGTCCCATTGCCAGAAGGTGTGAAGCCCATTGGTTGTAAGTGGATATTTAAAACCAAAAGGGATTCAAAAGGCAATGTGGAGAGATATAAGGCTCGTCTTGTCGCAAAAGGCTTTACACAGAAAGAAGGCATTGACTATAAAGAGACTTTCTCTCCAGTTTCTTCGAAAGACTCTTTTAGAATTATAATGGCATTGGTGGCGCATTTCAATCTTGAGTTGCATCAGATGGATGTAAAGACAGCTTTTCTCAATGGTAACATTGATGAAACAATATATATGGTGCAGCCAGAAAACTTTGTATCTGGAGATCCAAAGAGTATGGTTTGCAAACTTAAGAAATCCATCTATGGGCTCAAGCAAGCATCTCGACAATGGTATTTTAAGTTTCATCAAGTGATCGTCTCATTTGGTTTTGAGATGAATTTGGTTGATGAATGTATATACCATAAGTTCTGTGGGAGCAAGTACATTTTTCTGGTTTTGTATGTTGATGATATTTTGCTTGCCAGCAACGATATAGGCTTATTGCACGAAACCAAGAGATTTCTGTCTAATAACTTTGAGATGAAAGATCTTGGTGACGCCTCTTTTGTATTAGGTATACAAATACACCGGGATCGCTCTCGGGGTATTCTTGGATTATCACAAAAGAGCTATATCGAAAAGGTTCTCAAAAGGTATGGCATGCAAGATTGTAAACCAGGTGATACCCCTGTATCTAAAGGAGACAAGTTTTGTCTCAATCAGTGCCCTAAGAATGATTTTGAAAGAAAGGAAATGGAGAAGATTCCTTATGCATCTGTGATAGGGAGTCTGATGTATGCTCAGGTTTGTACGCGTCCGGATATTGCGTACATTACTGGAATGTTGGGCAGATATTTAAGCAATCCAGGAGTAGAACATTGGAAAGCAACCAAACGGGTCTTGCGGTACTTACAGAAAACAAAAGGATACATGCTCACATATCGGAGGTCGGATCAGCTTGAGATCATTGGTTATACTGACTCCGATTTTGCTGGATGCCAAGATAGTTTGAAGTCTACATCAGGCTATGTCTATCTGTTAGCCGGAGGTGCCATCTCATGGAAGAGTGCCAAACAGTCCATAACGGCTTCTTCAACAATGGCAGCAGAATTCATAGCGTGTTATGAAGCATCCAATCATGGAATATGGCTGCGAAATTTTGTCACGGGACTACGGATAGTGGATAACATTGAAAGACCACTCAAGTTATTGTGTGACAATAAATCAGCAGTTTTATATTCTAACAACAACAGAGGTTCGTCGAAGTCAAAGCATATAGACATCAAGTTCCTTGTTGTTAAAGAAAGAATTCAGAGTGGACAGTTGTCTATAGAACATATTGGTACAAACTCCATGCTTGCGGATCCGCTTACTAAGGCATTGCCACCCAAGGTGTTCCACGAGCATACTGCTCGCATGGGTGTTATGTTTATTGAGGATATTCAGTTTTAGTGGGAGTTTGTAATTTAAATGTTCTTAATATAGACATTTTCAGTTATTTCAGTTTATGGATATTCGAGGTTATTTTCTGCAGAAATATCAGGATTTATTCACACTCTGATTTTGGTAAAGTCTGATCTCACTAAGGTTTAAGGTGGACCAGTTGGAAATAGGCATGTTAATATCACATTTCATGAAATTTCCATGCTACACATCCACATCATAATCCATGTCATTCAGTTGTATCAATTTTGTGACCATTGATGGGTTGAGTTACGATAGATGTGACAAAAGCCGCTTTGATCCTATATTGATATGATAGATGGACCGGATTGGTTAGAGATACATTTCGGTAATGACAGTAAAGTTGAGCTCAAACAGTTGTTATTGCAAAGCATAATTATAAGGATACACATATAATCCAAGTGGGAGATTGTTGGATCCTTAATCCAACATTGGGTTATATGTGAAATAATAATGCAATGCATACTGTCATATAAAGTTAAGCCCTTTAAAAGTGATAAATTAAGTTAAGGCAATTTAGGGCTTTAATGTATCAAATAGGGTGTGGCCCTTTAATGTGTAGAGGCTAAAAGGGGAAATTACAATTTTATGATGGGCAAAATTGTAATTTCTAAAGAGTAACTAGCGGTTACCTTAACTAGCGGTTACCTTATAAGAGCGGTTATGGTCCCCAGAACATACGTCGGTTTTCTGATTTCCTCTTCATCCCATCGAAAGAGAAATACAGAGAGAATTCAAAAGGGAACTCTCAGGGAAAACGTATTGTTCTGGAAGGCTACCCGCACGACGCCGAAGAACAGTATACGTTATGGATTCAGGTACGCTTCCGTGTTTATGTTTTCTCAATGAATTATACATGTATGATCCTGTTTCGTTGATGGTTTTCAACGGTTCTTCGGTTTTCGGAATTCAACAGGTGAAACTTACATGACGGATCCCCATGGATACGAAGGAGCTTAAGAATGGCAAAGAATATCACCACATCAATCCTAAATTTATAATATAGATACAAACTTCCAATATAATCTTTCTAGCTAGATGATGTGACACGTGACACCGTTGGCATATGTTGCAAAACTGTTTACATACTTTCTCAAATTTTTTGAACTTTTTCTTTCTTTTCTTTATTCTTTTCTTTCTTTCTTTTTCTCCTTTTGTCCTTTTGTGGTTAATCTTGCTTTCGGGCCCTTATATTATACGTCAAATGTCCAAATCGTATGATCTTCAATTCGTTGAAAACTTGTGTCGAGAAGCTTCTTCGTTTTCTTTTCTTTTTTTTATCGGGTGTCGAGATACATCTTACAAGCATAGTTTTTATAGGGTTATTCGAACATATTACAGACCCAAGATTTCAGCCGAAATTGGGCAATATACTTGGTGCTATAAATTGGATAATAAATTGGCGTTTTGACCATCAAAAATCATTATTTATCATAATTAAGAAATTTGTGAAGTTTCGTCGGATTATTCTAAGGTTGCCAAGTACGTTTTTCAGATATTGGCTGATTAATCGAGTCTTGGGGAAATTATAACACGATTTCTTCTCCCTATTCAATCGACTCTGATTTGGGTTGCCTCTAATTTCGTTGGAACATGACCAGGACGTAGACGAAAGGATTTGAAGAGTAGAGGAGGAGACCATTCTTTAAGTTCAAGTCGTGTTTCGAGATCAATTGATCATATCATCAGTCAGCTCGTATCGGATTTATTGAAATTTTCTGAAAATTCGAGAGTGGTGTCAATGTGCAAAGACAAGACAAGTGGAATGAATATCAGATTAGGAGAAAATAAGGACAAGGGCAGTCGGATTGATTTTAAATACGTGTCGAACGTTATTTATTGTGTCCGTAAAATAACTGTGTCCGTAACGAGGGGCGTTGTGCTTGATTGAGCATGCGATCTAAATCCAGAACAGAAGCCGGAGCTCGCACATTTTAGAAATTTTGTCCGAAAATGTGAGCATGTTATATCCGCGCCCACAGCACACACACATAAATATGGAAGGTTGCTCCCATTTATATCTTCCTTATTTAAAGAGACTGTATTGCTCTCTCTCTCGCCTCTGTCTCTATTAGTTAGGTCTCTCATTTTGCACCGCGATCGTTCCCGCCGTCCGAGTGGGAAGCAGCAGGAGGTATTAATCCAATTTAACCATTCTGCTTTTCACAGATTTATCATTTTGTGATTTTATGTGGTATTAATCCAATTTAACGGATGATAAATTTGTCATAAGTGTATCGGTTTTGGATTTTTTGTTATCAAAAAATTAGTTTAGGGTAAATTTGTTATAGGAGTATCAGTTTATGATTTTTTGTGATCAAAAAATTAGTTTGAGGTAAATTTATCGCAGGTGTGTCACGACCTCTTTGGAGCAGCTAAGGGCCATCGGGGTTTAGCTAATGGCAAACTAAGTTTGGGCTAGGCTTTGTATAGTTAGACTTGACTGGGCTTGTTCTTTAGTGGGTTGGTTTTATTTCTAGCTAGAAAGGGGCTTGATGTCATAAAGCCCATTTTCACATCCATAGCCCAAACTAGAGCCTGAACCTTGGGACATATCTGGACCAGGCCCAAGGGCCCGACCCGAGTCCCTAATTTGGGTATTAAAAAAATTCGCAAGAAAATTTAAAAGAAAATCAGAAAATGCTTAGAAACGGGACTTTATTAATTTGTTTCTAAACTTACCTTAATTTTATTTAGTTAGCATGTGTCTAGTTTGGGGATTTTAGTGAGCAACTTTGATATGAGTTTAGTAGATTGATCTTTTAGGTAAGAAGTTGGACTCAATTTGAAATTGGCTTATGGGGGTTGCTGTCATGGGTTTAGAACAAAGCCATTTATATTCTTTCCCCGTAAATCCCTATTCAATATCATTGCGTTTGATTTCTCAATGGAGTGCCTCCAAGGTGTTTGTTAATTTGGCTTAACCATGATGGTATGCTTGCTGGATATCCTACTATTGTTGAATTTCTCTGTAGGTATGTATGATAACCAATCTCAATTGTATGTGGACTGCTGCTAAATACGTGTGATTTATGATAGTTCCCCTTTTGAAATCATGTCATATTCAAAATAGAAGTTCACTAGAATTTAATGCTACGCTTGCTGACGATGCACTCATTTCTACTAGTGATGATGTTTGTCTCGGTTCATACTGTTATGTGATAAATGTCAACTAAATTGACTTCAGTTTTTTCTTTTTCTTTTTTTTTCTTTCGAGAAGAGGGTTGCTGTGCTAGAAATGGCAAGTATAGAGGGTTCAGAGAATGTCATTGTTCACTTCACGAACGAAAGAGTACGTCCAAGCATTGATGAATGACAAGCCAATAACCAAGGAGCTTGAGGTTAAGGTTGTCTTCAATTTAATCTTTTTAAATATTTACCAATGAAATTATTCATATTCTTATTCTCTCTTGACAGGGTGAGTTAGAGTATATGACCTAGCACAATAGGAGGCTAAAGCTCTGTATCAAGTGGTTCCAACAAGTTGATGAAATCCATCTCCTTAAGCAAGTGAGATTGCAAAATTCATTTGAATATGCGGAGAAGAAATGCATGAATACCGGCGAAATTGTTCTCTCCTTACAATATGATTCTAATTTCTTTTGAAGTAAGACTTTAACGTGGTTTTAAATCACACATGAATATGATTTTTCAAAAAACTTTCCAATTTGATGAATTGAAAACATCGAATCACAGCATTCCGTAGGTACAAAAATCGAGTTAATGGGACGTTGGAGGAAAAATTTTAAAAAATGATAACTTTGACGTCCTTCTCATTGGCTTGATTTTTTATACCTATGGAAAGCTCATGACCTAATACTTAAAATTGCATCTCCTTATATATTCCAATATGTTGATGTTTGTTAGCATCTCTCTAGAGCAATCTTCAACTAGTGAGTAGCTTAGTTCTCTTCGATTTGCTGAGAGAGTAAAATCATGTGAAATTCGCATCCCTTACCGCCAAAGCCCCATGTGCCTGGAAGCTCGAACATCGGTGCATCCTCCAGGTTTGTAATGGGGTATGGTTGAAGCTCATAAAACTTTTGAATATCCTCTAGATTTGTGATGGGATATGGCTGAAGTTCATAAAACTTTTGAATGTACCACTTCGAAGAGCATGTAATAGAATATGTTCAAGTGTGAAGCAGCAGCAAGAGGAACATTCCGAGGGAGAAACCCCTCTCCTCCTCCACTAGTGTGGATCTACAAGCAGTAGGTATTCACCAGGAACGCTTGGTTTCGCCAATCTCTTTGCTTTGAATTGCGGATCTGATTTTGATTACTCCCGACCCGACTTCTTCATCCAGCACCTCTCTAAATTGTCTACCTCGATCCATAGACAGATTCGCAATTAACAAAACGGGCTGAATCTCAACTACATTTTATTTTAACATCAACCCTAAAATATAATCCCTAAAACCTAAAAACCCTAAACCCTAAAAACATAAACCCAAAACCTATCATTGGGAAGTCGAATAGAAAAATTCTAAAAAATAATGACTTGTACATCCTTCTTCCCTTTGATTTAATCTTGTACCTACACAAAGCCCGTGACTCGATATTTAAAATAGCATATTGATCAACCCAATAAAATTTTCTTCTTCCCATTGACTCAGGTGGAAAACTTATGCTCAATCAAAGTTTTGTCAAATTTGTCTAAATCACACATGAATATGATTTTTCAAAAAATTTCCCAATTTGAAGAATTCAAAATATCGAATCACAGCATTCCGTAGGTGCAAAAATCGAGTTAATGGGACACCGGATGAAAAATTTTAAAAAATGATGACTTTATTGGCTTGATTTTTTATACCTACGGAAAGCACATGACCCGATACTTAAAATTGCATCTCCATATATTCCAAGATGTTGATGTTTGTTAGCATCTCTTTAGAGCAATCTTCGGTTAGTGAGTAGCTTAGTTCTCTTCGATTTGCTAGTAGAGTAAAATCATGTGAAATTCGCATCCCTTACCACCAAAGCCCATGTTGTACTCCGTGTCATTACTCCTTCAAATTCGCCCTCTAATCACAATATGTTGTACTCCATTTTCTTATCCATAAGCAATTTCAACTTTGAATTCCACTATGTCTAATCTTCGCGTCCACTTTGCTCACAAAACGGTCAATTCCCAGATGATTTCTCATCTAGCTGTCAATCGATGCCTTCCAATTGATATCTTTGCCTTTAATATTTGGTCAACTTCAATACGACAATTGTCAACCAACCACTATCATGTCAATAACTTATCATGGTCATTGATAAGTATCACATGTTATTAGTATGGCAATCAACAAGGACTCCTGTACTCAGTATCTTGCCGATAGCCACCTCACTTTGTCTCGAGTTATATGTGTTGGGGATAATAATGCAACCTAGAAAGGATGAATAAATTGTTTGAGTACTAGGAAACACTTTTGTGGAATATTACAAGTTAAACTTCAAAAATAGTAACAAAGATAAAAAGATATCAGGTACGATGCTATTGATGAACAGATATTGATAATAATGAACATATAGTGCTAATAGTGAAGAGATAGAAGATATTGCAAGCAGATATATATTGGTTCGGCTTTATCCCTTAGCCTACGTCCACTCCCAACAATAACAGCCATAATAAAGCTGAAATCCACTAGTAATCTTCAAGACACGTAACAATTAGCACATATTGCTCCTATCAACTGATATATCACACTATCAAAACGAAAGCATAGTTATCACTCTTGTAAACTTGCTCTTATCATGATTAAAAATAGTAGGAACGCTACACAAAGAATAATAAGCAACACCTAGCTAATCTATGATAGTGGCAATTTCCCAAAACAGTCATTATGCTCTTGTTGGAGTCTGTCTTCAACTCATAATTGGCAATACTACTCCAGTTCAACTCCGATACTCCTTTTGTGAATTCCAAGCCTTGCCAACAGCTATTTTTGTCTTGATCAATGTTCCAATCAGATAAGCAAGTTACCAACACCATCTAAAATTTAATAGTAGCACGACCCATTACCCATAATTAGGACATGCTCGTTATCATTAGTCTTTAGGTGTTGTCCATAGTCAAACTGTACAGAATGACTTGTGATCAATCATATAAGAAAATGTTCGACAATGAGGTGTTATCCAACCCATCAAAACAGCATGAAGGTGAGGAGTTACTAACTCACAATTGCTGAACAAATCTGCTATGGTTGCAGAATCAAGCTCTAAGATGACTTTCTTGTATTGTAAGCCCCATGCTCGGTACTGAACCAGTGACACAAACCATAGTTCCACTCTCATAAGCCAATAAAAAATGGGTAAAGCTATCCAAGAATCTTCCTGTTTCATATCAAACAAGGCACTTGCACTTGCACCTGCAATACTAATACTAATATTAGAGCAAGCAAAACGGGTCGCAAATCCATTTAATGGGCCCTACAGAATGGATAACTCATTTGACAACAAAGTGGGCTAAAATGGGTTAACTAAAAAACAAAGCCTGGTAAAATGTGTCTAGACGGGTTGTTTAAAGGACCCATTTGGGCTGGGCGAGATATATACATCTGCGTGGATGATCATGCCACAAGTAGGCCCAAACAACTGGCCCCTCCTTCCACGCTTCACTTTTTCAATTATTAGCCCCAAGACCACATGGCTAGGTTGGGCCTCAGTTTTATAGGGCTTATGTAAGCACATATATACCCTCCTCCCTAGAGCCCCAAATGAAAGATAATGGATTTTGATCATTGGAATAATAACTTTTAATTATGAATTTGATCTCTCAATTTGAGTAATATTCATAGCGTCGCTCTCGACTCTCAGTGCTTTCCACAAAATTTATTGATTCCAGTTCCTCTTCACACAGAGAAATTTTTGTTAACACTACCAATTAAAGATTTTGCTAGAATTTATTATTTATCAAACAAGTTATGAATTTTTTTTATAATTAGGTGAGTGTTAATTAATGGTTTTCCGAGAAATGCACTTACGGGATTAAAATGGAACCTGTTTTCAAATAAAAAGGTAATATTTGTCAAGAAAAAACTCAAGAATTATATTGGGAAAATGAGTGAAAGACGAAATAGCGACCTAAACCTTTTAACATTCAATAAGTTGCTTGCAGATTACTTAGTCACATCGCTTGTTTGTGGGACTTATGTGTTCTCTATGTCTACAGCAAGTGACAACTTTTTATTTTGTTAATTTAATTTTTAAAATTTGATATAAAATGTTATTCAAGAAATACATTTACATGAAGCACTTAAAATGAGTTAAATGTGCGGATATGAGTTTTAAAGATTATGTTATATATGGAAATGTTTTAAAAATATTGAGTTGGATTGAGTCCCAATTCACCCATTTGACAAGTCTATACTATACTTGCTTATTCATTATGTGCACTAAAGTGTCTTCCAATATTATAGCAGTGAATGATAATGGCTCTTCTGGTTTGATGAACTAGTTTGATGATTAAAACAACTCAAGTAAGTATTGTGCAATTATAACTTAACTTTAAAAAAATAAAAAAATTAAGACATATAGAATAATTGAATGACATATTGAATAAATTAAGAGCAAAATATTGGGTTACATATAGAATAATTGAATGACATATTGAATAAATTAAGAGCAAAATATTGGGTTACTAATGCCAATTTTTAGATGATATTAGGGTCAACTTCCCTAAAAGAGTAATCCAGAGTAGCCGCGACTTGGTATATATGCGGGAAAAAGAAAAACAGAGAGAAGAAATATAAATACTAAATAGATTGGTCAATGGTCCCAGGTGGGGGACCCAACCCAAGGCCCTTTGCCTCCCGGATGCGGGGTAAGAACCCCAATTTGTCCGGCGTTGACCGATGGACACGATCGAAATTGGAGAGAGGAGGGAGAGAAATTGCACCCGTCCATGTACGAGAATGGCGACGCTTGTCCTTCGAGGCAAGTGTCCCGGCGTGACGGCGCTGGTGCTGCCACGCGTTGGTCTCTGTCTCTCCCTATTCTTGTGTTGCGGCGGTGCCGTGTCGGTCGTTCCCCACCACGACCAGTTTCAGAACCCCATTACTCCTCCCTGCCTCACCTTCTCAACTCCGTCGCCATCCCTCCGACTTTTAGCTGCCCTGACATCCTTGGACATGGTATGCTACCCCTTTTTCATTTGGCGGATTGATTGTTGATTTGCAAGCAACGATAAGGATGGTGGTACTGGGCCTCTCTTTTATTAGCAAGATTCGCTTCTTGTCCGTTATGTTATGCCTCGTTTATGCATGTACCCGGGTTTGGTCAATCTTCTGAATTCCTCACAACTTGCAAGTTGAATGACTTGCAGTTTAGATCCTAACCCATGATCTCGATTCTTATTATGCTTTCTTTCCGCCCTACAAGTACCCTCAAGTTCTTTGTCGTGAGTACTTCTGCTTGCATTTCACACGCGTGAAATGAGAACGCCAGATAATAATACCTGCCTGCATGCCTATAGTTGCCCATTCATCAATCACACTTCACAGTATGTATGGGTTCTGCGCTTCAGAAACATTATTATTTACTAGCTATTCAGAAGAGCCTACCCTGATATCTTTTCGGATTCCTATTGATACTTTTTGCTTTCAGGTAATTCTCATTAAGGACCATGTATAAGCAGTCCATTCTATCGAATCCACTCAGTTCTCGACTATAATATGCTCCTTCTTATTTCCTTGATCAGGAGAGTAAAATAAGTCAATGTCCTCAACAGAACAGTGAAGTTTCATCGCTAAGGCATGCATTTAGATTATTGGACGCAGATTTCTTCACCGATAATAAGGTACTTCTCTGTGGTAATTAGATTAATGCCTCTTCTTTGACTTTGAGGATTAACAATCTCTGGCCAAGCCACATTTGCATTCTACTTATTATACTCTCCATAAGGTTCTGGAGGTCGCAAAGGGTGCAGAAGAGTTCAATATTCCCATAATCAGGGCCAACAGAAAATCTGTGGCTTCTGTTGATGGAGGTTTGCAGAATCCCTCTTGTTTGGTTTTTGATCCCAGCTGGGGCTCTCAACAGCCGGATGGCATAAATAGAAGATTTACACATACTATGCCATCTGATATACAAAGACCAGGAAGCGATGAAGATATTGCCTTCATGAGTGTAGGTTTTGTTGAGCAAACTCAATATTACAACTCAAGACAAAGTCTGCGATCGAATTTGGTGATAACTTTCTTGGGTGCTATGCAGGTTCTTGAACTTGGGGAACTTATTAGGACAAGACAAATTACTTCTAAGGAGCTTACTCGACTTTTCCTTGAGAGATTGAGAAGGTAATCCAGTATATTTTATTTTGAGGATGCCTGCTGGAGTTATGTGATGTTTTCTTTTTAAAAATGCCATCAGGTATAATGGCATTCTTGAAGCTGTGGTGTCTTACACTGAAGAATTAGCATATGCACAAGCAAAAAGGGCTGATGAGTTGCTTGCTCAGGGAGTATATTTGGGTATTTTTCTTGATGGAGTACCTTTTATATTTGCTTCTCTACTTCAATATCTGAGAGATGGGACACAGTATCAAAATCATTCTTCTGTCACAGCATCAACATATATGTGATCATGTGCATTGTAGGTCCTCTCCATGGGATTCCTTATGGTTTGAAGGACATAATTGCTGTGCCTGGATACCACACCACTTGGGGTTCAACAAGTTTTGAGGATCAGGTTCTTGATATTGATGCATGGGTCTATAAGAGGTACTTAAGGTGCTCCAGTTATCCGGTGCTGTTGTATGGCAAATCGTAATAGATGTTATGGGCTGAATCTGCTGAATATAGGTTGAAGTCAGCTGGGGCAGTTCTAGTTGCAAAGCTTGTTTCTGGCTCTCTGGCATATGATGATATTTGGTTTGGCGGAAGGACAAGAAATCCATGGAACATCGAAGAGTTTTCAACTGGCTCATCAGCTGGGCCTGCTGCTTGCACTTCAGCAGGTTCATTTTCACTTCTCTCTTAGTTGTTCCTGTTCAGCAAGATTTCCCATTTCCTTTTCTGCCACAGTACGACTATGTAGATCCCTGCACGTTATGTTCACTTGATTGTGGCTATTGGGCAAAAGATAAATTTAACAAAGCTACAAAAAGTTTGGTTGACATAAATGAAGATTCTTTTGACATTGTCTTTTCTTCAACAGGTATGGTCCCTTTTGCTATTGGTTCCGAGACAGCTGGATCCATTACCTATCCAGCTGCCCGTTGTGGTGTGACAGCATTACGCCCAACATTTGGTACTGTTGGACGAAGCGGTGTCATGAGCATATCTGAAAGCTTGGTAACTTCTTATTGTCCTCCTGGATTGTTCCTATGTGATGTTAACAATGATGACAATCTAATTCATGGCAGGATAAGCTCGGTCCATTCTGTAGGAGTGCCGCAGACTGCACTATTATTCTTGATGCTATTCGAGGAAGGGATCCAGATGATCCCTCGTCCAGAGACATTCCCCTCGATAATCCATTCACAGTAGATATAACAAAGCTTACTGTTGGATACCTAGATGATGCTGAGATGGAGGTCATTTTTTTCTTGGTTTCTTTAGGGACATGAACAGGGAACTTGATATTTCTCAGTTAAAATGATGCCTAAGCTATAATCCACCCCCCCCCCCTTCCCTCTTCCCTCCTCATTTCTCTCTCATTTCAGGTCATTCATGTTCTTTCCTCAAAGGGAGTTACTATGGTTCCCTTCAGATTAAATTACACTGTTGCTTCTGTTCAAGGCATCTTGAACTTCACAATGGATGTGGATATGTTGGCTCACTTTGATGAGTGGCAACGTTTGGGAAAGGATGATCAATATGAAGCTCAAGAACAATGGCCCGTTGAACTGCGCCGTGCACGCGTGGTTCCCGCTGTGGACTATGTGCAGGTTTGCCGCTTGTTTTTATTGCTGATTGTATTACTAATCTAAGCTCAAGCGTTTACTTTGTTCAAGAGTTTGGTTCCAAATATAGCAAATACATACCTGAGTGAATAAACCGATTACTGTAATTAGTCTGATGATGGAATTTTTCAAGCTGAACTGTTCTAATTTCTGATTTGGTAGTTATTTTAAATTGTAATGATGCCTTGTCAGAGGTCCCGGTGGCCTACAGAGCAGGCTTTGTTTTGTAAAAATAGGTTATAACTGATGATCTTTTTAGTGTGATATATTGGATAATGATCATGAAATGATTGGGTCAAGTATCCATGCTTGATTACTTGCATAATGTTCTATGATGCCAAGCATTTTTTCAATGGAAGATGATGTGATGGGTTTTTTCTGTGGGATCTGCCAAGGGGATGTGGGATAAGCTTTAGGCAGACAAATGTAGAACACTTGAAAGCCGATGATTTATGTTTTCGGTCATATCAAGCACCATGCTTGGAGTATAATTGGGAGTCTTATTTTGCTAGACTTCAAATTGTGTTGGTTGGGTGGGGTTTAGTGGGTAATTTCCATTGGGTAAAGATATCTTGATCTATACTCAATCAAAGCAAAACAGATTTACCCTTTCTAACTTGTTTTCTTGGACAAGTGAATGCTTAAAATATAACCATTTTTTGCTAGAAAATTAGATTCTGTATGTTTGATAGGATGGTTGGGAGTGTTCCTAGACACTGCCAAGATTCAGGCACGATACCACCAACTGTTTTGGCATCATGAGTGTGGCTCCCTTGAGTGTAGCTTGTGTATGTGCAAATTATAAGCTGCATTATTAGCTTGGTCCAACTCAAAGCAAGAAACAACCCACTCACAGCATATGAAAATGCCATACAATGAAGCCTCAATTTTGAGTGAGCAATACGAACTACTTATGGTAAGGTAGCATACCATGTCCTGTGTGGAATCATGTGCTTTTAGTGCCGTTTGACAAATTAAATTGATTATGCAGGGTTACGTCAGCTAAATAGCTTCCCGCATGCTTGATATTTTTCTGTTTCAGGGTGAATGATGTTTGAACAATGAGGTATATACAACCATGACAAAGTTAATTCCTGGAGTCCCATCCTCTTTCTTGATTAGATCTTGCTGTAGTATTCTTCATCTAGCACTCAGCAAACAACATGTAGTGCAGATGTTTTTCATTGTCCAGTATTGATTGATTGGGTGGTTGTCGTGTTAGAATGAACTAAGCATTATGCTATGTTACCACATTGAAATGACCTACTTTAATCACAGTAAATCTAAATTCATATTGTCCAATTCCTTCGTGGTTAAAAGTGAGCCAATCTCTCCTCAGGCACAAAGAGCTAGAGGAAAGTTGATTAGGGAAGTAAGAGAAAGCTTCAATGTTGATGCTTTCATCGGAAATGCAACGGACTGGGAAAAAGTTTGTCTGGGGAATCTGGTGGGAATGCCTGTAATTGTTGTTCCAACTGGGTATGCTAACATATCTGCTTCACCTCCTAGCGGCACGAGACGACGAAGGACTTTCACGACTGGCATATATGCTCCTCCTCAAAAGGATCATATTGTAAGCTTTCTTTGGTTTGATTTTTCATTAGGGGTCATGAGAATGTTTCAGGTGGATATTCTGTTTTTTTTTTTTAGGTTTAGTGAGCTAGTAAAGTTAGCTCCTCAATGAGGTTTTGATGCTCCTAGGAGGACCATTTGAGGTGAAAGTTAAAAATCTCATCAAGTATTTGATATGTATATTTTTTTTAAAAATTGCTGTGCATCTATTCATGAGAATTAAACTGGATGGCACTGAATTCAGGTTCATCAAGCTATTGTTGAACATTCAAAGAAGTCAAGGATCATTGGAACAAAAACTTGAGTTGCATTGTTATTGCCGGGTACTCACAATATGTTGAATTCTTATGTAGGCTTTAGCACTGGCAATAGCTTATCAGTCAGTCACTGATCATCACAAGCAGCGACCACCTATAAACGATCTGGGACCAAATGATTGGACTCCGAATGCACAATCAAAAAGATACCCTCCAAGGCAGCTGCATCTGTGAGTTTCCTCATGCCTGCGAATTGAACATTTGGGTACAAATGCCTGTCGTGACCATGAAGAAATGTGTTCTTTCTCAGCTACTTCAATAAAAAAACCGATGGCGTCTCCTATGGGAAATGTTTGTCTGGTAAATATTTTGGGGCGGGAACCTCTCCATTTGACCGAACTTGTGGTTGTTAAAGTATCTTGATCACTTTCCTTTGTATAATATAGTTTTGTTATTCATGAGTGAACTATCAACTAGCCGAATTTAGTATGATTTTCCCCCATATTCGGCCCACGTCAAGTTCAAAGGACGGTAGTCCAGTCGCTTTCCTTCTTTAAGATTGTGTTAGTGAATTTCCACTCTATTTTCATTCCTAAGGTGCAAAATGTGAGCATCAGTTAGACCAATTGGCATGACCTAAAACTTGAACTGAGCTCATTTATCTTAGCATATCGGATTCATGATAGTAAGCTTCACGAAGTACATAGCTCCGCTCAGCTAATTGAACAGGTAACTAATCAACAGAATCAGATAGTGATTCTTTCCCATGAGCTTGTCTCCCATCTCGCTTCCATCAATGAGGCGAGAGCTTTTTGGAAGTTTTTGCAACATGCCAAATTTATATTCAAATAGCAAGATCTCTTTCAAAACGGACCTAAGCACTTCCTCGCTTTCTAACTCTTCAGCCCATGCTTGAGTTGAAGTGTTGACGGCATCAAGGGTTGTAACTCTTGGTTGGGAGGGTTGTAACTCTTGCTTGGGCCACTGTCATCTTTCGGCACAGCCTGTGCACTTGGTTGGTCCAAGAATGAATCGCTCGCTCACCTGAATAGTAGAAAGAAAAGGTGTTCAGAAAGAGAGGCTCTCTTGAAGCACCGAGAGAAACTGCATTTTATTGCTCAATCATTTGGACGGTTATAAGTGAGGAGAGGGCACTTTTTTTATACAAGAGTCCCTCTCATTACAACTGTTATTCATCATCTCATCTATCAACTATCGACATTTATGTTGAGATTGCTCTAGAACTCGATGCATTTACTGTATCGCACGTCCCTAAAAATGTTCCAAAGGAATCTAGAAATCCTGTGCAGCTTGGTTGTTCTTCTTGGATCGAACACGATCCTTTGTTCATGGAAATCCTCAAGACTATGACACTTACATGGCAGATCCCCTTGGATATGAAGGAGCTTAAGAATGGCAAAGAATATTATCACATCAATCCTAATTTATAATATAGATACAAACTTTCAATTCTATCAATGTAGTTCTAAACTTTTACGTAAAATTTCAATATAATCTTTCTAGCTAACTGATGTAACACGGTTGGCATATGTTGCAATCGTGTTCACATACTTTCTCGAATTTTCTGAACTTTTTTTTCTCTTTTATTTGTTATTCTTTTCTTTCTTTCTTTTTCTCCTTTTGTGGTTAATCTTGCTTTCTGGCCCTTATATTATACGTCAAATGTTCAATTCATATGATCTTCAATTCGTTGAAAACTCGTGTCGAGAACCTTCTTTGATTTTTTTTTGATGGGGTGTCGAGAGACATCTTACAAGCATAGTTTTTATAGGGTTGTTCGAATAGATTACCGACCCAAGATTTTGGCCGAAATTGGGCAATAGACTTGGTGCTATAAATTGGATAATAAATTGACGTTTTGACCATGAAAAATCATTATTTGTCGCAGTTAAGAAATTAGTGAAGTTTTGTTCAATTCTGAGGTTGCCAAGTACGTTTTCAGATATTGGCTGATTAATCAGGTCTTAGGGAAATTATAAAACGATTTCTTTCCCCTATTCAGTCGACCCTAAATTGGGTTGCCTCTGATTTCATTGGAACACCGAGACGTGAATGAAAGGATTTGAAGAGTCAACGGAGGAGAGCATTCTTCAAATTCAAGTTCTGTTTCGAAATCGATTGATCATTATTATCGGTCAGCTCGTATCGGATTTATAAAAATTTTGTTAAAAATTCGAGAGTGGTGTCAACGTGCTATAAAACAAGACAAGTGGAATGAATATCAGATTCGGAGAAAATAAGGACAATGGCAGTGGGATTCAGTTTAAATACGTGTCGAACGTTATTTATTGTGTTCGTAACGAAGGGGAAGGGGTGGCGCTTGATCGAGCATGTGATCTAAATCCGAAACTGAAGCTGGGAGTGGCACATTTTAGGAAATTTGTCGGAAAATGAGGGCATGTTATATATATAAATATGGAAGTTTGCTCCCATTTATATCCTCTTTATTTGAGGGGACTGTAGTGCTCTTCTCTCGCCTCTCTCTCTATTGGTTAGGTCTCTCTCATTTTGCATCGCGATCGTCCCCGCCGTCCGAGTGTGAAGCAGCAGCAGGAGGAACATTCCGAGGGAGAAAACCCTCTCCTCCTCCACTAGAGTAGATCTACGAGCTGTAGGTATTCACCAGGAACGCTTAGTTTCGCCGATCTCTTTGCTTTGAATAGCCGATCTGATTTTGATTCCTCCCGACCCGGCTTCTTCATCCATCATCTCTCTGAATTGTCTATCTCGATCCAATAGACAGATCGCGGCGCGATTCAGTCTTTTGAATTGTTTATGTGGATCGGAAAGACAGATCCTCGCGCGATCTCTTGGTTTCATGTGATCGATCGGGATGCATGTCGTTTGTAGTTGAGTCTCTGTCGCCCGATCTAGAGAATTCTTTGTCTGTGGGTTCGTTGGATCCTCGGATTCCCCTCTTCCTTGACGTTGTTTGCACTACAGCGTCTGAAAATTCGACGTGCCGATCATTTTTAGGACTGATACGCCGGATTGCTTTGCGAAATTACGAAACTTTGATGCATGGTCTATGTTTCCTCGTGCGTCAGATCGAGTTTAGATCGTGATTGCGGTGATGGCGTCAGCAAAAGCTGGGTCCACTGGATGGTTCAGAGGTAGAGTGAAGGCTGTTACATCGGGGGACTGCTTGGTAATTATGGCCATGACCAACAGCAACACCGGCATCCCTCCTGAAAAGACTATTACTCTCTCTTCTCTTATTGCTCCCAGACTGGTAATTTCACCTGCGCAAACCCCCCCCCCTCCTCTCTCGCTCACAAATGTTCTTCTAACTCTTTCGTTTCATGATGCTGCATTTCTTTATCACAATCCTCTTCGGTGAATGCCAACATTATGAGTTCGGATCAATCATGCGGCCATACTGAACTTCTCGCTTTTACTGGGGTCTTTTACACTTGTAGCCAACATTCACAAGTTTTGACATTCTGTTGCTTATTTTCAAAGGCCCGCAAAGGTGGTGTAGATGAGCCGTTTGCATGGGACAGCAGAGAGTATCTGAGGAAGTTGTGCATTGGAAAGGTGCTCATTCCTTCCGTTCTGTGTAATTACTTGCTGATCACTTTGGCATCTTTTGGGTCATATTCATGTGTAACTGCTGTGGTGGCACAGGAGGTCACTTTCAAAGTGGATTACACCGTTCCGTCCATCGGCAGAGAGTTTGGTTCCGTTTTTCTTGGTGACAAAAATGTGGCTATGCTGGTGGTTGCTGAAGGCTGGGCAAAGGTGATATGCTCATATTTCCAGCATGCAGCATGGCGTACATATATATTCGGGTCAGCTTTCTTATGTGAATCATGGTGATTGCCTTTTGCAGGTCAGGGAACAAGGTCAACAGAAAGGGGAGGCAAGCCCCTTTCTGGCAGAATTGCTACGTCTTGAAGAGCAAGCTAAGCAAGATGGTCTTGGTCGATGGAGCCAGGTGGCTTTTGATTTTAATTCTGTGTGTTGGTGCAAATATGTGATCATATGCACACCCTTTTCTTTTCAAATTCCTTAGTTTCTGTCTTGATCGAGTGATGAGGGTGAAACCTTAGTATCCTACTCTCTATATATCTCTACTTGCTGGCCTTTTCATCATGCACTCTCCTCTCTCTTCTGCGACTTTCTCCTTCCTCTAAGTATGATTAGATGTGGTTTAATGAATTTAGTATTCTAATGCATGTGATAGATTTATCTATTGTTCCGAGAAAATAAAGTAAAACCATTTTTAAAGTGAAAGCGCTGGGAGTTAGCCCGTTAAATATTTAGTAATCATGTTGATTTATAAACCTACTCTTGGAAATTTGTTGATGATTATTTCTTACGTGGTGACTCAAGTCTAAACTTTACATGTTTTTATCCCAGCTCCATTTACCTTATCAGCTGGAAAGCGACTAACCGTACAATAGACAAAAAAAGTGTCTGCTTTTTTTTATCTTTTTCTCTTCAAGGCACTGTATGCTGCAATTGATAGTTTCTTATAATACGAAGAAGTGATGCCCCCCTTAATTTCTAGGCACCTGGTGCTGCAGAGGCTTCCATCAGACACCTCCCTCCTTCTTCAATTGGCAATGCTAGTAACTTGGATGCCATGGGTCTGCTCGCTGCAAATAAAGGCAGGCCCATGCAAGGCATTGTTGAGCAGATTCGTGATGGCAGTACTCTCAGGGTGTACTTACTTCCAGAATTTCAGTTCGTCCAAGTATTCGTTGCCGGAATTCAGGTATCTGGAGCATTTATTGGGGTGGTTTGGAATACTCTCTCATGTCTGGGTTAACTAATGTAGGAGAATTTGAATTGAACTTTGAAAGGAATTTTCAATGAACAATAGCTTAAGAAGAGTAGATTCCTTTATCATCACACCTAAGGCATCCTAAGGATCACAATTAGGCTTCCTTAAGCTTCGCATGAACTTCATAAATGACTTAGATGGAAGAGCAGCAACCATATATATATATAGTCTCTTTTAGACTCCTACCCCTGGTTAACTTGTATATCCCACTTCAAGAGAAGATAAAGAATCTAAAATCCTAATAGACTCTCAATTAAATAATAATAAGACTGCTAAATCAATTAGGAAAAAAATCTATGATCCTAGTAGGATTCTTATTTGATCTATCGATTGATAGACGATCTATTGTTGTTTGATTTGTAACCTGAAACATAATTAAACTAACCGCTCATTTTAAATCATTGAGGGCATGTGCTATCAATATGCACCACACTTGAAGCTTGACATGCAACATGTTACCTCTTTATGCTGATTATAGCAAAATGGTGTAACGAATATGTGAAGCCTATTTAACATGGTGAGAACATGATTCGGTGTTGTATCTTAAAATCGTCGCGCTGTGACCATTTGTTGCTGTTGCTTTTCTAACTAAAGCTAGGAATTTTTAGACTGTCGCCCACTTTTTGTTGGGGGACGTTCTCATAGTTGTGGTACCCTTCCTCCATTTCTCTATCTATGATAGAAATCATTCAGTGGGCTTTTATGTTCTAATAGTGGGCTTTATAAAGGTATGGAATGCTGTTTATGAATATTAAAATTTCTCTAATTTTTCCCATCAATGAATAAATCAGATCCTCAGAAGTTAATAAGGCTCTGTTCATTTCGCGGAAAATGTTTTCTAGGAAAACATTTTCCAGGTTTTCCGGTGCTTGGGGGCGGAAAATAAACTAACCCCGGAAAACATTTTCCCTCAATGAGTGAAAACATGAAGAAAAGTAAGGAAAATGTTTTCCTCTTTTGAAAAGTGGAAAACATTTTTTGCCGGCCTCCTTCTTTCCCTGCCGGCCATTGGGGCCGCCGGTCGCCGCCACTGCCGGCCGCTAGTCGCTGAACACCGGAAAATTATGCCATTTTCCAGGAAAATGATATCCCAGAAAACATTTTCCAAAAATGTCATCTTTTCCGCCAAACAAACGGAGCCTAACTATAAAAATATTTGTTAGTACAGTTGTGGATTAGTGGGCTCCCCTAACCTATGATATGGAAAATATGCTAGCAACTCAGTTGTTTGATTTGGCTTTCTAAGTGAATTTTAACTAAGTTGCCTGCTAATATTTCACTTCTCGCAGGCGCCCTCCACGGGAAGGAGGACTGCATCCGAACCTGTTGCTGAAGCAGAAGTATCTGATGAACTGAATGGAGTTGCTTCTACTGAACCAAGGGCCCCTTTAACATCTGCACAGAGACTTGCAATTTCCACTGCCTCAGCTGCTGATGTTTCACCTGATCCCTTTGGTTTGGAAGCCAAACATTTCACGGAGATTCGTGTTTTAAATAGAGATGTAGGAACCTTTTGTTGCTTTCTGATCTCAAGAAAATCTATAAGCACCGTTCTTCACGTATCTAAGGAGTTTTTTTATAGGTCCGTATTGTCCTGGAAGGTGTTGACAAGTTCAGTAACCTTATAGGTTCAGTGTTCTATTCTGATTCAGACTCAGCAAAGGATCTGGCATTGGAGCTTTTGGAAAATGTATGTTACTCCAATTGTGCATTTGCATTAGATTAAATGCTTTGTCCTTTGTGAATGGTAATGAGGTTCTGTAAGATCCTCATTCCTTTTATATCGCAACTGTGAGATATGTCTTCACTGTGATAGATTGTGGAGTGATTGGTCTTCTTTGATCTGGATACTGGGAAATGTTTCCTGTTCAGAGATGTGCATAAATTTGCTTTGCTTTGTGTGACTCGTGCTATGTGAAGCAAGGTTGCATATGGAATGGGTCTGTTCATGGATGCTGAAATTTGTTCTTCACTTGCCTTGAACGTGATACTAGGATATATTCATTTGGACTTGCTGGGTAATAAATGGTTGATATATGTCATGGCCCTGCTTGATAGCTTAAGTTTTTGGAACACATTGTGACCTCCATCACTATTGAAGTTAGATACTGAGCTATGTCCCACAGACAAACCATGTTCTGTATTTGATCAGTAAAATGGACATCTTTTTCAGTCCAAAGGAAATGTGGATTGTTTTGTGATACTTATTTTGGAGAAGTAGTGATACTTGTTTTGGTAAACTTTCCATTTACATATTTGTATTTTGATTAGCGTCAAACTAATTATTTTTGGTAAAAGTCAAATTGACAGACTACTCTTCATTTAAGAATGATGTTTTTTTTAAAGAAGGAGGCTTTTCCCATGATTAGATTGGTCTACCTGAGCAATGTGACTTTTACTAGTTGACCAGAAAACAGTACAAAACTTGAGAATTAGAGTGCCAATAACTCTGCATAAACAGTCATGAGTATTTGCAAGTTGCTTCTGACAGCTTGTCAATTTTCTTTAGCTTTTAACTGAATGCATGTTTGTCTTTTTGCTACCACTATCCACATTTTGTGCTTCTTTTTTAACATAGCTTGTGTTAATCTCCTTCCTCTCGTGTCTCCTTGGCAGGGTTTCGCTAAATATGTCGAATGGAGTGCAAACATGATGGAAGAAGAAGCTAAGAGACGGCTGAAGGCTGCAGAACTCCAGGCCAAGAAAAGTCGGTTAAGATTTTGGACAAACTATGTTCCTCCTCCTAGTAATTCAAAGGCAATCTGTGATCAAAACTTCAGTGGGACGGTATCATCCTAGCTTTGCTCAAGTCCACATGCTTGTGCTTATGTCTGTTAGAATTTCTACCTACCTTTTGGTTTCTTCCAGGTGGTAGAAGTTGTGAGTGGTGACTGCATTGTTGTAGCTGATGATTCTGCCCCATACGGCAGTTCAATGGCAGAGCGACGTGTGAATTTGTCCAGTATAAGATGCCCCAAACTGGGGAATCCTCGGAAAGATGAGAAGCCTGCACCATTTGCCCGGGAAGCGAGGGAGTTTTTGAGAACACGGCTTATTGGGAAACAAGTGTGAAAACGTTTTTTCTTTTGTTTAAGACTCATTCGCATGATAGTTTGAATCATTACCCATTGTTCTTATTCAATCAGGTGAAAGTTTTGATGGAGTACTCTAGGAAGGTTGGCTTGGCAGATGGAGCTTCAACAGCAGCTGATTCAAGAGTGATGGACTTTGGCTCAGTCTTCCTAGTATCTCCGCTCAATGTCGATGGTGATGATGCAGCCTCAGGGGTTTCGTCTACACCTGACAAACAGCCACTGGGGCTAAATTTGGCAGAGTTGGTGGTTGCACGTGGTTTTGGGACTGTGATTAGGCATCGTGATTTTGAAGAAAGATCAAACTACTATGATTGCCTTCTTGCAGCAGAAGCTCGGGCCATCTCCGGAAGAAAAGGGATGCATTCTTCTAAGGATCCTCCAGTCATGCACATAACAGATTTGGTTACGGTTAGGCATCCTTGTTATAATCGATTCTTTATTCGTGACAGATTGTTCATAAGTAATATCTATTTTAATGTTCTCCAGGCATCAGCAAAGAAAGCCAGGGACTTTTTGCCATTCCTGCAGCGGAGCAGGAGGGTTCCTGCCATCGTGGAGTATGTGCTCAGCGGTCATCGGTTTAAACTTTTGATACCAAAAGAAACATGCAGCATTGCTTTCTCCTTCTCTGGTGTGAGGTGCCCAGGTCGGGATGAGCCCTTTTCAGATGAAGCGATTGCCTTGATGAGACGGAAAATAATGCAGAGAGATGTGGAGGTTATGTGGTTCTGCTCTACTCTAGTACTCAGTTAGCTTATTTATCCTTTGTGTTGATTAGCGATTGTTTTATTTGTACAGATTGAAGTAGAAACTGTCGATAGAACAGGGACCTTTTTGGGATCACTATGGGAGTCCAAGAAAAATGTGGCAATAACACTTCTTGAAGCTGGCCTGGCAAAGCTTCAAACTTCCTTCGGTGGTGAGAGGATCCCAGATGCTCATCTACTTCAACAGGCTGAACAAGTAGCCAAAAGGCAGAAATTGAAAGTATGAAATAGAACATTGTGATCTTAGTGCTCTCATTCTTTAGGTATTGCATCTAATATAGTTCATTGTTGCAGATATGGGAAAATTATGTGGAAGGGCAGGAAGTGTCAAATGGTTCTGCAGTTGAAAGCAAACAAAAAGAAGTGCTCAAGGTATTTTGGAAGAATATATTGATGCTGACAACATACTTATTGGAAAATCAGTGCTGACTTCCTTTTTAACCTTTTCAGGTGGTGGTAACAGAAGTCCTGGGTGGTGGTAAATTTTATGTCCAAACTGTGGGAGATCAGAAAGTGTTATCCATTCAGAGGCAAGTTGCCTCATTGAATCTTCAAGAAGCTCCTCTAGTTGGTGCATTCAATCCGAGAAAGGGTGATACTGTACTTGCTCAATTTAGTGCAGATAATTCTTGGAATAGAGCAATGGTAAGTGGGATATGCTTTTACCAAGAAATTTTTGGTGATAAACATATGTTGTTAGTCTCTGTACATTCATTTGTAAGTTTCTCAAGCTCAGAGTAGTTGTTTCTACCCTGATTGCTCTCTTAGGGATGCCCATCTCATGCTGACTAGGGATAAGGCTATATTTAACTATGAGTACTCATACAATGTTGGGAATCGTATAAGACTGGTAAATACGTAAAGAGGATAGAACTGATGGAACGTTACATGGTGATTGTCATTTTGTGAGGGGACTTAGTTAAATAGGGGAAATGAATACAGTCAATGTGAATGCTACCTGAATGGGTAACTGAATTGCTATGAAAAGAATTTTAAGTCACATGAGAAGATGTATCCAAGTGCATGTTTTTATATACTTCTTTAAGTCCTGTCAGATTTTTTATGCTGAATAAAAATGAAAGAACCATCTTTACATGTTCCTGCTGCCTAGATGAGAGCCTCTTAAAGGATCTATTGCTTGCTTTTTGGGTAGCCAGTTCATTTTGATTTGGATTTTATTAATGAGTGCCCCTTTTGGCATTTGTTAAGCTGGATTAAATATGATTTGGAAATGTAAAATATTTCATTCGAAGTAAGTAACTTTTTTTAAACTGTGTACCTCAATTTTCAAAGCCTCTCAAAAAGTGCCTTTCTGATTTCAATGTACTTGACTGGTGCCCTTGGTCTTGTTAACAGGTGCCCCCATCAAGACCCTTTTGTCTTTTACTTTTTCTCTTGTTTGATATCTCAAATTATTTCTAGTAGTTTATAGTCTGCCTTTCCATAGGGAAGAAAATAGAATTAGTATTTATTCTTTTCTGCTTTTGCTTTTGGGTGAGAACATTTTCGGTGTACTGAGTGGATGCAGTCTTGTGGTTTTTTGCATGATAATATCTTGTGAAAGCTTTTATGACCCAAGTTCTTATTTAAATGTGAAGATTGTCAATGCTCCTCGAGGAAATGTTGAATCCGTAAACGACAAGTTTGAAGTGTTCTACATTGACTATGGGAATCAAGAAGTTGTTCCTTACAGTCGTTTACGGCCTCTTGATCCTTCATTAGCCTCTTCACCTGGTCTTGCTCAGCTGTGCAGCCTGGCATTTGTCAAGGTTCCAACCTTAGATGAGGATTTTGGTCAGGAAGCAGCAGTTTATTTGAGTGAACTGACGCTAAGCAGTTCAGAAGAATTTAAGGCGACTGTAGAGGAAAGGGATACTTCAGGAGGAAAAGTCAAAGGTCAGGGAACTGGAACAGTTATCATGGTAACTCTTTGTGCGGCTGATTCTGATCTAAGTATAAATGCAGCGATGGTGAAGGTACAGACGCTGCCCTCTTGTAGGATATAAAATCTTAGCCTCTGATTATGTCAATTTGTTTGTGTTGGTATTCTACAATAAATCAATTGCCACCTTTACTGCTTAATAAGGAGTTGTTACTCAATACTGTGCTAGTACATGCCTTATAATATCTGACGATTATGTAGGTCAGTAGTTTTTGCCTTTGTTCCAGTTTTTGGGATTCATTGCTGAATACGACTGGTCTGGATAGAGATTTGCTACATGAAATGTAATAGGAGGATAAAACATAATGTGCTACCTGACCATTGTCATTAAAAACAAAATCTCCTCCAATGTCTGATGGAATGATCAATGTGTAGGTTTGTCCTTTGCGTTTTATTTGGCCCAGCTCTCCACTTATCATGGTCGCTGACATCAAATTGTTTTCACTTTTCTGTGGTTTTTCCTGCTTAAAAAGTACCTGATGGGTAGCAGAATACCTCTCTAGTTATGCTTTTATGTTCTTCAGCTGAGTGGTCTAATTCTAACTTTGGAATTTCAGGAGGGGTTGGCTAGGATGGAAAAGAGGAAGAAGTGGGATTCCAAGCAGCGGCAAATGGCCCTTGATAACTTGGAAAAGTACCAGGCAGAAGCACGGACTGACAGGCTAAATATGTGGCAGTATGGAGATATCGAGTCGGATGATGAGGATGTCAGCCTGCCTCTGAGAAAGGGTGGTGGTGGTGGCCGGTAATATTTTAGTGTTTTGACTGATAAATTATATTGGAGAAAGTACTGAGCCAGAAGCTACCAGGAAGTTTAAAGTCAGAGGCATGATAATCTGTCAAATGGGGGAGGGAGAAAATTGCGTTAGAACTTGCTATAAAGTTTTGTTCTTCTGAGGTTTTTCTTTTCTGTTTGTAAACTCATTCATAGCTTGAGGTGAAGATTCGGTTTTAATTTCGTCGCAATAAGGCAAGCTCCGGACAGTCTGTTTTCCATTTTGTGGCAGAGACCAGTTTTCACAGACACATCTTGTAGCATAACCCGGCTTTTGCTGCGTCACATTTTCTTGTAGCAGTAAATGATTATTACTGGTTCTTTCAAGAGGGTATTAGATTTTTTGTTACTAGGGACAGGGAATGAACCCGCCCTCTGCGCGGGAATCAGATTGCATGGTTTGAACTCCTGCAATTATGCTTTTGTTTATTGGCATGAAAATTCCAGCTCAATTTATTAATGTCAGACTGGTGAAAAAACAGAAGGGAAACAAACAGGACATCTGAAGTGAGATCGGGATGAAAAGCACAGAAGAATACCTTTTTCTCAGTAATTTACAGGCCAACATTGGACTACTAGATAGCGCTGTCCCCATAGTTCATGCACTGACCTAGTTTTGTTCTTACGCGAAGCTGCACCAAATAAGGAGGATACTTGGACGAAGAACCAGAGGACTCGACGAAGAAGAAGTGGACTCCGCGAACAAGGACACTCGGACGAAGAGGAGCAGGAATCGATGAAGCGGACGAAGAAGCGATGTGAAAATTACGTTCAGTTCAATCAAAGCTTGGAAATTTGGGGCAAACTTTAAAGGATCTCCGTTTTACGTATGGACTTGTTTTATTTAAGCTCTATGCCAACCTACGAGAGAGAAACGAATAAAAAAGAACCACGTCATCAATTAAATAGGGTTAACAAAGAGACTCACCAACTTGACATATTTAAGGATTCAATTGCACTTTTTGGTAAATTAAGATTTAATTGCACTTTCGCAATAAGTTTTAGGACTTTTATTGCATTGATCAAGCACTGTACCTTTATCAGATATCTAATTGAGTTTTCATCTTTGATAGAAAAGTACAATTAAGGATGTATTCGTTTCATTGAAAATTTCATGACAAAGGAAAATATTTTCCATGAAGATCATTTTTAGATAAAATGGTTAGTTTTCATTTGTTTTGTAGTTCAGAGAAAGTGATTTCCCTCCTATCAAAATCAGATGTCGTTTTCCTCCCAATATAAACTTCTAGTTTTTAGTCTATGGAAAGCGCTTTCCTTTTCCATCATCTAAATACCGGAAAGTCATAAAACAATTTTCTGCAAACAGCCTTTTTTCAAAGAAGCCGACCCTTGATCTTAAAACATAATATAAATTAAGGATGCAATGTAGGCTTCCTTAATTTATTCATCTTAGGAAAAAGATTTAAAACTTGATTGAACAATCTGAAATTAGGACATGGTTGCATATCTTAGTTTTAGAATGTCCGGTGCACTTTTCTATTTCAACGGAATGGAGAGAATGTGAACTAAAAGATATTTGAATGAAACATATAGTTCCATAATTTGACCGAATAGAGCTTGATTACACAAGGGAAAACAAAAAATAATAATGAACATTTCAACATAATGTATGGTTCTAATTATGCTTGGCTTACCTGACATTGTTCTGATTTGCTTTAAGACAACGAGAAGAAATAGACGTGAATTGTCTCGAAGATGTATAGGGATTGGTCAGATTTAACCGAATGTGATATAATCTATGGTTTGCTTCCTTAGTAAAACTACATCTTATATATCAACTTTAAGGGAATCTGGTGATGGGGCGGCGGAGTTCTCTTAGATATTGTAGACATCCAATCTCTATGGATAGTCAGTGAAGTTATGCTCCCCATCCGCAAGTATAGATCGCATCAACCTTATTTGGATTAGAATCCCCCCTCTAAATATGATGAGTCAATTTATACCATTAATCTCGTTACGCCTAATGCAGCCTATGCATTCCCATCAGAAAGAGATTAACTTCTAATTATACCACCCAAAATGGTGGCAAATTTGTGGATACTATTGAGCTAAACTAAGAAGACCCAAATCGTTTTCATTCTTGCTTTGGTTCCTAATGAAGGTGATCAATGGTCTTAATAAAAGGATTTGTAAAAGCAAAATGAAAAGGGAAATATAAAATACATGAAAGTATCAGGTACAGAATTAAAAGAGGCTAGTAGTTTATTGTCAACATACAACCTTGGCAGAAACGGCATTCCGTGGAATATAAAACTCATGCTCCTTAAGTTTCTTAAATTATGTGAGTGATGTTATCACCAATATCGATACAATCAACTATGTCTTACTTACAAGTTGGTTAGCTACCGAAAACATTCAATCGAAAGAAAATTTAGTGTAAGGAGAAATATTCATTAATTGATAAATTCATGCTATCCATGTAAATATAGTAAACATTACAAATTTTTATACACAGTATGTATTTTAACCATATCGTAGCATCCTAAAAAATCTTTACAAGCCATTGGCCAAAAAAAAAGACTAAAATCTTGACAAGCGGATTTTGAAATCCATGTTACGGACATGTATTCAACTGGTTACTGAATCTGGTACCAAACAATTTTACTAGAAATGGAATGGAACATTTAGGATGCACATGACAACAATTCTGTGCTCGGGAACTGATTCTACTTAGAAATGATTTTTTTTTAATTCTGTACCCGGAAATAATTTCTAATCATTTGAAAGCGTTTGGTAACTGTCCAAAATTTCTATTCTTAGAATAGAAAAAGAACAGAAATGCGTTTGGTAACTATACAAAATTTCTTTTTATTAATAATATTTTGAATTTTTTAATATTTCTTTCTTTTTATTTCCTTTTTTTTTCTTTCTCTTCCCTTCCTTGGCCATGGCCGGTTGTCGGTGCTAGCGACCGGCCACAGGCTAGGGCCAGTGACGACGTCGTGGCCCTCGCCGCCACCACCATGGCTGGGCGAGGCCTCACCGTTGCGGCTGTGAGCCGCTCTCATTAGCCCTGGCCTATGGCCGGTCGCTGGTGGCCGACGGCAGGCGAAGAACAACAAACCTAGAGGGAAGAAGAAAATCAAGAAAAATCATAAATAGAAAAATTGTTCAAAGAATAAAAAAGCTACTTTTTTTTTACTTCTTAATTTTGTTCCAAAACTGATTCTGAGAATAATTTTTTGTAAATTTGTGTCTAGGCACAAAATTTTAACAAATGGATTTATATTCCCAAAATGATTTTGGGAACAAAAAAACAGAAATGTTCACTATTTAGCAACTTGCCAAACAAGCCCTTAATCACCCCTTTGGAAGTGTAGACAATGGTGATTTTGCTGACACCCGTCCTTCCACTGTCCTGATGATCTTGAGACATGACTTCATCTTCCCGCCTAAATGAGGCTACAGCCCCTGACAGTTTTTCCATGAAAGAAGAGGAAGGCAAACAGACGACGACAGCAGCAGCAACAACAACGTCAACGCCTGTTGGAAGTTGGAACATCGCGGTGAAAAAGGTAATTTATACAAGAGGCAGAGGGAAGGTAAAGCCTTTGCTCAGGTTTTGTTATCACGTCCTTTGTTTGAACCAAAACAACGCATTTCCTTCCGTTGATGCATAGCTGGCTCCTGAAGCTTCATTTATCTCTGAGAGGATGATAGCGTCGAATCGTCTCTAGTGTCCTATCTTTCACCATCCTGTCGCGTTGTATGATGCAGCTCTCTTTTAGCATTTCCTGACTAAGAAGCTGCTTACACTCGTTTCATGCTCGCATGACTCTTATTAAGGTCTTTGCTGGGGGCTTCTATAATCCCTCGAGTAACCTTCCATCGGGGGATTGGTAGCAGTTGAATTCAGTAGAAATAAAACCCACATGTTTATTGAAAACTTTCAAGTTTTTGTATGTTAAATGACACAGAGTTGAGACGATAAAACACATTTATACAGTGGGTCGCAGCTAGAGGATCGTTCTGTTACACATCTTGATCGGACCAAGGGAAACTTTGTGAACCTGTATTACAAGGCTGCTACCCTTTTACCAATTGGTTTTGTTTGTTGATTGCACCAGCCAATTCGGCTTCTTACTCTAATGATCCAAACGTCACTTAGACAATTTCCAACCCAGTTTCAGCCCAAATCTCTGTCAACATAAATTCCTTTCTTAGTTAGCGAGGACGAGAAGAAGGAAAGACTCGTTTTATTTTGTGGTTTGATACATGGTTGGTACACGCGCTTTAAAAGCAAAGTAACTGCTAACTCCAGTAAATAAGTCCAAGTACAGTTCACAAGTACGTAACATTACTGATAGAGATACAAAATACATAACTTAGCTCACTGAAACACGTTCATGTCATAAGGGACTGATAACCCTCCTCTCTTTGTTTTCTACGCTTCAAGGAGATTCCAACAGTGATAGCAATTATCACTCCAAGAAGAGCTAGTATTGCTCCTCCAAAATGGGCCAAAGTAGCGTTTCACTGCATCTGCAAAAACCACAAATGCATGAGTATCGCCCTTCATGTCAGATATCGACTGTTAATGGCAGAATTTGCTTTTCTCATTCCCAAATAAATATAGTTGATTGACTACTCAATGACAACCCCACAACCACCCTTATCCCGCAACATTAATAAATTCCCGATCCTAACAGTAACAGAGACAAGCTCCCCAGCGACTGCTACCCCATCAGCTGTTTCAGTTTTTGAAACCTTGGAAATCATTTCACTCGGTAAGGCACCCTTAGACAGCAGCCTTACCTGGACAGCGAAAGGCAAGTCAGGCATGGACTTTGGCAACTCCCTTGCTACCAAAAGATAGAAAAGCCCCATAACGCCAGTGTGGTTTTGTGATCCGCTATAATTTGACTCCAGAAGCAGAATTTCCCCATCATTGATTTTAACTGAACCAGGTTGAGGATAGCATGTCGACATCCCTACGATGTAGCCAGCTTCATTTCCTGCTTCCTTCCCTGTACCGTAAGCCGGCACTGAAGAACATATGACGCGTCCATCCTAATAATGATGCACAAGAAAAAGGTTATAATAGAGGACAATCTGCAATGGACAGAAATATCTGTAAGGTCAGATGCAGGATACAAAGGTGTTAATACCCCAAAAATTAAGAATTATACCAACTAATGCTTTTCATAGCTTGCATGTAACAAAGAACTGTTATGCTTCCCCAGAAGAAATCTGAAAGGTCAGTGTTGGGGATTATTTGAAAGCCAGTAATCTTCACATGTCAGAGATGTATAGGCATCACATATCAGAACGACACTTTATGAGACCATAGCTGGTCTCAAGCCCACATAAACACTATCGGTTATGTATGCCAAATGCTATTGTACTATCATTCAAATAATCACAGAGTGCCAAGGCTGTTTCCCTTACAGGCAAGCCGCACCACAACTTTGGACTGGGATTGTACAAAAGTCAATAAAGAGTATAACCATTTCTCAGTCTAATGAATTATTGACAATGGAGCCTTGATGCATGCAGATAGGAAGAGTTTCAACAACTTAACAAAACAGAGGAGCAATAAAGAATTATGTACGCGGTGTAATTTCAACTTTAAAGTGCAGATATGGCAGCATGTTCCTGAAGAGAATGATATAAATGAGATGGGAATTAATTAGAAATTAATGGAAGTCGTGTACTCTTTCAAATTTTGGTATGAGTGAACATTGAGCCTGTAACATATGAATATAGAATCAGGAAGCAATGGGCGCAGGGAATCACAAAAGATAACTACCAATGCTTCAGGGGTAAAAGCTGTAGATGGCACCAAAATCCTGCCACGGATTTACAACTGTGGGTAGACTATTTAAACATGGATAATGGGAAATTGAGAGAGGTCACCACTGCTGAATTGGTTATTGATTGGAAAGAGGGTAAAAAAAACTTTAGGATGACCAACTAAATAAAGATAACCAGGATCTACCAAGTGATGTATGCAATGGTTCTGAGAGTGCTTGAGCAATGTAAGCTGGCGCTTTTTCTGTGAAATTTGATTTCTTAAGAACAATCAGCATGGGGGTCCTTTGGGAATCCTCATGAGGGAATTAAGAATTTGTTGTGCAAATTGAGGCCAAACGAGAACTGATACAACCCTTAAAGTCAATGGGTTGGCTAGTTAAACCGATCTCCAGAAAACTTTCCAATCTCACCCTGCATAATCTCAAAAAAAAAATTTCAAATAATTAAACATCAAAATAATTCCGGAGCCAAGCTTATTTCAGTTAGGTATCTGACTAGGCTATAAACCGATAAACCTTTCCATGGAAAGTTATATAGGTTTATCCAAGAATTTCCATAAGACCCAGCAATAGAGATATATAAAGTGAGGAGAGAAGGCATGTGCATTTCAAAATCACCTCTCCATAAAGATTGGCACCAAGACCCCCTGAATGCTGATGGGCAACACCATACACCAGATAACCACCAGTAGGCAGGGCAAGGCTTGTCCTTTTGCTGTCGATGCACGGGTCATCAGCTTCAGTAGCTTGATTGCAAGACTCTATGTCGTATTCAACCTGCATCGACCACATCCTAGCTGATCACTTCAGAAGAAGGATTAACAAAAAAAAAAGAAAAAAAGAAACAGGGGTGTCAAGAATGTACTTTCAAAAGTTATGGGAGAGCCAAGTGTAAAAAATACCTCACCCTGTATAGGTGCTCCAACCATGTTTGTAATGATAATTCATATAGCACAGAGAAGTGAATATCCCCATGCTACCTCAGTCAATACAAACAGTACTAGGATTTAGGACCTCGCGAGCATCGTGAAAGAGAGTAACTCACTTGGCAATGATGTTGTGCACCTTGTTCGGATGAATTATCAAGGGCATTCCAGGTATCAGTGACATCGAGTATGTAAATGTCGACAGGGAGGATGGATGTATCCCAGTCGAACCAGACCACGGTGTACCTCAGGTAGAGGCTTCTACGAGGGCCTTGAAAACCCGGTCTGAGCCTGCACTGTGTCTGGTCATAGCAGCAGTACAAACCGCCTCTGTAGTCAGGCCTGAGAGGCCTGCCATACTCATCTTGAGTGACGTTGTAGAGATCACACCGGCACTCGGTGCAGCCCAAGCGATCCTCCACGCCACGCGTGTCGATAGCGTGGACATTGAGCAGCCACTTCTCCTCGAACCCAGCAGGGATGTCAACGGGATTACCGATTTCGATTCCATAAGGATCGGGAACAAATGTGGCGGTCTTGCGTGTTTCCGAGCCCAGGCCGAAGTATTGTCCAACGGAATCGCCCTGGCATATTCCAGAGTTCCTGACCATCACATAGTCGGCCGGGGATTGGGGATGGCGAGGGCGGGAGTAGTATTTGGCAACGACCCAGTGGTGGAGATAAGTATGGTGAAGAGGGACGGGGATGCCATCCTCGTCGACGACTTCAGCATCGAAACTCTTGAGGGCAACATGGCCTCTGGGGAAATCGATGTCGTAGTAGTGCTTGTTCTCCACGGAACCGGGTCCCAGCACGAACTTCGGCGACAAGAAAGTGGCCGACTTGAGCTTCCCATTCGCAACCCCAGCCGCACATGGCTCCATCAACACGACCCATATCACAAGACTCACGCCCACAATCTTCTGGAGCATCCCACTCCCCCGATACAGGCGCATCCTTTCCTTCCTTCTTTCTTTCTTTCTCCCTAGCGCCAGTGAAATTACTCACTTTCCCTAGTCAAAAAAAAGTAAGAAACAGAGGAAAATATTAGGAGACCCCCAATCAAGTATGAACAGATTCAGACACCGTCATCAATGTGTATCCATGAGACTCAATCGGTCCCTCGCCGTCGGAGTTGCTCCAACGAGAAAGAAAGGAATAGCGGAATGGGCGAAGAGAAGTTTTGGAGATCCTCCTCGCCTTCCCAACGAACACACCGAGAGAGAGAGAAAGGAAAGAAATCAACCCCGAAGAACAACAGTCAGAGGTCCAAAGGAAAGGAAGGCACAAGCGGGACTGTGCTTGATATTGGGGTGTCTTTGAGCTCACGTTTTACCTTACCCGATGGAGGAAGTAGAATCTCTAGGGGAAGCCAATTCCGCGCTTATGCTGCCATATTCATCCGCTGCATCCCGCGGTTGGATTTATGGGTGGCATCGGAGACCTGGGAATAGTCGCTTCCACACGGTGCCGCTGCGAATGCTGACGCCATGGCTTACGCAAATGGCATTTTTACCCGCGACTTTGCATCTTCGTTGGATTTTTCTCGAGCTGCCCGATGAGACGGACGAAAATAATTGCGAAGGGTGCGGGCCCCATCCTATCAAATTGTACTAGTTTGTCGTCGTGGTGATTAATATATGCCCCGGTCTTTATCCCCGTCTACGTCTGTGCGAGGGTGAAGTTTGAGTAATTTACTCTTGCTTTTTCTTGCGATACTTTCTAGCTTTTTTCTGTATCCCGTTCTCTATTGCCTTTGTCATCTCAAACGTCGGATACCCCCACGTCCACGTGCGTAGCCCCTAGACATTGACGAGGAATCTGTGCAAAACATGCTTCTGCGTGCATGCATGCATGCATGTATGTATGGCTCGACCATTTATGATGCATCCATGAGTGGGACTGCACTCAACACAAGCACTCGCTTCCTCATGTGTCTTATCGACGGTCCTTAGCCTTACATTTCTTTCTTTTCCCTTCATAGCCCATAACGGTAGGATAAATCCTAAAAGCATAAGTGATGTTAGTTCAAGGATTTGAAGGACAGAGATGAAGGGCGTATGGAGGTCCATGGCATGGCCAGGAAGGAGGGAGGTGTAGACCTCGCCTTCTGCAAACCCTAGCATATGTGCGGTATAACCTGCACACACCCAAGCGACCTGAGTCTATAACGACTTGGTCCACTAGGCGATAAGTAATTGGCTGGGCAAGGAAGGTTTAAATAAGGAGCGGCTCTTGTAAAGTTTTTAAAATGGTGAAGATTGTACATCAAATATGGAAAGAGCAGTCCTAAACTATATATATAAAATGAAAATTAACTCGTAAATGCATATTTTGACATGATGATGATATTTAGCATTGGAACTCCAATATTAAATATTTAGCATTGGGATGTATGACTTGTGAAATTAATTAATTGCACGCAAGAGGACGAAAAAGTGTGATTTGATATTAGACGGATAGAAGAGGACAATTCATCGGCCTTAGTTTGGTGTGGTTTCGGGTGATGTTTGTTTTGGGAATAGTATCTTTGTTATATTGCTAATAGCTGCTATCCTTAAAGACAAAATTACATTTAGCTCTTAAATATTATGTATCTCGTCAAAATAATAGGTTTGGTCTTAAATAGTGTGGATAAACACTACTTGTTTATTCCACTTTTGCATGAGCGGACGCCTCTTTTCAAAGTCATTTGTTTAAACGGATATATTTCCTCGCAGTTTTAATGATCTTTTCAAATGATATTTACGTTTTTTTATGCTGCTTGTATTTCTTTTCCTCATCCCATCCGAAACAAAAGTGCCATCACCGATTCCAATCGTTACTCTAAATCTACATTAATTTTAATTATGCAATTTTATTGTCGGTATGTTCACGAATAGACAATTATCTTCAAATCAATATCCGTTTCTTTAATTGTCAATAAACTTCACGAGAAATTTTCTGACACTGCTATCATTGATCCAATCCTTGATGCACGCAGGCTGCACCACAGATTAACGAATCTTACCTTAGAGCGTCCTATCAATTTTTTTTCCAATAAAATTACCGAATAAAATTTAAAATATTGATTCTCATTCGGGTTACTTATTTATTTGAGATTTTAAATTCACCAGATTTGGTAAAGACTTGCAAACTTTTATTTTTCTTTGTTAGCAACTCATTATAATTAACAATTCTTTTTATGAATTAATTCATTTTAAGTGACTTACCAATTTTTTTTCTGAACAAATTAACATATTTTTTATTGTCAACTTGCATTAGAGTCACTTATCAACTTATAGTTAATTTTATTCTAAAATCCGTGAACGATTTACTGATTGCCGAATTTTTTTTCCGCCTTACTTTCCATCCTTTTCAATCTACGTACTCCTTTTTACAAGTTATTGAAAATAATTAAATGACTCGCTGACTACTTCTTTGATTTAAGTAACAAACACGTTTTAAATAATCAAGTCTCATTTGACTTTTCTACCAACTTTTATATGGTTATTTTTTTAGTTATCAACTTTTGCAACGATTGAAGGAGTTTTATTCGCGAAACTCACAAGACTTTAAATTTAACAAATCTAATATGAAATCACCACTCTTAATTTAGGCGTCTTCCCAACTTTTTTTTTTCCTTATTTTACATTTCCGACTTTCCAATTAAGTTAGTTGCATTGTTTACCAGTATTTCATATTTATCGGCTTTGACTCGAACCGTCACATTTTATTTAAGTAATTTGCTAATTCTTTTACTAACGAAGGTATCTACTGATTTTTACGAAATGAAGTCTTGATTCAGTTTTTTCCGAGTGAAAATGCTTTTTTGGAAATTAGTTTAGTTAACTGAAAATGATTAATCAATCAAAAACACTTTCCGATAAACGAAAATATTTATGTATAAAATTAAAAAAATGAACTTATAAATCTAAAATTGCTCTTCTTCACCTTTCACTTTTCTTCTCGAGTCTCTCACTTTTTATCGTTCATCCGAGGCATTTTTTCATTTGCTCTTTTTCCTTTTCTTCCGCTCTTCTTCATCTATGCTCATTTTTCATCATCGAAGGTCCAACTCTTTTTCAATGACACTCAACATAGACTTCCAGTATAATGGTGGAAGCTCCTCGTGGAACTAATTCCTCCGGGACGAGTTCGAGAACCTTGAATGAATTCCCTCACTGTGAACCCGTGATTCCGGTTCGATCGGGCATTTTTTCCTCCTGCCTGTTGATTTTTTTCACTTCTTCATTTTTTCCAAATGAGATCTAGCTATCAAAAAACGATTTGAGTAACATATTACCAAATAAATGAAAATTAAATTTTTTTCAAGAAAATAATTTTTTGGAAAGCACTTTTCCTCCAATAAGCGCACCTTAAAAGGACCAATGTTGATTTGCCATGCTCATCAACATTCGAATTTTATCAAATTCTCAGACCAACTTTGCATCTTTTCCCATTTTGGCAGAATTACGAGCTCCCTGTTTGCTTAGCCCCACGTGATTGAGAATGGAAGAAACGGGAGCGTGATAAGACGACGCTTTCTTCTCCCTTGAGCAGTCAGGAGGGAGGGGGCTGTAGCGAGAGAATCCAGTCTCTCTTCCATCTCTCCTTCTCCCCTTTTCTTCTAACGACGGGCATCGAACGAGCGAACGCCCGCGCATTCGTCGATCCAAGATCTGCAGGATTTGGGGTTCCCCGGTTCCCAAATCGCAAGGCTACAATAATCAGTTCCTTCCGTCGCTCCTTCATTGATCGTCGTCTGAGAACGCCGCATCCGTCGATCCGGGATCTGGAACCCGCACATCGCCGGCTATCTAGCCATTTCGGTAACCCTGGACTCTACTTCTTGCTTTTTGGGCATCGTTTCCATGGAATGTGTTCTCTCTTTACAACTTCCAGCATTGATCTCTTAGGATTATCTACTGGAGGAAAAGGGCGCAGATGGGCACTTTTGATGGATTGCCTATTTCTCGGGATAAAGCGGTGAGTCTATATATTTTCTTCACTTCTTCTCGCTATTGTAAAACGGCACGCCCGCACTCTCCAAGTGTCTTTCTTTGTTCTTTTCCTGACGCGGGCGGGTGGGCTTGGGGTTGAAGATGGAATGTGCGGCTATAAGAATTAAGAAGAAGGGTAAGAAAGTTTCGGGGTTTTGCTAAATATATAAACAATGGCATCCTTCTATCTTATGATCATTCATGGGTCGGCGGGCCTTGCTCAATTCTGCCCATGCCACGGTTGGGATGTTGACCGAGCCAAATAAAATTCACCTAGTTTGCCCCAGTGTGCCTCACTTCTCGTGTAAATCCTTCCATTCGTAGAGCGGACCGCTATGTCCATGATCAGGTCTACCACCGAGTGGCAATATACCTCTACTATGATTCATGATGTGAATATAAGGAATCAACTAAGTGGAAGTGCTTTTTGTCCGCTACCTAATGTATCCCCCCCTTTGTTCTGGTTTTTTGACGGATTGTGAAGAAGCATCTTTCGCAAGTGGAATTGGGATGTTATGTTGGATGTTTGGCCACTCAAGGAAAATCGGGATTGGAGATGGGTTTACGGAAAAAGATGTTGCCGATAATCCTGCTTAGGTGGTTTTGGCACATGCAATGGTGGCCATTAGATGTTCTAGTGTGAAAACGGGACATTATGGCCAGAATGCAGGTCGTTCAGAGGGGAAGAGGATGACCTAATGAGGAATTTCATCCGATCATTAGTAGGAGCAGATGTGATGGGCTGTGGCATGTTTTATACAGATGTAGAAAACACTAGTCTTAAAGAGTAACAAGATGGGAGTGATTGTCGAGAATTAAATTGTGGTCCGAACATTGCATCACTTTGCAAATGCGTATTTCTGAGATTCGAGTGTTCTTTTAAGTAAATTGCGAGACGCTGAAAGGTCTGGTGATTGGTATTGATTGTCTACCAGAAAATAGGAGAAATGTTGACAAAAGGAAAGAGACATGGCTATGTCGTTTCGGCATGTCAAGGGCAACTTAGAGATGCACTGACCAACCAGAGTGTCTCCACAGTGATGTTTCAAAGGGGTGGGCTTATCGAATGCACTAAACTAGGATTCTATCCAGAAGGATGGTGTAAGAGAATATCGTGAATGACCAATTCATGGAACATCGCCTTCATTTGGGAAAGAGATGAAATCTCACATGTGGGAAGTTTAGTGCAAAAGCTTGATGGACAGAGTACTCTGATGAGATTTGCATCAAGTTTATGGAATATCCACACCTTGTCTTGCTGGTCATTCTTCCCACCATTATGGGCATATAAGAATAAGCATAAAGATGCAAAACTAGGTTTAGACCATCGAGTGGCCAGAGAACTAAACATAAGAAGGTTTATTGGCATTAAAGCTAGTGAAGAATGCTTTAATACATTTGTTCTTTGGGAGGATAAATTATTAAAGGCCTATTTAGGTGGGCTCATTATAGTCGATAAGCCACGTTAGAATTTTCTGCCGAAAGGAAAACAACATTTAGTGAGTCTAAGTGCAGATCTAGGTACACCTATTCATAGATTCTTAGTATTTAGTGTAACAAGGTCACGGTTTTAACAGTTGAAGTAATATGAAATAACCAAAAATCTAATATTCATTTAAAAAAAAAAAATTAAGTACGCCACCACCACTGGAATAGTATTTGCTGGACAAAATAAATTCTCTGAGAATAATGCCCATTTGGCAGTCTAATGCATATGTTACTGTATGTTTTCTGCATCATATATCTTAATAAGTAAGGTTGTTTCATTGCTATTGTTGGAGCTTGCCTTTTGCTAATTTTATCTTTCTGCGTGTAATTGCAGTACTTGAGGGAAGAGCTTTCAGAGATAGGTGAAAGTTGGGCTGCTGCACGTTTTGACTCCTTGCCACATGTTGTTGAAATATTGACATCAAAAGATCGTGAGGGTAAAATTAAAACTCTGAAGGAGAAAAGTGATGTCATTGAGGAAGTTGTCGATGAAGTTGTACATGCATATCATAGTGGTTTCAACAAAGCAATTCAGAATTATTCACAGGTTTCTTGATGATGCTTCTCCTTAGACCTAATAATTTATAATGGAAACAGTGGTTTTTGCATTTTTTGCTGTTGCAATTGAGATTTTCTTTTCATAAATACTGGTGCCATGCAATTAAGTGGATGAAATTCTGGCTGCAATTTTATAATGTTTTCACTAAGCTTCCACTGACAAAGGAAGGACAAAGTTACGATTATAATATTTCAAGCAATGCTTGTTATTAAGCTTTTGGCTTATTGCTGTTAGCTGTCCATTTAGGATTAGTGGATCTAGATAATATATTCTCATTTCCATCTTGCAATGTGTTTAACTTAGAATCGTATACGAGATATATTCTGTTGATCTTTGGGATGAAGGAACCATTGATGCTGGAATTGTATATTTGGACCTAAGAGTGTTGTCATTCTCAAGGTCTCAAATGGGAAAGAAGGTCTATTGGGCATTCTTCATAGATTGAATGTGAATTGATTTTCCAGTACTGACTAGTGCAAATGATCCACGTATATCTCAATTATTTTTAGTGCTAAAATGCTGGCTTTGCATTTCGTTAGACATTTTCAATATTGATAGTTGCTTCCATCCTCGCTCCAACAATTGTTTGTCTTACTTGGAGTCAGTGATTTGAGGATTTTTAGACCCTAGACTCTTTTTTTTTTTTTTTGCAAAGAATAGATGGATACCGGTCTTAAATTTTAAGTTGCTGAAAATCACTTTTTGATGTGGACAGTTTGTTACACTTTTTAGACTATCTCATAGAGGGGGAGATACCCCTGGTATCTTATGTAAAATTTTCCTTTTGCTTTCAGGAAAGGGAAACAGAAAGAAAAACGGGAAAGAATCTTTGTAACATTGTTTTTAGTTTTCATCCTTTTAATGTGATCCTCCAATAATTACTTCCTTCTATGTAAATAAGTGGCTGAATGTGGTAGTACCTTCAGTTCATAGTTTTTCTACCATTGCTGCTTTTATATTGGCAGCAAATGGTTTGTACTGCATTCCTCTCTCTCTCTCTCTCTTTCTCTCACAATAACTTTTGTGATCTGACTTCTGAGTATTTGTTTTGGGATATCAAGAGTGTAAATGCCTTCTTTCGCAACCTTTTAAAATTTTATTTTTGCTTCAGATTTTGCGATTATTCAGTGAGTCAGCCGAAAGTATTGCTGTTCTAAAGGTTGATCTGGCTGAGGCAAAGAAGCGACTTGGTGCCCGCAATAAGCAGTTGCATCAGTTGTGGTATCGGTCGGTTACACTACGTCACATTATTTCTCTGTTAGACCAAATTGAGAATATTGCTAAGGTTTGTGTAGCTTGCTTACCCTCTTCCATGCAAAATTTTAATCTAGAGATTAATACATATGTGGCACCCCGCTTCCTTATATACATTATGCCAATAAGAGATGCCGCTTAATGCTATCATGGAAATTCATCATCTGCCTTTGAAAATGTGGCCCAGGTTCCTGGTAGAATTGAGAAGCTCACACTTGAAAAGCAATTTTATGCCGCAGTTCAGTTGCATGTCCAATCTATGTTGATGCTTGAGAGAGAGGGTCTTCAGACGGTAAGACACAGAAAAATTCCTTGATTTGTCCTGCAATGTGAAAGAATCTTCTTATTGGAAATGTCTCGGAGACTTGTTGCTTCTGCTAATTTTGCTCTTGGTAATAGGTTACAACAAAAGGAGAATATGCAAATTTTTTGATGTTAGAACTAGCTTATAGTTGATTTTTAAGGCTTAAGATTGTATTGTGGGTGATAAAGATTCAGATTGCTCTGTTCCATGTGATTGAACAAGAAAATTAAATGAATTTCTGTTAAGAACTATGAAAAATCAATGAGTGATCAATCCTGTTTTCCCTTTTCTTTTGTCCACCTCTAATATATCTTAAATTCATCAGAGAGGCTGAACAAATTTGTCCATGGACTCAAAAAATGCAGGCAAGGGAGGGAAGAAATGGGCAAAACAGTCTTTCAAAGTTTGTCTTGAAAACCAGTTGATACTAATTTAGGCGTATTTGAGCGTATAAACAAGTGAACCGCTGACAACCTGTAATTCCCTTTTAAGAATAGTAAAAAGTTAACTTGAAGTAGCAAATTCCTTGACCAAAAAAAGTAGCAAATTCAGAGGCTTGTGGTGTTGAAATGGTGTCTTGATTTCTAGCCTTTTTTGTGTGTGGAGGAAGCCCAAAGTGACAAGCAAGGATTTAGGTCAAGTTTGGGAGTTCAGTGGGTCAAACTGGATGCTCAAAGGAAAATTGGATCGGAGAATATAGACAGTCTGGCTCTTGGCCAGGTTTGGCCAGGCATCCAGCACGCGGCCATAATTCTTCGTGCTTTTGAGTATGTCCTGGATAAATGTGTCCGGACATTTGGAGGCATCCGAAGTAAAGTTTCTGTTACTTCAAATATAAATTCGAAGGTTTTAGGCTTTGAAGTTCAACAGAGTGACAGTAGAAGCAGGATTAGAAAGACTCAGTTTGCAGCAGCAAGGAAGTTTCATACAAAGGAGTGTTTCAGAGTGCGTTTTGGTCTATTTGGGAAAATATAATCTTTTATAATCTCTATTTGAGTGAGATTGGCCTTGGGCTAGATTCTAAGTTGGGAAACATTGTTCACATTCTTGCTAGACTGCTGTTCAGAGTGGACACACCATTTTTCTCCTCTCCTGTTATTCTAGTGGATTCCTTTGCCTCTCCCACTGGTCTTAGGCAGATTAGCTGAACCATGTATATTTCTGTGTCTTGTTTTGCTTGATTTTACTTCTTATTTGCTCTTGGATCGATTGCTTGCTGCTTTATTTCTTTTATGGGTGTTTTATTCATAAAATGTGGTTTTTCATAGAAGCATTTGTCTGTATATAATCATTGAGCGTCAACCTCGATTTAAGTTTTTGCATTTCCTCATTTTGACAATAGGGGTTGTAACTAGTTGTTATTTTTCTAAACTGACTTCCTATGCGCTTAAGCACCAGTACCTTCGATCAAAGTCATCAGAACTATAGGTTTAAGTTGAAGTGTGGTATACAGCCCACACGATTGAACTGATTGATTTTTGCCATAAGATTTCTGTTGTCAGTGAGTTTTGATGAAGATGGATTATAGTTTTGTTTGCAACTTGAATAAATGTTGTATAATCGTCAAGATTTTTCTTCTTGTTGAGTTAGTAGTTTTTTGTATTATATTTTGAGCCATCTTGGGATATAAATAATTTCATTTTCTTTGAGTAGGAAAGTCACTCTCTTCTTTAGAATATCTTGTTTTGAGACTTCCTAATTCAACTTGGAGTGGGAACTTAAAAATAGTTTCAATGTTTATAAGCGGTCGTAGTCCCTTCTGTTCAGTAGTTTTATGAAGAATATTGAACTTTAGGAAGTCTTTACTTATGAATTTTGTGATACAATTCTTCTCTTGATTGTGATGTTTAAGAAATCCCAGGTGTGATGTTTTGGAAGCTTTCGGTGTGATGCCTTGTTGTGATTTTTCTTAAAATTGTCTATTAGATCAGGCTTTCTACTTTGAGACTCATCGTCCTGCATCGGATTGTTATTACAGCGAAAGTTCTACAAAATTTTTATTTACATTTTCTCTGGGAATGGTTATTGAATTGAATTCCAAATTTGACGGTATATCAAGGATGGTCAATGAATATTTTATTGCCCTCAAGTTGCAACCCACTTATACGACTATTATCAAGTCCCTGAATGGCAAAATAGTGTAAGTGTTCAAGGTCTTCAATTGTTTGAATCCATACTTCAGGTTGAAGAATTGGATATTGGACATTGTTGATTGCATGGAGAAGGATGAGAATATAGATGAATCAAGCATGGAGGATATCTTGAAGGTCATGTAACGTTGGTGTGGAGTAGTATGTCATGCTGCTCATGAATGTTGTATCAATGTGCATGTTGGTTGAATCAAGCAAGGTCTTAAGATTACGCACACTTGATTGAGCACATAGGTTTCGCAAGACAAAGTCAAAGCATCCATATAATGATTTTGGTTGACAACCATTCTTAAAGGGTGCTTAAATTGATTAATACTTGGTTTTGGTTAAGAAGGTCATGATGATAAGGATGAAGTTGACAGATTTGAGTGTTCGATGCCAACTGAAGGGCAAGAATGATGCAGTCCACAACATTGAACAATTTGATATTTGTCTTAGTATTCCAATTATTATCAACTTTTGGTGAAGGTGGATAGATGCACACCCACAACTGGAGGTGACAAAAGGGGTACATGACCCACCTTTTAACTCAATGAAATTTAGTGAGCCAGGCATTATTTGGAGTGTCTAAAAATTTAAAACCAGATTGAAATAGGTTCAGAGCATCAAACGCCAACTTGAAATGGGTATAAAACAAGCCCATTATCAATTCATTTTGATTACTATTTGATTTCAGCCCCAAAAGGGTTATCATCTGAAGATTTAAAAAGAAAAAACAGAAAAAGCAACAGAGAGAGTTGTCAAAGAGAGAGAAGGGGTGGAGAGTGCAAACGCTGACGGTGCCTCACCGCCGTTTGGTAATGTCCCCCACAGCAGCCGGTCTCCCAATGGCGTTGACAGCAACAGTGATGGTTTTGCTAGTGTCTGTCTTACAAGCAATAGCAACAGTTTTGATCTCTCTCTTGGGCTCGTCCATCTCTCTTTCTCTTTTATCCTAGACATCTGGCTGATGGTGGATGTGTCTATTGCCAAGCAATGACAGTGTCGCCCACTTAATGAGGGCTAAATTGGACTGTTGCTTCTGCCCATCTTCTCCCTCGTCGAGTGAGGAAATTTCCAGTCTTGTGACTGTTCAGTAAGTCGCACGGCGTGAATCGGACGCTGATGACTGCATGGATTGGACGGGGAGGATAGGCAACAGGAGTGACTGGGAGGAGTGCCGGTGCAATGAGCCACTATTATCTATCTCTATCTCTCGCCTGATATTTTTCTGCTTCTCCTAAAAAAATTCTATTCATTTGATTTTGCAGATTTGTTTCGATTTTCTGTCTGTTAATTTTGCAGATGTCTTTGTTCCTTCATTTTCTACATAGGCTAAACTTTCACACTTCTGTATATATTAATTTCCTACTATTATACCTTTGCTGTTAATAATATACTCCCAAACAAATGTGAATTATGTGGGTGAGTTTGGGTTGTATCCGGGTTGGGTTAGGTATGGTCATCCAAATTGTTTAGCAAAAACTGGGTATATCCATTTGTGACCAACCCATACCTGACCTAGCCTAGCTCACCCATTTGCCACCTCTACAAACAACTCAAGTAAGAGTCTTGGAAGGATTACGATTCTTCTCCTAGTTGAATTAGTAGTCTATTTATGTTTCTAAAAATAGTGGTGATTCTATTATTCTAGTTTTATGAAGACTATAAAAGTTTTAGCCAGTCTATACTTTTGAATTGTGTGATCCTTAAGAAACCCTAGCTATGATGCTCAGGAGGTTTAGGGTTTAGGGTGATGCTTAAAGGAACATGGTCCCTCTTTGAGTTATCGTCCACTGTGAGTTCTCTTCAAATTTTCAATTATTGGGACCCATGCTACAGCACATGGCTCTCTCTCCATGCTACATCACATGGCTCTCTCTCTCTCTCTCTCTCTCTCTCTCTCTCTCTCTCTCTCTCTCTCTCTCTCTCTCTCTCTCTGAGAAGTAAAGTTGGCCTGGAGCACCAGAATATATCGGCTAATCCATTCAGACCGTGTTGTCATTAGTTTAGTTGTAAGGTCAAAAGCATTGTTGCATTAAGTTTGACTATAATTAGAGAACATCATGCAGTTTTATTATTGGTAGGTATTTATCTCCAAGCTGTGATTATAAAATTAACATTGGCTTTCAGGTTGGTGCTCTTCAAGATGTTCGATCTGAGTTGACGAAGCTTAGAGGAGTTCTCTTCTACAAAGTTCTGGAGGACTTGCATGCACATCTTTACAACAGAGGAGAACACAGGTAGAGCTTTTTCTCCAATTTCTTTCTCTAGGTCATGCCCAAATAAAAAGTTAAAATTTCTGTTAAAGTTTTGTAGACTATGTTTGACTACTGGTTTCTCAATTATCTGGAATTCATTGAGATAACATTTGCAGCTCTTATGTCTCATTTTTCTCTAGTAAAGTTGATTCTTGCAACTTCTACTTCATTAGGCGAAGTTTTGAGTGACTGGTGCTCTTTCTTGTTTTCATTATCAAAGAATTCTTTCCACACCTAAGAATGGTTGGCAGGTTGCCTTTCGAAAGCCTCTATTGTCAATTTAAGTTAATGAGGCAATTGGAGTACCACTTTTTGGGCATCATCTATTGCTTTTAACCTTACAATTTTCTGCAGCTCAGCTGCCTTGGACATTGATGAAAGATCTGACGAGGTACCATCTACTGCGGTTATAACTGTGTCTATGAGCAACTTACAACCCGTCTCTCGGCGAACTCGATTACTACGAGGTGATAGCCACTTTAGCGGCCAAGGAAATGTAGATGGATCATATCGGTCAAGTTCAATTGACGGAGGGTAAGATTGGAGATTGGTTTTCAGCCAGTAACTTCTCTAGGTTCCTATATGATATTCCTTACTGATTGCTGCACTCTCTCTTTTTTATTAGTAGAACCTTTAAAAATTTTGGATGAAATCACTGGGAATTGTTTTTTCTGCTTTTTATGTCAATGCTATCTTGTTTAAAAGTTGCTTGACACATACCTATATATGGAGTACACTGCACTGTCATCTACTCTGCTCATGCGTTTTGTTGATTAATGTTGTTCTGGATCAGTCTACTGGCTATCTGCTTAACTGTATTTGATCATTTTTTAATGTTCCTGCTTTGCTGGCTTGCACTTCTAGTAATCTGTGAAAATTGAGAAGCCGAAAAGAGAGAGTTTGGCTGCGTTTTAATCCTTGTGGAGTTGAATTTCTTCTACGATAGTGAATATTATGTGGAGATAAAAGAGAGAAAGGAGAACAGTGATTCTCTTATATGTTTTTAGAATTTTTCTGAAGTAAAGAAATAAATGGGAGAAACATCATGTCAGAATTTTCCTCCTGTGTTCAGCAAACTTTTGATTCGGTAGAGGTGGTATTAGTACGGTAATCTAAGTAAAAGTTTTCTACCTTAAAATTTCTATTGTGATTCGATAATTTTCTCACAATGGCTAGAACATTGTGAAACAATTTTCTTTCCTTCTTTTAATGTGGTTATATCTTCCATGGGGTAATAGACTTACTTTAGTTTTCTTCTTTGATCGTCTCACTATCTTTTACTAGTTCTCCCAGATTGACATATAACCTTCTTTCCAGTTCGTCATTTGATGGTTATGAAGATGATGGTGCTCTTGAACATCACAATGAAAACTCAGATGTGCATCATGCATCAACAAGGGTCAATGGTGAAATTAAGATTTTTTCTCGGCAGATTCCAACATGGCTTTCCCAGGCTACTCCAGATGAATTTTTGGTGCAGTGACTCAATCAAATTATCTCAGATGCATTCTCTTGTTGCTTTCTACTTCTTGGAGTGTCTGAGCTTTGGATTTGGTACTTAATACAGGAATTTGTCAAAAAGAGTGACGCTCCGCTTCATGTAAAGTATTTGCAGACCATGGTTGAATGTCTCTGCATGCTTGGTAAAGTTGCGGCAGCTGGTGCAATTATATGGTGTGTTGCATTATTAAAGATTCTGTTATTTTTGTTTGACTTGGTTTTCGGAATAGAAATTCATTGTTGTAGGTTCCATCTTTCATGTTGTGTTTTTACAGCAATATAGTCCATCCCCAGTATTGGTTGTCAATGTTGAACTCTTATATTAGTGTCAGGCTTAGAGTATTCAAGGTTTCTGAGTCACCTAAATTATTATTGAATAAAACTTAGGAACCTGGCTATGAAGTAGTTCAGGTTGGGACAATGGTGATAGGTAAAATCATATGCTTAAGTTGAGGAAATGGATGAATGTCTAACAATAGAACGGGTATCAGAGATCTGTCTTGTTTTAAATTGTTTATTGGGCAAAATGTTCTGTTTTGAAATTGGCAAGGTGCTATTTTAATGAGTGTCATATCAAAATCGTTGAAATAATAAGTGAAAAGGATGCTTTTCTTGGAATTTTCTATTCTTCTCTCTTTTGTCCTGTAAACTATCCTACTTAGTTGTATCTTTCTGCAAGGAGGTGTAAATGGTGCTAAATACTGTATTCCTTGAAAAGAATTCTAGACAAAGTAATATTAAAATTAAGCAATACGTAGATTGAAAGCTAATATCACGTTGCCTAAATAAATATATATAGATAGATAGATAGATAGATAGATAGATAGATAGGGATTCTGTCTAGTTTTTTTCAATTTTTTCTTTAAAACAATCAAATGATGTCTTTTCTCTTCTGTTGGTGAGGTGTAAGTTTGATTTCCCGCTCCTCTTTGTGTTGTTGTTTCATCTCTTAGGACTCATGCTGAAGGCACATGTGAAAGCTGATATTGGATCCTCTAAAGATGCTGAAACTCAAAAAAGTAACTTGGTTAAATGGTTCCATCCTTGACACTTATGTGGATAACTAATTAGTCACTTTTGTGTTAATTATGTTGTGACATCTCTTTCCATATCAAAACATTGAACAAGTAACCAGAAATGAATTTGCACAATTAGATGAACTAGAGCAAAAGATGACGAGTAGACATCACAAAGAGTATCAAATAATCCTTCTAGGAAATTCCTAATGACAAAAGAGAGTAATATTAGTACAGTATTTTGGGTGTGTTAAAACCACTACCATGCCGGAGATGAGATTTGGGAAGTGAGCTGGCATATGATTCCAGCAAATCCCTGAGTGTTTTTGGAATAGCCTTGATCTTTAGTTGGGGTGGAAAGCTATGGAACTGGACCTTATGCTCACCCGGAAGTTTGTGTTTTTGATGGGCTACAAGCACAGATAAAATGGTAGAATCAACTTTTATTTATTTGTGTTGATCATCGAAAAATCAGAACATGTTACATCATACTTGCAAAGGCTGCACAGTTGGACATCTGGGCTGACTCTGTAGGCAGATGAGGCCTCCTAGATTTATCCAAAAGCTTAGGCAGATGAGGCCTCCTAGATTTTATCCAAAAGCTTAGGCAGATGAGGCCTCCTAGATTTTATCCAAAAGCTTGCTCCTGTTGGATTTACATGAGCTGCCTCAGGTGTTTATCTTTGACTTGAATCATGTAAAAAAGGATTACTGGTCATCTTGCGTAAGTATACATTTGAAGTGCATTCTTTGGCATTGTCTATGAAATGCTCATAATCTTAACTTTAACCTGATCTGGTACGACTCCCTGTTCTACTAGGGTTGCCATCTTTTCTTCTCTGTCTTAAATGAATATTTACTGTTTGCAAGAGATACCAATCTTATTTGTCTTGGAGCAGCCAAAGATTGCGACCAACAGTTCATGAGATCATCACTTCCAAAATCAAAGCTCATGCAGCATTAGTTGATCCTTCAAGGCCTTGTACTGAACATGCTGTCTTCGGGGCAGTGACAAGTCTGCAGTTGACCATGAGAAAACTGGAACACTACCAATTGCCAAAACAGAAGCTTCAGAATGGGAAATTGCTGGCTGGGACTCTTTGGGCTGTAAGTCCCGTGTCTGCTATGATGGCTCCCACAGGGAAAGCCCAGGCTGCAGCGAAAGAGCTTCTTGACTCAATTCTGGATGCCGTTGTCCGGATATTTGGTAAGACATCTGATTACTATTTTGGTACTCTTTTACAATGTGAAATCTAAACTGAAGACTAGCATCAATTACTCAGAAAATCACGTTGTTGTTGGTGAGCTTTTGGAGACGAAGTCCCAACAAGTTGACATAAACACACCGAAGTCTGTTTCAGCTGATGCGAATTGGAACCCTGAATCTGAGACATCTCATATCACTGGGGGTTATGGTGTTGGATTTTCGTTAACGGTTCTGCAGGTATTTATATCCTGTTGGTCTTGTGAACACTTGATGGACTTGTTAGAGGGTGATGAGCATAAGGAAATTACCCATCTTCAGATATTAGGCACACTTTGGGAATTATAGAGATTACCTTGTGGTACATTTTGATAAAAATAACTGCATTAAGAACCACAACTTTGTAGTTTCAGAGCTCCACTATTTAGTGTGGCTTAATGGATGTCTTGGGGGAACTCTCCACATAATTTCATGTCCATGCTTGGAAAAGACACGAATGAGATGCTATTAGAGGTAAAATAGTTATATATATAGAGAGAGAGAGCTTCTTTTGTGATCTTTTGAAGTCGTTTGTGCGAAATTTTGCCAGAGTGAATGCCAACAACTCATCTGCGAGATTCTGCGGGCAACTCCAGAAGCTGCATCTGCTGATGCTGCTGTGCAAACAGCTAGACTTGCAAGCAAGATCCCCAATAAAGAAAAGAGCAAGTAACTTCCTATCATGATTATCATATTATTTTACTAATTCCTGTACATACAAGATCTGAAGAAAAGAGTTCTTTTGGGAAGGTCTTCTTTAGGTACTTTTGGGGCTTCAATTCTTCTTTGACCCTTATTCAATGCTTCATGTGCTGTCATATATAGCAGTGGTTTGTGAAGAGTAACGGAAATTGAAGCTGTAACCTAATAATGAATGGCTTACTATGGAAATGACATTTTTGGGTCTCAGATGTTTTCTTTTCTTTTCATCTTTTGCCTTTTTTTTGGGGGGGGGGGGGGGGGGCGGGGTTGCTGTGGGTACCTGTGTTATACATATGCAAGGAAGGTAATCAAAAATGAGAACCGAGTTTGCAGATAAGTTTGTATTTGATACTGATATAAGGGTTTCAGGTGGTGTACTTTGTACTCAACTTGGGTGATACGGTTGGTTCCTTGTAGTTGGTTGTGTACTTTGTACTCAACTTGGGTAAGAAGAAGGTTATTACTAGATTATCACTGCAGAATTTGTATAAGGATGAACAATCACATTTGAAGGCCATATGGGTGGACTGCACCATTTTGATGGGGGTGGATTTGGTGGTAGTATTTGCTAGAGCCTAGAACTTCTGATATTTCAGCTTCATATTGTGAAGCATCACATCGTGATGTGTATATATCCATTAGATGGGCAGGCCATGATTTTCCTCGATATAAAGCATGCATTAGGGTAACAGAGTAGGTATTTGATTCTACATGGCCTTTAAGGTATAGGTGTCTTGAATGTTTCTCATATTGAGGTGGTGGTACAAAGTGTCATACACTTTTGGAGACATTCATATGACTCTAGAGAGCTCAGGAGCCCCAGCCACTGGTGACTTACAGTGTGAAAGATTTAGAATGGGCCAAGGGACACTCTCATCTAGACAATTTCTATGGGGTGGGCCTCCCATAATGTATCGAAACCATCCAGTAGATTCTTTTTTTTTTCTTTCGAAGTCCTAAGGTTTTTTTTTTTTGGTCAAACCAAGATTTTATGGGCAAACCTTGCTTTCTTGTTGACTCGTGTTGGGATGTGCGGTGCTGCAATTTGCCTTTCTTATTTGTGTCTCAGTAGCCTTAAAAACCTTGTCCTTTGTTGTTTTGTTGATCTTTCTCCATAAAGAATAAATTGTTGGAGGGAGGATTCACCTCTGCTCATGTAACTATTAACCTACAGCATAGATTCGTTAAGTTGTAACACACCTGTAAGTTATAACAAACTCTTGACTGGGTAGACATTGACATCATGAATGGAAACACTAGATATCATGATCTAATCCACATAATTCCTTGCAATTTGTTGTATTTCATATTCACCTCTTGCTTAACACAATTTTTTCATTGGAGGGGTTACAGCTTAATGCAATAATTCTTTTGGAGTGTCACTTAAATTCTCTTTTTTCTAAATGGCCACGGATTTTTAAATTTTGTTGGACTGTAGTAGAGATCTGATAATTCTTATACTCAGATCCTTCTGGAGAAAATAGAGAGCTGCTGTCATCTTTTGGATTTAATGTTTACTTGCACGTGATAATTATCTGAATGTGATACAGGGATGGTTCAGAAGATGGCCTCACATTTGCTTTCCGCTTCACAGATGCTACTGCATCTGTGCCTAATCAGGGTATGTGGAAGACTCTTCGTCCATTATTTACATTCTGTATGCAATAATTACTCTTATTTTGTCTATTTTAGCCCACATGCAGTAAACTATCAGATTAATCAAGTACACTCTCTTACTGTTAATTTATTTTATTGTTCTCATTGGGTGAGCATTCTAAGTTATGTAACAAGATAAGTCAAGGTAACACCTCTGAAACGCCATACCCCCCTCCCCACAGGAAAATGAAAAAGAGAAAAATCAAGTTCTCACAAATGAAGATATGATTTATCAGTTGAGTTTTAATGAAGGTCGTTTGGATGCATAAAAGGGTGGCCTTTAGATGTGACTTTATGTCATGGGTGTGGGTATAGATAAGTTCTAATATGACCTAGGTGGAATTTTCAGTAATAATCTTCAATACTTGAAAATACTTGTAGCTGAAAGGACCTACTTGGCTAACACCACATAATGAGGGAAGTTTGTTGTTGTTCTTGATTAGTATTTTGAAGATGTGGATTTGATTGGTTTTATCCATATAATCATCTTGTCAGTCGTGGTCGGTTTTAATTTGTGTAAGTCATTCTAAATGAATCACCTTTCTTGTTGCACGATCCCTGGTATTTTAGGTGGTGATCTTATTCGCCAAGGGTGGAGTAGGAGGGGTTCAAATATGTTACAAGAAGGCTACGGATCTGCAGCTGTGTTACCTGAGCAAGGCATATACTTGACAGCTTCCATATATCGCCCTGTTCTCTTGGTAGTGGACTATAAATGGAATATTTCAAGTTTTTTGCTAGTTTCTCTTGGTAGCTTTTTCTGATGTCTTGCTTTGCAGTTTACCGATAAAGTTTCTTCCATGCTACCAAAGAAGTATTCCCAGCTTGGGTAAGCTGAATACTGTTGTAATCTCTCTTTCGGAGCATACATACTGAATTGGACACTTAGCATTGGTAGCATAATCACCATGGGAGGCCATTTTCTGGTTCATGTCCTACGTTTCTGACATTACTTTTTGCTTGACTGTGCTTCTGCAAAGGAATTTTTGCTTTTACTAGTTGCTAACTAAGTAGCACCGACATGCGACGCGACGCGACATGACACGATATGCCGACACGTCATTTCTCAAAAAATAGAAAATTCCGACACGTTAGGACACTTATATTTAATGTATATTTTTATATATACATAATAAATTATTATTTTTATGTTTATTTCAATCAAATTAATTTGATTGAAATCCACAAATAAATAAATGATAAAAAAAGAGAGTCGGACGAGTGTCGGTGTCCGACACAACACGGAGGCCCCTGGAGAGTGTCCGTGCTTCATAGGTTGCTAATTTAGCACAATTGAAAATTTTGGTGATTAGTATTTTTGAAAGTTCTTACCTGCTTAACCATGACATTGGGTTTAGAGTGCCTCTGGGGAAGGCTTAACAGCCTTTTGTGCTGTTAAATGGCTTTTATAGGAATTTATTCAAAGAATTACCAGTTCATATCCAATATTTGTTCTATTAGGATGCATTAAGATTCAGATGCTTAAGTAAATTCTTGTATACAGCTCATGTGGTTGGTTTGCTATCTTAACTTTGTTGATGGAATATTTTTCCCTAATAATGGTTATGAGCATATGAAAGGGGTCTGCACAATCATGCTAATTGCAAAGATGCCAAATCCAGTGCTTCTGCAGCAAAAGTAGGACGCGGTAATGAAGGATAAGTTGACTTAAAGACCAAGTTTATAGAGATCGACTTGTTCATATGTGGGAGAGATCTACTATGATTTTACCTAAGGCATTCCTTTATATAAATTTGACAAATATATGATAAGGACATATAATATGCTTATCATGTTTCGCGTACTTGAAGTTATGACATGCACGAGAAAAAGTGATTAGAGTGAGAACACCTGGAAATGCCAGCAAGGTTCAACTTGGAGCTCTTATCTTGTTCTTGTATTGGGCGAATAAGATGGACATATTCAAGAACTTTCTTGGTATATATCTTCTAAGAGGCGATTCAGTGGGTAAGATGATGGGGGAGGAAGTGTAAAACGGTAATTGTGGATGAAAAAGTTTGTATTTATAAATGGCTGAAATAGTATATCTAAAGTGGATTCATTGTGGAAGAGGCTTAAATGATTCAGTATTGAAATTGGATATCAATGGGATCATTGTGCAAATATTGGTTGAATGACAGGTCATTTCTCATATTGCACAAGAGTATTGCTTTGACTGAGCTTTATGGAAACGAAAATTAGCTGTTATGCATTAACATGCACATTAGATGAGATTGCTTCACTGAGGTGTTTTCATACTAGAAAGATAGATTAGAAGTGAAGAGTCATTGTTGTCCCATGGATAAACGAGTAAATTTGCTCAAGTTAGTTTGGACATGTTGAATGATGTCTTTTAGATACTTCATAAGGACAGTGGAAGTTACAAGGTCATAGATAGGTAGGAGGCATAGATAATGACTCTATGGAGGATATTGGATATTTTAATCTTACTTAGGCATGCCCATAGTGGGAGAAGGATATTTTAATCTTACTTAGGCAAGCCCATAGTGTGAGAAGGCATACGTGTTAGGCATACCTATATTGGATATCAACCTATTTCTCTGTGTTGCCCAGCTAAACACCACTGCACACAGCGCCCGCCCCACCCCCCCCCCCTCCCCAAACCAAAACAAAACAGGGCTTGTTTATTTTGATTGTCACTAGCAACAGTCAAAACAGTCTGGCAATCATCTTTATGGGGATATCATAAGCTTTTTAATGGAGCCCCTCATGTCCGTGGTACTTCTGCTCCTCTCATACTGGAAGAAAGCCTCTTGCCTCTTGGATATTGAATTGATTGGTTTTCCTAGGTTTTATCTTCTCCTTTACTGAGAGTTTAAATGGTTACTATGGCATAGTTGTGAGATATGGGCTAACAGAATTTACTGGAATACTATAATTACAAGTGTTCTAGTCTTGCTGACGTGTGCGAGCCACAGTATGTGATTTTCTTTTTCTGTCCTGGTACTCTGTGTATACCAGCAAGTATATTGTATGAATCAGTCACTTAATTGAATATGGTTGTTTATTGCATACTCAGTTTTTGATTTCCTGGTGATAGTATAGATCTAACTTCAGGTTTGGGCCGCACTTTTGCACATATTCCTCTTTGTTTTTTTTTTTTTGGGAGGGGGGCGGGCGAGTTTGGGGCATGGACATAAATTATTCCTTTCATGAGAACTTTCTTGTTCTTCTGATTCTCCTGAGGGTTATATTTTAGCAAATTTTTTCTTCTCCAACCGTTCTCTTTCTCCTCTAGGAGTCAAAAAAGGTGCAGTGAAAAATATCTAGCTGAGATTGTGTTCCATGAGCCAAACTTAAATTGATTGGGGTAAAGAGGTCTCCGTGGACCGACATATGTTATGACAACAGAGCCTCACGTATTAACTTATCTGGCAATTTCAACCTTCGAGTTTTCTTGTGCTGCTTGAGATGATACTTTGCATATAGTTTAGTCATTATGTGTTTTCAAGATTTTTCTCTTGTAGTTACTATGTGAATCGTGCTTTGTTCATGCGAGTTTTCTTCTTTTGATATCCAAAATGGCAGGAAGGATGGATTGCTCTCTTTTGTGGAGAACTTTGTGAAGGATCATTTTCTGCCAACTATGTTTGTAGATTACCGGAAAGGTGTCCAACAAGCTATATCAAGTGAGTTCCCCCTGAAGAATATGAAATTGAATCCCTGATTTTTTTTTTTTATTGATAAGAAGTCAACTATATGGCACCAGATGGGTGCAAAGCCATATACAGAAAGAGGTCAAAAAACTAAGCCATACACACAAAGCAGCTCTCAAAACCAAAAGGGAGTCAAATGCAAGATAAATCATCGACTATGTCAACCAAGGCATTAATAGCCATATGCAAGTTTCCATTATACAAAAAGTGTATAACTTTAAGCCAATTTTCAATAAAATAGAAATGGAAGATACCTGTCCGTCAAAAGTTCTCTTGACCTTCCAAATTAACCAAAAAACAGAGAGAGGAATTGAGGTAATTCGTCTTTTCCTGATGTGCTGTAAACAAATGCCCTGTGATGTCGGAAATCTGGGAACTGATCTGTTAAAGTCATGTCCCCACACCAAACATCAGACGAAACTGTATCCGATTCCCTGGTGTCGTATGAAGCTCTCCTATCCTTAGTGATCCAACCACTCTAACCCTCAGATCTATAATTGAATATCTGACTTGTAAATTACCACTTTTTGGCTTTATTTGTGTCGTTTCGCTCATATACTGATATATGGCGAAGAAGTCGTTGCTATTCAACTGATTGAATATGTATTTGTCCTGTTTTACCTTGAAATTTGGAAAGCCAATCTTAAGTAGTTTGAGCCTGGATTTTCTTGTGCTTTTGATGTTTGAATGAAATAAATATGTTCTATGGTTGGCTGCTGGTTAAGGAACAATTAGGAGTGTGTGGATTAAGCACATGACACATGTTCAATTCTCTAAACCATCGATCATAAACAGTACCAAGTTTGGTCACCCACTTGGGTTTCAGCTCGCGGCTTACTTGATTGATGAGACTAATGGGATGTTTCATGAGCCTGGGATTTTTCTAACCTAGGTTTACCTTGATGAGTTTCCTTCTCTGAAAAAATGGCTGGCATGGTAAATTTTTCTTGAAAGTGTGAATGCAAGCCTAAGGTCACAGCATACTTTTGGCGATGCTTATATTAGTCTTTGACCAAGACACTGCTGATTTGAGGCAATGAGAGATATTAGCACTTTGCGGTGATGGATTAATTTTAGCCTCTGTTAGTGTGTCGCATTCTGTGTTGCCTTCAGATTAAAAATTCATTTATTGCATGCATATATCCGTTTATATAGGTCCTGCTGCTTTTCGGCCACGAGCACATGCTGCTGCTACATACACTCCATTGATTGAGAAGGGCCGACCAGTCTTACAGGGGCTTTTGGCAATAGAATTCCTTGCAAGAGAGGTGATTTCATTCACGCCCTCACTCCTTGACATATGTTCCCTTGCCTTAATGTACACTTCCTCCTTAACCCTAAGGAGTTGCTTAAGTGATAAGTGTGTTCGTCTTTCTCACTCGAGGCCTGGTTAGAATCGCTGCACTTGCACGTTCTCTTGGGGCCACTCATAGGAATGAAGACTTTGTGTTGTTCCTTTATTACCCAATTTCTGTGGGACAAGGGGATTGGGATATTTGAAGGGGACTAGTCTGTTGCTAGTTGGCACTGAATCACCCCAACAGCATCAAAACATATATATACATATACTCGTACCAACCTGTCCTCCTGCTCTCCCTCCTCTTCCTACCACCAATGTGGATGGATTCTGAGAATTTAATATGTAATTGGAGATCTATGTCAAATTTCTTTTATTTTAACATTCATGTCATCTTTGTAATTTGACCTTTAACGTAGGTGCTTGGTTGGGCTCAAGCAATGCCAAAATTTGCTGGTGAGCTTGTAAAGTATGTGCAAACATTTCTTGAGCGGACATATGAAAGATGTCGCACTTCATATATGGAGGTGCGTATGTTTTCTCTTGATCCTCTGTGGTTTTCTTTTCCTCTGCGTGATTTTCATGGATGAGCTACACTAAGGGGTGAAACTTTTGTTTCTCTTCAGTGCCATCTTTTGAAGTGTAATGTCTTTCTGTTGTCCTCAATACAAATTAACTTTGGACTTCACAAGATGTCACTGGAAGTGTGGAATTGCTTTTCTTCTTAGCAGGAAAACATTTATTAACATGAACTAGTACCACAATATCATGGATCTTATTATGGAAGATTCTTGATAAACTATCTTTTGCATGATGAGCCAGCAGATATGATCTTCTTACATCAATTGACAAAGTCTGTGAAAGTAACATAATTAATCTTGTCTTGTCCTATATCATGGTCATGCACTTATTTTTGTACTTCTGTTGACCCTTGTCATTGCTTTGTACAATCCCTGACAAAATACGTGTGACATGATAAAGTTTCGGTTCCTTTTTCTTCTTTCTAGGAGCTTGCGTTAGTTGAAATGAAGGTATCTGTAGCTTTTACATACATTTATCACTCATCATACTGCATCTTCGATTCATCATTTTATAAACTCCTGTTTCTTTGTAAAATTTCAGGCAGTTCTAGAAAAACAGAGTTATATGCTCATCGGACGACACGATATTGAGAAATTGATGCAGCTTGATCCTGCAAGTGCATGTTTGCCAAGTTCTTTTGGTCAGCAAAATTTGGAAAATAGTGCTACAGACGCTGAATCCATGGAGGTTGAATTGGAACTCACTGATTTACTGTTGAATTTGCGACCAATTAAGCAGGTATGTGCGATCACTGATGGTTGGGAACAAAAGTATCTCTTATCTAATATTGTGGATGAAAACTTAAAGTTCATTTATTTCCGGCTTGCTAAGTTCCTGTTGAAGAAACTGTTGTGATTTCTCTAAATTCACACTGTGTTTAAATGGATATAGCCAGTGATAATTTGGCATCTTCCTAATTAGTTAAATGGTGTTAATTTTAGGTTGCAATTTGTTTCAATCTGTGCTGTGCTGACAGGAAAATCTTATTCGAGATGATAACAAACTGATTTTGCTGGCATCCCTGAGTGATTCCTTGGAATATGTTGCAGATTCAATTGAAAGGTGAGTAATCTAGCTGCTATATTGTGAGTAGGTGTTGGAGCATGTGGCTTAATATGGAATTTTTGTTGAAGTTCTTATTGTTGCTTGCTTTAAGAGGTTTGACATGCAAAACTACATATTTCATGATAGTAGGCTTGGGCAGACAACCTTCAGATCAGTGAATCAAGGGGAACAGGATGGCAAGCATAAGAGACACCAGCACTCTAGAACAAGTAGTACACCAGGCAGGGACCTCGCATCATTTGCAGAGGAGTACAGAAAGCTTGCAATCGATTGCTTGAAAGTTTTACGAGTGGAGATGCAACTGGAAACTGCTTTTCACATTCAGGTTTGAATGTTTGCCACTTTGAGTTTTCTTCTGATTTGCTTGTGAGGCCAGAGCGAATGGCTAAGAGAGAGATTTTTCATTTACCAGGAAATGAATAGTAGGGATTACTTAGAGGACCAAGATGCTGAAGAGCCAGATGATTTTATTATTTCATTAACTGCACAGGTATGTATTTCACCTCATAATTGTAATGCTTCAAATGAGTAGTACAGTTCACAATTAATGTAAGTCTCTTTCTGTTTATTGGATTCATCTTTTGTTAGGCCTCAGTCTCTAGTATTTTTAATGTTTAGAAAAGTTGAAAATCTCATGCAGTGTATTCGACCCTGGTACTGAGGATCTCGAATGTGGAAGCATTTTTAAAAAATAAATGTTGCTGCATTATCTTGAGTAGTTTCACATTCAATTTGGTAGAATGACACTATTTACCTGGTTTGTCCACCACTCAGCTTCCTCACTTATCTATTTGTCTTCCATCTGTTGGAAACAATGCCATATATACATATTTATGTCAAATCAGATTAGGCAATGTCAACTGATTACTTGACTGTTACGGCATATAATTTGCTTGACCTCATTTGCAAGCTATTCTTTTTCGCTTTTGTGTAATTTTATGCTGTTGTTAGATGATTGATTTTGTAATAGTTTGCTTTTTCTTAAAATCATCTATATTAAAAATCAGATCTATTTTCAGGCAATATTAAAGAAATTTGGTTGAAACCTTCTCTTCTTGCATCCATCTTGGGCCATTGTAAGTTCAAATATCTCCGCTTGCAAGCTAATGTCATAGGTTAATGTTTAATCCAGATAACGCGCCGGGATGAGGAAATGGCCCCCTTTATTGCGGGAACAAAAAGAAACTATGTTTTTGGTGGAATATGTAGCGTGGCTGCAAATGCTTTTCTTAAGGTTCCCATTCCATCCTATTTATTCTATGTTAATATTTCTCTTGAGCAATGTCTGCAATAGAACATCTCGGTAGTTGTTGTTCTGATGATAAGCATCTTTTTTGTAGGCTTTGTCGGATATGAAATCTATCAACCTTTTTGGGGTCCAGCAGATATGTCGAAATTCAATTGCTTTGGAGCAGGTAAATGACCACTTATTCAACGTTTTTTGTATTCTTTTATAGTTTTCTCCATTTTCTTGTAGGGCTTCTAGAGTAGTCTTTGGTGGAAAACTTCCTCATGTTCACACTCATGTTTCCCATTTTTTAATGTTGTAATTGTTATCTAATGAATGGTATGTTAAAAAAATGCAAATACTTGTTTATATTTATCTAATATGTTTTCTGAATAAGAAATATATATGTAGAATGGGGATATTATTTTGATGTGATTGCGCCAATAGGCATGCTCACTTGCGGGCTTTACCGTTAAGTTTCTCTTATGTGTCCCTCTTCACTTATCCTATTAAGTTATTACTCCCAGATATTTTTGTGGATTCGAATGAGATTTTCAGAGAGATTCTTTCTACTTTTTTGTAATAGGAAATGTTGATAATTAATTGAGTTCAATGAGATCATAAAATACTGTGGATGTGTCGATTTTTAAATATTTTTTAGATTTGAAGTAAAATACATTTCGAGCTTGATTATTTGTGTGTCGTGTCTCATGATATTAATTAATCCATGATTGACTTTCATGTGAGTTGTCTCTTTGCTTTGTACGTTAATAGTTATGTGTGAGATCCATGATTTCTAAAGATCACATAAAACTGTATCTTTGATGGGGATTTTGTTCCTTCTTATTGAGACATCGATGTCTTACTCCATGAGGCTTATGGAACAAAACAGGGGAACAATAAATAACCTAACAAAAGGCTGCTGATGCTTTTGTCCTGCCATATAAGTATAAAAATTTCCACACTGCTTGATCTTCTCTGCTCTCGAGACTAATTACCTAACTACAGATATGAGTAAAGGATTCTCAAATACTCAATTTCTTTCTTTCTTTATTTTTCCTGTATGGCTAGAGCTTACATAAACTTCCATTGGTTTTTTAGGCCCTTGCAGCTATCCCATCAATTGATAGTGAAGCTGTGCAACAAAGATTAGATCGTGTGCGGACATACTACGAATTACTAAACATGCCATATGAGGCAAGCCTTTTAATCGTGAATCTTTATTCTGTCTTTTAAGTATCGTCTTCTGCACTTACAATGAGGCGATCCTTTTGCATCATCAGGCATTGCTTGCCTTCATCTCGGAGCACGAACACTTGTTTTCATCTGCAGAGTGAGTGGCTGAAACATCCTCCCTCGTCATATTTAGTGAAATATGCTGGTCACGTATTAATCGTTAGGACCTTTCTTGTATTCCGGCCAGGTATGCCAATCTCTTAAAGGTCCAGGTTCCTGGAAGAGAGATCCCTGCCGATGCACTAGATCGGGTATCTGAGATATTGCCCCATTAGCTTCACAGATCGTGGTCGTGAATATTATCATGTGCTGACAACCTCAGGAGCTCCCACTTGAGTTTTGTTACTTGGATTGACTGGTTCTCCAAATAGGACCAGCACAGTCTGGAATCTACCGTTTAGACCAAGCCCTGTTGTTGTCTCGTGGTAAATTTGTCATCATTCTTCAACATTTTTCTTATTATTTATTGTGCATAATATCCTTCCCCCCCCCCCCCCCCAAATTTGTACTCTCGTTTTTGTATTTACTCCGTCAATTTTGTAAGTGCAAAACTGCTATCGGATGTAATGAGGGTGTAGAGAGAGTGAATTGCAGGTTTCAGACTGATGGTTATCAGCTTGTACAATATTCAGATATACTTGGAGATGAAAACATTTTGTTTGCATTGGTGGACCATGGTGACAGGAAGGAGGAGACGTTTCAATTGTTCCATTCAATCGACCCAAAAAAAAAAATTGTTCCATTCGCAAAAGGAAATGGGTTCTTTTTCCGTGTTGATATCTCTGAAAGATGACAAATTCAAGAAAGGTAAAATTACATAATCTAATTTATTTGAACGTTTTTGTTACATGCATAGCTCGAATTATATGAAAATTAATATCTACTGTTACGCAAAAAAAAAAGTGATCATATGTTTATAAAGGGATTGGTTACTTTGCTTTTTTTTTTTTTATCTTTTCCAAATTGCTGTACAATTTTTGTTTGGAAATATAATGACGTGAGAACAAATGCGTCAACAAATCTTAGATTAGAGCTGTTATATGTTACTTCACAAGTCTACTTACTCCATCAAAATTATCATTTATCACCCGTTATCAATGGGACAGTTTGAGAATTGTGATGAAAAAGATAGAGAAACATAATGTTTTGTACATTATCAAGCAAAATATCAATTATAATCAATCATGATCAATTAAAGAAAATGTATGGAATCTTTTAAACGTATCTATAACAACCCCTCAAATTCTCAAGGGGACTTGTAAGAGGTTAACTTGAGTATGGAGAAAAGATCCTGTAAACGCATGTGGACATGTCTTGATGAAGTCATTAGCAGTTTGTTCAGCAGATAAATTTGAGACAAGGAATAAATCACTCTCGCTCGCTCGCTCTAGTACAAGCGCAAAATATCAAGTTCTTGATGATACGACATTAGAGTTACTATGGCTGTGGTGACTATTAGAAGATATGGAGGTGCACAATAATAGCGGAACGAATATTTATATCATATCGAATTGAGATTTGTAATGAAAAAGAAAGAGAAAGGTAATATTCCGTACAAAATATCAAAATAATAAAACATGAAATGAATTTACCGGAATGACTATAGAAAGTATCATAATATTACTTATAATCATCACGCAGGACCAATCAAGTGAAAAATGGCCAACGCCAAACAAAGACGAATAACAACAGTTTGGGATTGGCGGAGAATACGTGTCATCCAGAGGCAGGCACCGTTGACCTACATACCAGCTCCAACCTGCGACCAGGCGATGCCTCATGTTCCTGGACGTATGGGATTGTAGCTCCTCTCCCCGTGGCAGAGGTTAAAAGTGGGAGAAGGGAAATGAACTCGCAGAGGCAGAGGCAGAGGCAGAGGAGGATGGGAGGCAACAAAGAAAGAGCGCGAGAGCGCAGAGAGAAAAGATTGCAGGAGATCTCTCTTCTCAGGACCATCCCCTATTCCGATCACCAAAGGTGTATCCCCTCCTCCTCCTCCTTCTCCTCCTCCTTCTTCATTGCGGTTCCTGCTGTCGTTTTCGTTTTTTTTTTTTTTTTGGTTTGTTTGTGGGGGGCGGGCGGGAGTCTAGAGGTCCTTTCGTTCGCTTCAATTTTGGTATATACCCAATGAATTGAAGCGAGCATTCAGCAGCAGCATGCCCTTCTTTCGTGGATGCCATTGCCATCCCTTCCTCGACGGATGCAGATTAAAGGATTACGATCGTTTAATTTGGGCCCGGGGTTCTGGAATAAAAATGCAGGTGGTGGTCCAAAGAAACGATTGCCGTGGTCACCGGGAGTAACCGGGGTATCGGGTTCGAGATTGCGAGGCAGCTCGCGGTGCATGGGCTGACGGTTGTGTTGACGTCGAGGGACGACTGTGTTGGCCGTGAAGCCACGAGGGTCTTACAGGAAGGCGGTCTGGACGTCGCCTTTCATCAACTCGACGTCTTGGACCCTTCCTCCATTCAACTCTTCGTCGATTGGATACGGCAAACCTACGAGGGCATCCATGTCCTGGTAGCATCTCTTCCTCCTCCTTTTGTCCCAAACGTTGCTTCTAAATTTTCTTAGCTAAAAGGATACTACTATGTTATTTCCTTTCACATGGTGAAGTTCGGAACATCTTTAATAGGATAGCCCTTGAATGGATCTGGATTAGTAGAGATGGATGCTCTCTGCTCTTGCAGGAAGGACGGTAGACTAGGATAACCATAGCTGGTCACTACTTCACCTGCGGAAGTGAAGCTGATTTTCTGCATTGTTGCTCCTGCAGGTAAATAATGCAGGTGTCAACTTCAATGTTGGGTCTGACAACTCCGTTGAATCTGCTCATATGGTTGTGGCTACCAATTACTACGGAACCAAAAACATGATAAAAGCCATGATCCCCTTGATGAGACCTTCTGCCACGGGCGCTCGTATTGTTAATGTGAGCTCCCGGCTAGGAAGACTGAATGGAAGAAGAAATGTAAGCAGACTCTTCCTCCTCCAGCCAATATAGAAAGAAAATAGATGTTTCTTTGACGGGCAGGATGACCTTTATGTTGTGATTTCATTTTCTAACTATCTGATAATCTTCTGATCCGTATAAAAACCCGTCCTTTTTGAATCTGTATTTGTCCATCCACCTTTAGTTGTCCTAGTCCTTGTCGTGTAGCAGTTCCACCTCAATGACACTTGGAGGTACTACTAATCAAAATGATACAGGAAATACAATCATCCAACATTTGAAAGGAAGTTAAATTTCTCATTCTCAGTGCTAGAGACCATCAGTGCATGGAAATGCTCGTGAAGTTAAAGAACAGGGAATGAAATATTACACGGAACATGAAAATCGACAGTTGATCCTGATAGCATGTTAGAAACTTTAACTCAAGAGCTTAAAACTGTTGGATAGAGGAAGATCATATGAATATGATGCCGTTATAAACCCTAAGCAAGCGATGTGCAATCGTTTTACACTTGAAATGTATTGTTCATTGCCTTGAATGTTTACATTATCTGTTTAGCGTGTGGTTAATCTTTTACTTTTGACAGAGGATTGAGGACTTGAATCTGAGAGGAAAGCTGGGTGATTTGGACATGCTTACAGAGGAACTCATCGATAGAACAGTTGCCACTTTCCTACAACAGGTAGATGATGGAACGTGGACATATGGTGGGTGGCCACAAACTTTTACGGACTACTCAGTATCAAAACTCGCAGTTAATGCCTACACAAGACTGATGGCAAAGATACTGTCCAACCGGCCCGAAGGGGAAAAGATACATGTCAACTGTTATTGCCCAGGCTGGGTGAAGACTGCTATGACCGGTTGGGCTGGGAACATTTCAGTGGAGGAAGGGGCAGACACGGGAGTGTGGCTAGCCCTTCTCCCAGATCAGGCAGTGACTGGGAAATTCTTTGCGGAGAGACGTGAGGTTAGCTTTTAAAGCTGTGAAGCCTCATGTGGGAAGGTTTTTTAGTAAGTACTCCAACAGAACCGGAACCACAGATATGCTAAGCTGTAAGAAGAAAGGATAGAGCACTTGCATCTATATTCCTTTGGTGAGTGACTTTGGTTGCAACACGAAAAACTCAGATATCAGTGAAGGTAGAGGTAGGTTTGTTGAACATTAGCTTGGGTGACGCTTGGAGGCCATCTCGTCAATGATCGGCAGGGCTCAATCAACATATGAATCAGATGGGGAGTAGGTCATCCCTTCACTTGCCGACTGTGGTTTCAGTTTTGTCTTCTGGCCTATAATATACGTAGTTGCCTTTGAATGATTTTCCTAATGTCGACGAGATAAGGTTTCCTCCCGCCAAAAACAAGGGCCGCTCGACCTAATGTTTGCAACACGAAGTAAATACGGCTCTCTCACTCACTTGTGAATCTCGTCATAAGAAACCGCTTCCTGGTGCGGTTTGAGGCTATTTGGATTGCATTTGCGTCTCCAGTGAACCCTATTGTGGACATATCACATAACGGGTGTTGCAATTTCAATCAAAGTCGAGTTTTTTATTTTTATTTTTTATGTCACAGATATAACTATGTGCGCCAAATTTCTGAGAGAGGTTGTTTGTCGTCTGCATCCTTTGAGTCACAGCTGGCAAAAACAAGATTTTAGAACTCGAGACATTAACCGTGTGGTACACTACACAACATCGCGTAAAACCTTGTCCTGCGGGGCACGAGTGGACTAATCAGGTCTTGTGGAAATATGAAAACAGTTTACAAATATGAAACCTTATATATATTCATATCTGGAATGGGTTCATTAGCATTCAACGCAAATTTCGTGAAGGCGGAACAGATTTTGTTTCAGAAGCAAATTAAAGATACCATTCAGATGAATATACATGTTTTTTTTTCGGTAAGGAAAAAAAAAACATGTATATTGAATATTGAATATACATGTTTGTGTGTGTGTGTGTGTGTGTGTGGGGAATATATACAAAAAAGGGGATTCTGTAAAGATCCAAAATTGCACAAAATTGAATATTGAATGGGGATGTGGACAGGGAGGCGGAGGGATAACAGAGGCCTCACAAAAACGTTTTTGTTCTTCTTTTGTTAAAAACTGAGACAGAGGGGAAAAAAGATGAGGGGGTGGAGAGGGAGTGTGAAGTCCATCGTCGGCAGGAGCAGCAGCAGCAGCGGCATCGCATAAGAAGAGGGGAAGCAGATGGGTTCGGAGACGGACGGGAAGGGGTGGAGCAAGGCGGCCAGGGGAGTGGTCATCAAGGCGTTGCTGGTGGCGGGAGGCGCCCTCCTCCTCCGCCGTCTCACCAAGTCCACCACCCGATGGGACCACGCCCGCTTCGTGTCTCACTCCCTCTCCGGCGAGAAGGTCTCCCTTTTCTTCCCTCCACCCCGCCCCCCCAAATTATGTTTCTTGTTTTTGTGTTCTGTTTTTGGGCGAAGTAGTGAAGTGAATGAATCGGGCACTCTGTCTGAGTCTCGTCCGCTGTGTGTGTACCGCCAGTTCTCCAAGGAGCAAGCCGCCAGAGATCCCGATAACTACTTCAACATCAGGTTTGTCGATTTGATCTTGATCACAAATTCGTCTTCTTTTTACCACCTCCCCCTTTCTCTTCGGGCTTTGTCATCCACGTCTTCTTTTTGTTGCACCCAGATTGCTAACGTGCCCCGCCGCTGAGATGGTGGACGGCTCGAGGGTCCTCTATTTCGAACAGGTTCTTCTTCTTCTTCTTCTTCTTCTTCGCCCCCGACCCTCCAAATATATATTCCGTTTTATTGCATTCTTCACTTGTGGGGTGCTGTATTTGATCCTCGTCACTGCCTCAGGCGTTCTGGAGAACCCCTCAGAAGCCCTTTCGCCAGGTAATCTTTACCCTCGCCATCCCGCTGTTTCTCTTCCCGTGATGATATACAGATATTCCTCTTGCCTATTCATCAACTGTCTAACAGCTGCCTGGTCGCAGAGGTTCCTGCTGGTGAAGCCCTGTCCAAAGGAGTTGAAATGTGATGTCGAGGTACTCTGCTTCTCTCCTTCCTTAACCTTACTTCTTGACTCGACCCGAAACCAATCATCTCCACGCGAACATACCTGTGAGTTGTGACAGGTCAGTTCATTTGCCATCAGAGACATGGAAGAGTATAAGAACTTCTGTGATCGTCCCAGGGACCAGAGGCCGCAACCCGACGAAGTTATTGGCGTAAGTCTTCCCATTGCTTTTTGGCAATTATCAGAAGACTCGTAAAATTGAAGAATTGGATTCCCCTATGCATTTCTCTGACATGAAGTGCGTGATCATTTCATTTTATCTGTTGCTTGCACAAAATATTTTGAACTTTCAGAGGTGAGCACATAGAGTTATTAGAACCAAGTTCCAATTTTCAACTCAGTAGCTCTTGTAGTCCTGTTGCCACCCTGTTACCCACCGCAGTCCTGTTGCCACCCTGTTACCCACCGCTTCTTCCGAATGTACATGTATTTTGTCTCTCAATTCTCGATAGGCAGAGTGACTCATATTACTTTGATGTTCTGCATCCAGTGTCTACTATGCCGTTAGTCATGAATTTAATTTTTTTGCTGTGGCTATTCTGTTGAGGCCCTGAATCCTTCCCCATATGGTAGCAGCATTGATGAGCCAAGTTGGCTAGTAATCTAGGGATCCTATTGTTATCATTCATTTGGGCGAATATGTGCTAACATCTCGGACACACCTCTGGATATCCGTTTCACGCCCTTATCTCCTTTGCTTTTCTAAGAAGCCAACAAACTCAAGTTTTGACCAAATGACTCTATGGAGAAAAGCAACACTTCTTACTATGTTATAGTTGAGGTCATCTGTTATATGATCAGCAGATCTATTCATGAAGTTCACATCTTTTGGACCGAGATGGAAACAGACTCCATGGGATTATTTGGAAGTCACAAACTAGTGAAGGAGAATGAACAATTCTTTGTTAAACTCTACCCTGATAGTTCTACAGAGCTGCTTTCTCTACGTTAAACTTGGTTAGGAACCACGTCTATTCTCGTCTTCCCTGATCTAGTTCTTCTTTCTTCAGTTAAATGCCACTCATTTTCTCAAACCTAGCTGTGATCTCAAACCATGCACTTCCATGTACCTTATGTTTACAAGGAGACATTGTGAGGCTTGAATTGCTGACTTATCTCATATACAATGGAGGTTTGGAAATCTACTAAAAGCTCAGGGTTGTGGGGTCCCTAAGCATACTGGGTCTCTTGTGGTTCCAGTGATTCTCATATACTGCCAAATGGTGCTATACTATCAGTTTTTTACTAGTTCGGCCCATTCTGCTACTCATTTCGGGTTTAGAGGTGTACTTATTTCGGGACTGGCTGATTGTGTGAGGTAGAATTTTAAAGGGAAAAGTTGATTGAATTGTTGATTCTAGTCGATGCTTCTCCACCGACATTTGATATTCAGGATGTTATTGTTCCTTGAACTTATTATCGGCTGCTGACAATTTTGCGAAGATGCCACATTTGGCGGGAAGAGTCCCTTGTAGGCATCGTGTTTATGCTGAAATAGTTGTTATCTGACAAGTGATGTTTCATGATCGACTTTCTTATACTATCCACAGGATGTTGCAGAGCACTTGACCACAATACATCTCAAGCGTTGTGATCGTGGAAAGCGTTGCTTATATGAAGGTTCAACTCCACCTGGCGGGTTCCCTAATTCGTGGGTATGTCTTTGCACAACATACATTCCATTTTTTCCCTTAACTGTAGGATGTCTCTCAACACAGTAATGCGTTTTTCTATTCTGTTGTTTCTTATTCTAAACTCTGACCTATAATATCATGTGATGGTTCTTGCCTCTTCTGGCAGAATGGGGCAGCCTACTGTACTTCTGACCTTGCAATTTTGAAGAACCAGGAATTACATTTTTGGGAAAGGGGATACGATGAGGATGGACAGCAGGTTAGTTCTTTCAGCCTCGACACGTTTGTCCACAACTTGATTTGACAATAAAAGATGAAGCGAGGTTGCTATATACGGCGACATGTAATGCTACAAAATTATGTTTGTTACAGGTTTGGGGACCCAAGAATGGTCCGTACGAGTTTAAGCCTGCTCCGGCCTCAAGCTTCAGTGATGTGTTCTCTCTTAAGTTTCCTCTTCTGCAGTCCATTGAGAAAAGTATAGAAGGATCATTTGTTTTGCGAGAATGAGTTAAATGTCCTTGTGTAGTAGTTTGAGATAGTATTAAGTTGAAAGGCAAATATTGCACATGTAGCCTCCTAACTGTCCTCTTGGAAGTTATTTGGCACATGCCCTGTAAAATTGGAAGTCTCTTCAATATATCAGCTGTACATCCTGGTTGGATTCAGAATAGAGAAGTTACAATTGTCATGCTTATGGTAAAGAATTACAAGTTTGCTTAGTTGATTTCTATCGCTAGGAGGAGATGGATCTCAAGGCACCGATGCAATGTGCGTCAACAAAGAAGTCGGGCAGTACACACAAGGCCAGAGAGCCATTCTTGGCGGGTTGGTAATGACTGGAGGATGAAGACATAAGAAGCGGCGGAATGATCCTTGTAGCAGTTTATTTGACAAAGTAGCGTGTATCCAAAGATCAGAATGATGCTGGCAGCAGATACGCTGCAACCTCATAGGAATGTGAAGTTTCTTAAGATAAATGTAGTGCCTTATATCACAATAGAAATGGCTTCCAATTTGAAGCCACTAAACGTGCTTAGAATTTTAAACAATGAACTTAAGATGCATGGAATGAAATGTTGAATCATTCCAATGTCCAACACAGGTGATGTGGGACTTATCACAAACATCCCGTTCTTCAGTCCTTGAATGTTCACTCCTGACAATCAAGGCTGTCCATATAAAATTGATTAGAGATAGAATCCAAGACAATGCGTACTATTGCAGCAAGATTTTCTTACAGGTAATGGAAACCTAAGAAGTTATGTAATGATGATGTATTCTCAACAAATATTGTGCAGAAAGCGCAGGGTAGACTAGAATAAACTGTTGAGATAGAAGTACAGAGCAGCAAGGGCAATAGCTCCAACTGCCACACCAATGGGCAAAAATCGCCTGCACGAGCCAGATGGAAAAAAAGACTGAGAGAAGGGAGGAGGCACAAGGCTAAAAGAAGGGAAAGAAAGGAAGAAAGAAAGAAAGAAAGAAAGGGGGGGGGGGGGTGTTCACCCAATAGCTTCGTCCCTCTGGATTTGAGCTTTCCTTGCCATGCGAGCATCCGTGGCATTAGCATTCTTGGCCACGGCAGGCTCGTATGCCCTAAATCTCCGTTTGGGAGCACCACAAACTGCAGACCAAATTTGGAGAAGAAATATCCACTTAAATCAAAGGAACAAGAAGATATTCCACTACACGGTTAACACTCTCCTTAGATGTCTCCGCTTCTCCCACTCTTCTTTGAAATGAAATAAAGGGAGACGTGAGTTTTTCAAGGATCCACCCATGGATGTATCAAATTCATGTCACATACATATGTCAAATGAAATAAGAATACCTCACATCTTTTTGTACTATTGGAAAGTAACCAATTGGAGCAAATGGAGACAACAGAAAATTTTTTAATCTTTAAGGTCAATTGTTAACCTGGGACTGCTCGAAGTATCATCCCTGTAATTGTAGTTTTTGCAACTAATTCAGTTCTTCGACTAAATAGGGAGCTACGAATCCCCCGAACTATCATTGATTACATCGTAAAAGTCCAACATTTACGACCAGAAAATATGACGTGTGTCACCAAGTTTCATTTCAACAAAACAAAGTGTCTCAACGGTTTAACATTCGGAAATGTGGGTGCAGATCGAATTGAAGTTGTAATGCTCCGAAGTTTTATGGACAAGAAGAAGCAAAACTATACTGATAATTTGTGTACAGTGAGAATTTCATTACCAGGGCAGAAGTAGTTGTCGGGTAGCTTGTCGAAGGGAGTGCGGTCGCTGTAAATGTAGCTGCACCCAAATAATCATCAGGGGAATGAGCAGAGCACCCCAATTATCAGAGGAAAGGGGATGGACGAGGGAGAGAAAGAAAGGGTACCCGCAATCACGACAGATGTAGGCTTGCTTGGAGGCAAGACGCATGGAGATGGAGGGCCTTGGCATTGGGGAGGAGGAGGTCCAAGAAGACGAAGCAGCAGACGAAGCGACCTTCGCCTTGGCGCTCAAAAGCCCCAGGGACTGCGGGGACAAGAAGGACGATTTCATCCCAGTTGTCGGGGCCAACGGTGTCGTCACCGGCAGCCACTGCGCCATCTCTCTCTCTCTCTCTTCTGGGTGTGGGAGGAGAAGCAAAGAGGGGGAGAGACGGAAAGAGACGGCGGTGATGATGAGGAGGAGGTGATAAAGGCAGTAGCGTGTCGCAGAATGTGTGAATCTCATGTCATCGCTGCCGCCTTCATTTTGCCACTTACATCTCTCCTTGTCCGTTGGATCGCTCCGGAAACGGGGTTAATGCGTACCCAATGCATAAACTTTGCACCTTGTAAGAAAACACAGAGTACCCAATCCAATCATGCACTTCCGTATGTGTGGGTCTATACATGACTTTACTTTTCGTCTTCCGATGTTGGAAAGGAAAACCCATTCCATTCTTAATATCCTTAAAACACCTCACCAGACTAATCTGTCTTTGAATTTATCTACAGATCACTAATCATCCAGGCCTATGTATTCCCCATAGACAGGGAGAGTAGCATTTGCGCATTCAGGCTGCACGCATCCCTCCCGCGACTATTCCCCCAGGTATTGATTGTTCAATCAGACCCAAGATGAGAATCAAAATCGTGCCGATAAATTTACGAATCACACTGCTCACAATTGGGTTGAGATAGTCCCTTGAACTTCAATTTCATCCGATCAATGAAATTGGCTCAAGTGATCGCCGGCTGCAAGCATCCATGAATCAGCAAATCAACACAACCCACTCCTAGATCAACAACTCATCAACACAGCCACCATCAACTAATCTAAGGATGACATAATCCAGGTACTGGAAATTGTAGAGATAAAAATTATATTCAGATACATGTTAGTAAAATCACAACTTTTTACACTTCGATCTAATCATCAGCAATTTCGATACAATGCTGATACACAAAGTACTGGACAACTCGGTGATGTTTCGAGCTCTATGTGATGCTACCACGGTTTCAAGTCACCTACAGGGCCTGCAGTCCAATTCAAAATCTTTTCCCCTTGCTTCAGGTAAACTGACTTCCCGTGCGGTAACTTGCGTGCAAGACCATTCAGAACCTGATGGAAAGCATCGCCTGATTGAGCCGGTTGCGGAAATAACATAGCCTGCTTCATCGAAGGATTTGCGAGCAACCTCTGCTTTCTCAATATTACTTCTGGAGGAATTGAGGTCAGAATGGTATCCAAGTTAGGCACGTCCTTCTCATCAACAAACACGCCAATTTCTTCCCACGGGATTGCATCAGCAAAGGGTAATACTATGTCGTCCGCTATAATAACTGGAATGCATCCAAATATCACGGCTTCGACCAATCTTGGACTCCAAGGGGCCCACCCAAGGGGACATAAGCAGAAGACAGCCCTTTGCATATCCTCGTAATAAGTTGAAGGGTGCTCTGTTGAGATGTCGAACAGGGGATTGTCCTTAAAGTTCTCCCAGACCGCCGCTCTTGCACCTCTGAAATTGATGGTAAAGACAGATTTCAAGCGTCTAGTATGCAGGATGTACTTCACAATAACAAAAGAGGCATTAGAACATAACAAGCAGACAACTAACTTAGAAAGTCGACACTGTCACCATTCTCCCTTCTCGTCTTTGACTCTGATATATGGGTTTGACTGAGAAGCCAGTATAACATTTAGTCCGATTAGTTCCAGTTCCACACGATGGCATTACATATCTCAACAGATTCAGTTGGTCATCAGCATTTATCTCTTAATTTCACAGGCTTCCCAAAAGCAAGGACATAGGTTGCAAAGTGATACAATAGCAGTAGGATGCAATGTCCACCCTCGTATTACCAAATGGAAATGGCATTACCTTGCATAATAACCACCTTCAGGATCATTTCCAACATCATAAAACAGACCTCTGAAATACACAAAAATGGATCGAGGAGTCTTCTCGGGAATCAAGTGGGCTTGCATTTTCTGTGGAGGAGCATATGGGGGAATTGTGATCGAGCCAACTTTCAAGCAAACATGATATCTTTGACCAAAAGTCTGAACCAAGGTAGCACGTTGGAGCAGGCGCAAAATTCCTCTTTCAATAGCCTTCTCCTCCTGCAGCAACGTTATCAAGTAGGATTCTTTATTAACTTTTTTCAAACATGTGTAAAAGTTTTTCTAGGATAACCAAAAGGAAAATTCTCTTACTTGATAATGAAAGCACGCTCCAAAATCATGAGGTACTAGAAAGAAGTGATCAGCTCCTTCAGTACGATTCCAGTAAGGCCAATTTGAGGAGATGAGTTGTATAGCACTTCTCATCATCCTGGGAGATTTAAAAGGCAGAGGGAGACCATTCGGGGTCAAGTCACAAGTGGTGTAAACAGGAGTGTAGAACCAATCAGCTTCTTTGGGATTCAGGGTTCGAACGGGGCTAGATAAGAGAAAGCGATGCATGTAGATTTCAGCAGCGAACATGTGATTCAGGCATCTGGGATCCTTCTGAAGAATTTTCTTGTTGTACTTGCTAGGGAGTTCATAAACGAATACTTTCAACCTTCCCACCGGGTCATCTTCCAGAACATCACCAGCACTGCCTGCATCACATCCACCAAAGCACACAAAAGGTTGTAAGCTTTCAGCATCGTATCAATGGAAATTTGTGTAACTATCGACTGAAATCTTCCAGGAGAGGCGAAAAATTTCTACCGGCCATTGGAATTGAGCAGCTTTATATGAACGAATAGCTCATTTTCCAACTGAATAGTCTAGGCGAATCAAAGTTAAGACTGACTCATTGGATTTAAATGGCATATCAATCTAGGTACAAGAGGTGGACGACAGAATTTGGGCCTTGTGCGCAGTCTATGAAAGCATATGTACAGTTAAACGATAAATGTAGATTTCGGTCAACCGGGCACTTGGATTCTTAGACTAAGCACCAGATTGTGGAAGCACGAATACTCAAATTTATGCCTAAGTACTCCGCATTATATTAAAAGATAAAGAAAGAATCAAAAGAGATTTCCCCCATTGAATTTAGGTGATTCAAGGCTCGAGATAAATCTACAGGTTTTGAACTGTCTCGTAGTCATAGCTAAGCTGGGTCATTGCCGAGCAAAATGCAAATCTAAGTAAGCCGGGCACCGTCTTTCTAGCAAAGGGCATCCCAAAAAACGACAAGCAACAATAGCGTGCCAGGGGAGCCCATGTCCTCCCACACAGTTCAATTGGATATCATCAAGATCTATCCAGTAAGGGAGCGACCAATGGACACTAGTCATGCTACAGAAAAAGCGAAGAAAGTGGGGAGAGAAATCGCACCAGAGATGCGCTCGGTGGGTTGGGTCCGACCCGAATCTGAAGCCCCGATCCGGGCGGACAACGGCGAGAGATGGGTGCAGAGGAGCCCGAGGAAGAAGAACGACGCCCACATCCTCATGGGTTAGCAAACGGGGAACAAGAAGAAGAACGCCCGACCCGGATGTGGATGTTTCTTGGCAAGGATCGCCGACCAGAACACCGGATCAACATCCGAGGAAGAGGAAGAGGAGGAGGAGGATGGTTGGGGAAGTCGGTCGTCTCTCTCGAACAAAACCAAAGGAGCCAAAAAACAAGTTAGAAGCGGGGGGAGGTGGTGGAGCAGGTATGGTAATGGTGGAGTTGACTGCACCCAGCTCGGCTGTCCGATCAGCGATCAGAATTCTCGAGATGGGCCGGGCTCTCGAAACTGTTCCCATAGGCCTCGCATTCATTGTCGGGATGATGTGGGCCGACAAGTTGTCTCTCTTGTCATATAATATTATCCGTTTGTTCATCATTGATCATATCACACGACCTAATTAGCCAAGCATGGTTGGTTGGTAGCCAACCCCCAATTATTTGCACGCTTTCTATTTCTAAACTACAAATAAGCTCGATAGGTCGTGCAACGATACGCGAAGCTGTGCGAGCTTACCCCAACCAATCATCAACCTTTCCGGGTATTTTCGTGCAAATCCTACGCACAAAAATATGAATACGCCAACCAGAGGAAAGAAAAGGTTTTGACAAAAAATTCAAGCAAGTTTCCCATTTTGAATGGGTTTTCTTAGTTGGAGTAAGTTTTCTAAAAAGAAATTTCCTATTTTTTATCCAACTCTCTTCAATATAAGAAGTGGGCGTTCTTCATGAAGAGCATTCAAGAGGAGCTTGTGTTCATGAATTACATCCCGACTATTTGAAGCCGTGAAAATCTTGTGTTAAGATTTTGTATAATTCCCTTGTGAAATTAAAAGATTGTTTCACAATAAATTGTGAGGGTTAAATACTTTGTAAGTTATTGGGTATAATCGAAAGTTGGGAAATACTGTGAATCATTTGAGTTACTCAAGTGTGGTTGTAATTATCGTTATATCACTTAATCCATAATGAAATTTTGTGATGTTCTCCTCGTAGATGTTGGTCACACTGATCGAATCATATAAATCTGATGTCTGATTTATTTCTTTATTTTACTGTTTACCATTACCCAGATACATCTAACTATTCACCTTATCTTGGTCTTTCCAAGCCATGATGAACGTCCCCATTGATCCTAGCTTGTTCTTTCTCAATCAAGGTCCTTTCAACTTGTTCACCTTTGTAGAGATCCTTCTAACATGTAGATATCTCGATGTCTAATGCCTTGTTTAGCTCAGATATCGGCAGTGATCTTTCCATATCTACAAAGCGTTATCGATTGTGACAAAGCATTCAACATTTCACGATCACACCTGATATTAGGATAGCATATGCAATATGGCTTGTGTATATATCACTTGATAATCTCAACGAATACACACAGTACCATCCTTTGATTATCTTTGTTATTGTCAAAACAAAATAAGGGATTTTCCCAACAGATGTGCTACGTGTAAAAGATTTGAGAGTTGTCAATTGCTTTGGATATCCAGAATAATGACGATTTAAGTATCAATAAGCAATTGACATACTCTCTAAAAAATATTGATGTAGACAAGTAATGCTAGAGATGATAGAAACGGTATATGATTATAATTGAGTATATGTTTCTATATGGGGCTAAGGTGCATATTAAGTAAAAAAATAATATTATGAGAGTAGATAGGAGCGAGAAAAAGATCATGCTCCCCTTTTTTCGTTAAGGAAGAGCTTAAATCCAACTATAAGAGTAGACAGAAGCCAATAGAGAAGCAGAGTAAAAAAATATTATGAGAGTAGACAGGAGCGAATACAGAAGCGTAGAAGACTCATGCTCCCCCTGTTTCATTATTTATATTAGCTCTGTTGCATTTATCAGCATGCTCTGTATTGTAACTGTAATCCTTAACTTGTAATTCTCATATGCATATTAAACACTTTTTTCTCCCCCCTTTTGTCATAATAAAAAAGATATAAATTTACAAATAACCACAAGATTAACATCACCATTCAAACTCTAAAAACAAACACAGTCGAAGTATCAGAATACCATCTCAAAAACAGCAAAAAGAAATAATTCAAACCAGTAACAAACAAAACAATAATCACTCTCTTTCTATTCTTAAAGGATGAAGGAGACATTGAGGGGAGGTTGGCTCCCAATGCATCATTGCACTTCAGAGAATGCATGGTCTACTTGTTTTTGTTCAAATATCGCACTTTGGAGAATTGCCGTATCTGTTGAATTTGACAAGATACGTGTTCAATCACTTGATAGATACGGATACAATGATGATTTTGTTTTATCTATGGTTGATGAGGTTGTGTCAAAAAATCCTTTTGAAGCACTTAAAAGTACAAGTAGAGTTGATGTTCTAATTAGGTTCACAATTATGGAGAAATTCAAGCAAGACTTAAACTCGAATGATGTTTGTGCCGATTAAGCCCACGAGGGGCTTTGGGAGACTAGTAATGAGGTTCAAATTTTCAGCTTAGTAATTGTGTCTTGGTTCAAATAACAAGTCAAAATGGAGATTATAAAAATATATCTTGAGTTTTAGCCCAAAAGAGGAAGCTTTCTTAATTCAAGTAGGTCTCTTAATATGAATAGGTTTACATCTTGGAGTAAGTTTCTTAAAAAGAGTTTCCCAAATATTTGAATCCATGAAAATCTTGCGTTAAGATTTTGTGTAATTATTTTATGAGATTAAAAGATTGTTTCGCATGGAATTACAAGGGCTAAAAACTATGTCAGTTGTTAGGTATAATTGAAAGCTGGAAAATACTAAAAGTGTTGTAATTACTTAAATGTGGTTGTAATCTCCGTTGTATTACTTAATATATAGTAGAATTTTGTACTACTCTTCTCGTGAATATATGTCCCACCAATAATCAAGTAAATGTGATTTCTGATTTATTTTATTTTATTTTATATTTCGAACGCTTTTATTTGCAACATAATCGGAAGCTTTCCACCGTGGCTTTACATAAACCCTAGCTCCATAGCCGCGAAATTTAAACGAAATCGATTGACTATATGCTTTGTTGGTATCCATATCTGTCACGTAGTCAGCTAAATGTACAAGGTGAATCCCTATTGTACAGTGGGTGCTTGAGGAGATCGAATATTGATGGTAAAGAAGAGGGGGAAAGCGGAACGCCGGGCAGAGTACAAAGATATGAAGAGGACATTCCTTCAGAGTCTGCTCTCTCTCTCTCCGTGACAACCCACAACACAAACTACGAAACAAAACTGGTGACAAGACCACTCGATTCCCCAGTTCAGCAACAGTCAAAACACAGTGATTGTCAGTGACCAAATCCCGATGACGACCCAAACGCAAGGTTCCCCCCTCGACTGCTAACTGGACTACACCCCCGTCTCCTCGTCTGGTTCGTTCTCGACCAGCAACTTCAACTTGTAGTTACTGTCCCATCCCATGCAACGCCATCCCTCCGCCACTACGTACATACAGTGTATATATACTAAACAGACGGACCCATTTATTTTATAAACAAGGAAGCAAGCAAGAGTTGCGCACACAAGACACTGCACAGCTTGAAGCGCGAGAATGGATCCGGAAGCATTTGCGGTTGTGGGGTTGCGAACCATGGGGGGACTGGAGGAGCTGTTCGAGGCGTATGGGATACGGTACCTCACGGCCTCGAGGATAGCGGAAATGGGTTTTACGGCCAACACCCTTCTCGACATGAAGGAGGAGGAGCTCGACGACATGATGAACTCCCTCTCCCACATCTTCCGCTGGGACCTCCTCGTCGGCGAGCGATACGGCATCAAAGCCGCCATCCGCGCCGAGCGCAGGCGCCTCCTCGAAGCCGACGACCGCCGCCACCACCTCCACTCCACCGATCATGCCCTCCTCGATGCTCTCTCACACCAAGGTACCTAACTTGGCCTCTTTTATTTTTTGACGTTATGGGTCATCATGATTATTCCCACGCAGGGCTATCGGAGGAACAAGTGGTGCAGCACGCAGAGAAGGATCAGGTGGGCGGGGCGGGAAGCGCGGACACGGCAGGGACGACGTGGGGCGTGCAACAACAGAGGAAGAAGCACCGTCATCGTCACCGCATAGCCGCGAGGGAAGGAGCGGCCACGGAAGAGGAGGAGGAAGAGGAGGAGATAAGGAGGCAGAGGGAGCACCCCTTTATAGTGACGGAGCCCGGGGAGGTGGCGCGTGGGAAGAAGAACGGCCTGGACTACCTCTTTCATCTCTACGACCAGTGCCGCGACTTCCTCCTCCAAGTCCAATCCCTGGCCAAAGAGCGGGGCGAAAAATGCCCCACCAAGGTCCTCCATTTCTCTCTTGTTTTATACGCTATTGAAGTCTTTCAATACAATCAAACTCTTTCGAACGTACCCAAGCATTCATTATTCAAACAAGAAGACAATGCAGGTGACGAACCAGGTGTTCAGGTACGCGAAGAAGGCGGGAGCAAGCTATATAAACAAGCCGAAGATGAGGCACTACGTCCACTGCTACGCCCTGCACTGCCTGGACGAGCACGCCTCCAACGCCCTCCGCAAGAGCTTCAAGGAGCGCGGGGAGAACGTCGGCGCCTGGAGGCAAGCCTGCTACCACCCCCTGGTCACCATCGCCGGTCGCAGGGCCGGCTGGGACATCGACGCCATATTCAATGCCCACCCCCGCCTCTGCATTTGGTACGTCCCCACCAAGCTCCGCCAGCTCTGCCATGCTCACCGCCACTCCTCCGCCTCTGCTGCTTCCTCTGCTTCCACCTCCACCTCTGCCCCTAACGCTCACCATCTTGACCTCCCTTACTAGTTCGTGCCTATTCCTCATTGTCTCTCGTGTTTTAGTATTATGTCAGCGCATGATCACGAGGGAGATGAGAGTACTGTGCTGTGGTCTATTTCTACTGCAATGAGTCTATTAATTGAATTTCACCGTGTAGCTGAGCTGAGCTGACTATCATGTTCTGTTCACTGAGTTTCTGTTCCTAAATCCAGTCGTTCCATTTCGCTTCTCTTCTCACATGAAAGTGATGAAAAATCATGCAAATGGATGTAACCTTCTCCAAGCATTTGGATAGCTAGATTTTGTCATAACTACATATGCTAGGTCCTCGAGATGTGGCGAATTGGCACTTGCGGTCACTTTAATGCGAAAGAAAAGAGAATGTCGCACTTCGACAAATCATCAGCATCACAACTTATTGATTGTATGATAGGTCATTATTGTATTCAAAATTAATAACTCTTGACATTAACTCTTTCGATGACCAATCGTTCACTCATAAATTATGGTTCTTTAGTTTGTCCGAGCATCCCCAAACGTACAAGTCGAGGGTACCACCGAGGCGGTTTTTCAAGTCAATTAAGGCTTACTCTCGTGTGAATCGGAAGCTCTTTGATCACGGCTGCAAATAGGTCAATTACTTCGGCTTGCAATGTTCTTGTTGTGCTGTGATCACGACCTCACTCGAATGGGTGTTATATTAGCTATGCTTTAAATCGAATCGTTCCACCCGTGATGCTGGTCGCTCCTCCTTGCAACTCTAGTTCACCAAAAATGCAAGTCGATCGAGGGTTGAACAAAACTTCGAAAAAGAGCATGGCGTTGGAGCATGTTTTATATACAAAGCGGCTCAGTGTATGCTATGACCGCACAATCCTTAGGGAGATGCTTAGATTAGTATTATGAATTTAAATGAGATGGACACAAACAGGCAATATTACGACTTTACATTAAGTTCTTTATTCTTAAGTGACAAAGAAGCCTATCTTAGTTTGGTAAACTGCGATTTCATGAAGTCTACTAAGATGCGATCGAAACTAAACTCAAGCGGGCGGGTCAAATATGAAATCAGCTGTAGTCAGTAATTCGAGAAATAGACCCTGCAGTGTGCACCTCACCCACATACATATTGTCATTCTTTTCATCCCGTAAGTCAATTTTAGGAGCTAACTTAATGTAACTGCATCGCTAAGGTTGGGTAGTTTTTTAAGTCTCAACTGTTGAGTAGATTTCTTCTTAATATAAAATGAATGACAAGAAAAGTATCATTAGTATATAATTGAAAAATGCTTGGCTAGCGGCACCGCGACAAAGTCCCTCTTAAAAAAAGACGGTGCCTTCCCCGCCTTTCAATTTCCCAAGGAAACCGGTTAAATTGTTTAGCCGGTTTCCATCGAAAATTTGGAAGGAAAATATTCCTTAATGGGATAACAGTGAGATTCCTTATATGATAAAATAAAATAAATCAAGTGATTAACTTGAAGAAAATCAATAAAATACATATAACTATACAAAATTTACAATTCCTAACTATTCATACAATCACCAATATAGTGATCATGATCAAGAACTCAAATTGAGCAACCATGGTCTCGAGCTTCATGGCTTGAAAAGATCTATAGGACATGGTCGCTGCGAGCTTCGCGACTCAAGCTCATGGCCGCTACGAGCTTATACAAACGGCCATGGCTATGAGCTCGAGTGGCTATGGAGTTCCCAAACTTGAGCTTGAACATTTATGGTTGCTAGAAATTTGAGCTTGAGCCCGCGCTATGGTAGCTACCAGCCTGCGTGGAACCCCTCTCTCTATCTCTTAATTTTGGTTATCATTTTTTTTAATGTGGTGCCCATTTGGCATCATATAATATATTTGAGCGAATTAAGCAAGACATGTATATTTCGGTGTTCGTGTCAACAATTTCACTATACATGTCAACAAAAATCAACCGACGAAAGAAAAAGTATAATGAGACATTTTCTAAAAAGTTGATATGTGCGCATAGGGTATTTAGTAATCTTCATTTATGAATTCTTAAATATCAATTATGTTATTTCAGAACAGTATTCCACCATTTAAAATTTGCAGTCAATTACCTCATGGATTTCCTTTTTCTTGAATAATTTCATTAAATTTGTTTCTTTAAATATTACACAATGGAAAACCATGATTTTCTACGCCGGTTGCCCATAGTAGACAAGATAAAATAGATGGCTCAAATTGCTGCGTTACTTATCAAATGTAACGGTGGCATCATGCAAGCACAATCGTAATTAGATTAATTAGGGGAGATTACTACTCAAGTAGGTTTTTCTTAAATGATAAGAAAGGTAACCTTCGATTTAATGAAAATTATTAATCTCATTGATCCGGGAGGATGCCACGGAATCTAAATTGAAGCGGTTGGCTCAAATATGAAATTATTTGCATCAGGTGATTCGAGAAACCATGCATCTTGTCCACACTGTGTACTTTTATTATCTAACCAACAGGCCAATTCAAGAGCTAATTTTATATAACATCGAATCTGCTTGGATCAACTTTACTTTTTGCACTTTTTGCTTGATCATAATCTTGTGACTCGCTCAATTTGGCCTTTTTAAATACTAGAACACAAGAAAACTTTCATGAAATGTAAATGTTGATACACAACTTCACATATACTTTTTTCATATCTTTTCAAAATATAATTTTGTCATATCATTCTTTCTTTCTTCTTTTGGCTCGAATGTTTGGATTATCATTTAAATATTAAATGAAATGCACAGAAGATTTTATTGATATTAAGTAATAGGTTTTGAGATATCATCGACTTAATCGAGATCCCCACTATCAGGGGTGAGAGGTTTTGGGGTTGGGCCGGTTCAACCATGGAACTTGGAACCTACCCACACAGGGTCGGTTCTTAGATTTTGAACCTAAAATAGACCCTAGACGGACCTTGCAGGTCTAGCCCGGTTCCAAGATTGGTCCAACTAACCAGCCAATTCTTTCTTCTTCTTCTTTCCATTTTTTTATATTCATTGAAATGACAAACTTACTTTTTCAAAATACATATCCATCGCCACACAATATTTAGAACCGCAATACTTAGTAACAAAATGGCGAGAAGTAAAACATCGGTAAAAGCCAATAGAAATCTAAAGCAACATGGAACTATCCAACTCATACCTTAGTGATCAAGCAAAACAAAAGCTAAAGCAACAGTAGAAATCTCAACTTGTCAAAAGCAACAACCCTTGAAAGATAAACATGTAAAATAAAAAGTTCAAAGTGCGTAACATAAAACATGAATTATAGAATTTCATTTCACATTCATCCATAAAAGATTACTCCAAATTCTAATCAACTGAAAACAAAATAAAAAATAAATACAGCTAAAATGGGTTCGGTCCGATTCGACATTCTGACCCTGGAACTGAACCGCACAAAGTCGGTTTCCAGTTTTTGAAATTGAGGATCGGACTGTTTCTTGCGGGAACCAAAATAAATTAGACTGCTGAGTGCCCCGATCTAGTCTGGTTACAGGGTCTACTTGGATTGGTGCTCGCCTTATTACTCAGCTCAGCCAAAACGATATATGGACTTAGCTCCTCTATGCTGCGGGAGCGGCGACTTATATGTACAAGACAAAAACACCCCTCCAGGAGGAGAGCCCTTATAGTCAACCCATTTTTCCGTCGCTGACCGAGTCTCGAAAGCATCTCCTCTTGTCCCTATCACGATGATTCATATAATTACGGCTTGATTGTTTTGTTCGGAATCGACAAAACCAACCAGACATAAAGGTTGACTTTGACCGGAGCTCCCTTCCTTCCTCTCTCCTGCTAGCTATTTCAAAGATTGAGGCTAGAAAACGCGTCATGCGGGAGTGGAATTTACCAGCCCCAACCAAGGATGGGGGTGCGGAGCCCATCCTATTCCCGGACAGCGAGTCTTTTTGGACCTTTTCTAGAATGGGACTGCTTGGATCGATATTGAGAATATATTGGATCGTTACCGAGGAAACATCGATGATGACAAACAACTGTTACGGTTGACTTCCTTTTTCTTTCGTTCTTTTCTCCTGTCGAATAATTTATCATTTCCATACGGTTTAACTTTCTCAGCCGTGAGTGTTAAGGCAACTCAAATCTTCTTGAGTATTGACTTGTTCAATTCTAACATTCCAGTCGAATGAAGATGAGGCTGTTTTGACTTTATGGAGCGTCTGCGATGGAAATGGGCATTTCCGGTTGATGCTAGGCGAGTGAACTTGGTTCCCGCGATGATATACATCAGCTCGAAACTTAACAAAAGTGGGTTTGGGAAACGTAACATTATTCATGTATTTCTAATAAGATTATGTTTTTCTTTTTTTTAATTTCTAATAGAAACGATCAGTTGTTAGCTCCCTCTTTTTTTTTTTTTATTTGTGAGGCTATTATTCAATATACGCTGACGTCCAAATTTAATTACCTATGTAAAAAATGAATCTAAACAACGAAATTCCTTTCTCCCCTTTTCCCGTAAGCTAAGTGAACTAGTTTTGGAAACTAATAAACAAAATTAGAGTGATTTTTCTCGCGTGGTGCACTTAAACAATGACAAACGATAGTGGTTATCCAAATGTAGACCTGTCAAACGGATGAATTAAATCGGAATCGGATCCGACCCAAATGGACCCATTTGACCCGTTTGGACCCATAAATCTAATGATCCATACACGACCCAACTCATATCCAATCCATCTTCGATCCGATCTATATTGTTAAAATACTTGTATATTTAACCAAATTTAATAAAAATTATATCCAAATTGAGCTGAGAACATAGAGTGAGCGAGCGCGAGATCAAGTAATTGCAATAAAGAGTAACGAGAGAGTCAAAGAGGTGGATTGGATACAAATAATTAGGATCCAATTAACACCCATATTATTTTGAATGGGAAAATTGTCCAAAAAATCCTGAAGTTATTGTACTTTTACCATTTTAGTCATAAACATTTCAATTGTATTCATTGAGCCCTAAACTCTTTCACGTTTTTTCAATTGAGTTCATTCGATCAATTTTGACTGGAAATCACTGATGTGGACGTTGATCGTCTTACATGGCACAGTCAGCACTAATGTGAATAATTTTTAATAATCTTATAATATTTTTTTGGATTTTTAAATTTTTTTCTTTTCTTTTATATTATATAATTTTATGTTTTTTTTACAACTCTAGCCGAGGGTCGCTAGCCCTCGTTTGTGGCTGGCAACCTTGTGCGGCTAGAGTTGTAAAAAAAAAAGAGATAAAAGAAAAGAAAAATAAATAAATTTTAAAAAATATATTATAATATTATAAAAAAAAATTTCACTTTAGCGATTTTCGACCAATAAAATTGGTCATATGGACTCAATGAGCAAAATGCAAAAATGTTTAGGACTTAATTGGCAAAATTAAAAGGTTTATGACTAAATTGACAAAAATGCAATAGGTTTAAGACTTTTTAGACAATTTTCCTTATTTTGAATTTTACCATTCTAAACCCATTTATGACCCATTTACTAATATAATTAACTCATGTAACAATCAAACTCATCAAATATGGGTTAATAAATAGGTTCATGACACATTTTGACCAATCTACTCAAAGGATACGTTCAAATATGATTGAATAGGGACATCTTCTCCCGTTGTTTTAGAGGTTGAGTTTTGAGAATAAGCGTATTTGGATTTGATCCTATAGCGGGTTCATGATTTCAAAGGCTTCTGCGCCTATATTCAATTATCAATTATGATGAACCCAATGTATGTGATACCTATGCAAGAAAAAAACTTGAGCTAGTATGGCAAAGTTTGTAACTAATTAAGAAATGTACATCATGTGGGCATTTTTTGCCGTAAAGGAATAAGACTGTAATTCCATAACTATTCGGTTTTAACTTGAATAATGGAGGGGGGAATTTGATTTAGTAAATGGAATAGTGATGGCTTTATTTCCTCTAAGAATGAAATAAGACAGGTGTAGAAATAAAGTATTCATAATACCCTATATCACTGTTTATTCTCTCCTGCTTGAATGCCCGACTCACGCTCGAAGCGGTCGGGCATGTTCTTTACTTGCACGAATGAGCAACCACTGGGGTTCAGCAGCGGCGGGTCATCTACAGGAGTCGCTATAGGTGGTTGGATGAGGTCACACATTGTGGCCCATAAGTTGGTCGTAGTGGAAAAATTTTGATGAGGTATTCTTAAAGTAAACTTTTTTGGGATTTCAGATATAATCTGGACCCTATATTTCAAATTTTAGGTGGGTTTCCATCCTGGTGGATCTTGGAGTTACAAAAAAGTTAATTGAGGAGTAGTTAAATATCTACTCATATCGTATCTTACCAAAAAAAAAATATCTACTCATATCGTAATAGGTCAATAATAACAGTGACATATCTAAGAGGACGGTGATTACATAAAGTTGATTGACCAAGAGACTATAAGGTAATATCTACAATATGACCGTAACCGACATATACATTATTAGCCATTTCCCCAACTGAATATATTATATTTGTCTAGTTAGAACAGGGATTCTATATCCTCTCTTCATTCATGAAGATTGCATTGTCTTTTGTTGATTATAGAGTTGATAGGAAAAGAGAGTACGTATATATGGTTTCATTATACATAGAAATGAGTGATGTATGGTAAATCATCAGTTGACTTCCTATAAATATCAAAATAAGATACTGACTTGATCACTCAGTCAGTTCATTGGACCCGTTATTTGAACTCTTTTCATTTGACAGTAATTAGTGAAAAAATGGAGGTCCAGAAATAACATAAAATAAAAAAGTAACAAAAGATGGGAGACTTAGAGCACAGTTTCCCACCAGAAAACCCTAAATATCTTGGTTTATTGCCGATGTTGTAGGGTTTTCTCGCTTGGCCCGGGGAATTCTTCCCGACTCTCGTCTAACCTTCTTCTCCGATATTATTCCAAGTCAAGCAAGAATAGATTTACAATATGGAGTCGCAGAGGGAGAGAGAGAGTGAGAGAGACTGTGTAGATAAAGAGGGGGCATCTTGAGCAAGAGAGAAGAGAGAGAGAGGGGATTAATTATTGATGGAGGGGAGAAATTGGAAGAGATCCAAGTCCCAAGTAGGCGTTGTATCGGCGGAGAAAGAGGATGGTGATCACAAGAGTAACACTTATGAATATCCCTCAAGCTTGATGCAAACGGATCGATCTCAACGAGATACATCTGCTATCGTATCTGCCCTTGCTCAAGTCATTGCAAACCCTGCTGCCGATGCATCTCATCATGCATCCCACAGTTCATCAGCATCTTTATCTCAAAGTTCGCTTCATAATCATCAGGTTCCAGATGCACAAGGTACGGGTACAACGCTAATAGTACTGGTAGTAAGATTGGATGCCTTCAATTTCTTTAATTACTAATAAGGGTTTGCACGAGCACGCCATCGCAATTATATTTGTATACATAGGTTTTCAATCACCACATACTGTAGAAGAGCAGCGATAGCCATGTAGAGAAGCATTTGTGTGTTTTGATGTTGGCATGTTTAATTATGCTTTGGAAGCAGGAAAGAACAAGAAGCTGGAGGTGAGGAATAGGAATTATAGAGGGGTGAGGCAAAGGCCGTGGGGTAAGTACGCGGCTGAGATACGGGACCCAAAGAAGGCAGCTCGAGTGTGGCTCGGGACATTTGACACTGCGGAGGGAGCCGCAATGGCTTATGACGAAGCCGCCCTCAGGTTCAAAGGCAACAAGGCCAAGCTCAACTTCCCTGAAAGAGTTCACTCGTTGCCTGCACCCTATAGTACCGCTAGTGATGCTTCTCAGTCTCAATCCATGGAGCTCCCTCCAGCTTTCAGCTCATGTGACAATAACGTTGGGGCTCAACTGATGGATGGTTGTGTCATGCCACCTCCACGTCCCAGCTTCGTGCACGGACAAGGTCCTAATTCTTCAGCTTCCGCTGGTGATTAATTTCACTCTCTCCAGCCTACTCTTTTGTCATCATCGTCTTCTTCCATGCCATCCTCGTTCCATCAACACGATCCCAAACTTTGTTTTGATGGCTTTTCTTCTTCTTCGAGATCCTCCAAAGAACAAGACTTCACTCAGCTATTAAACGTTCCATCCACACCTTGAGAAAGTCACTACTTGCTCTTAGTTACTTTATTAAGCTTCATCGCCTTATAAACTCACTCTCTCTTAATTTAAGCACTTAGCGTACGCTTTATTTATGCAGCATCCTTCCTCCAATCCATTCTTGTTTCCTTTTTTTGAGATGTGAAATGTTAAATTAGATAATAATCTCGTGAGACAAAAGGGACAGATGGGGTTTTAAGGATCTTTTTTAAAGTACGAAATGGAATGGTGAGGGTGTATCCTAGCTAACAACCACTATGTAAAATTGGATTGGCATGCTAAATACTCCATATTCACCATCAAATTGAGCAATCATAGATACAAATCTCTAAGTAACTTTACAAAAACTCATTTACTACTGATTAATGACGCATAACAGTGCATCGACAGAGTGCCTAAATGGTTATATAGACTATCTTGTTTGTGGTTCCACGGTATTGGAAAGTTTATTCATACCATCCAAACAAAAAAGTAGAGTGTGAATCCAGGTAGCTCAACAGACAAGTGTTAGTTAGGATGTAGTAATGTAGCATCGGTTGCCTTTCGCGGCTTCACCGTTAGCACTTGATGTGGTTATCACTCCACAAAATCATCTTCTTAGCTGGATAGGAAGCAAGTGTTGTATGAACTCATATTGTTACATAAGGTTGATCCCATTTGAAGAATTCATAAGACCCACATGAGGCCTCATTGAAATATACCAGTTCCTATATAGTTCTTGTATTGTGATTGGTTTTGTTTAACGCATCATAAATAAACTGAGTCTATCAAAAGTTTTCTTAGACATCGATACCATGTGAAACTCAAGCACAAAGATTGTGATATCACTGTGAGATTTCGTTGCTACAGTAAAGGTTGACTGTAGTTGTTCAGATAAAGATTGCTTCCCTGAGATGTTGATCTAGGTAGAGAAGACGCTCTGTATGAGTATGGAATATGAGCAATAAGAGGTTTTGTTATGAAATCTCATTCTGGAGACAAGGCGATGAAGAAGAGTGATTTCAAACGCAATCGAGCTTTACCATCACTTGTTCAGATAGAGAAAAAGGAGAAGCAAAATCTATAGGGGAAGGGGTAATATCCGCACTAAACAAATGTGTGAATACGTACCTTTTGAACAACATGATCGCGGGTGGTGGTGGTGGATAGTTCGAGTAGGCACCGGCCATGGGAAAACAAATACGAAAGCGAGGAAGCCGCAAAGAGAGTCAACTCACACCGAAAAAACACCCTGTAGGGAATGTGATGATGGGCTTTGTTTGAGGAAGACTTCGTTTTAGATGATGATGCCGAGGACGATATATAGGGGTGTGTGTGTGTGTGTGAAAATAATGTTGGACACACCTTTGTTGTCGGCGTCATTGTTGTGAATGGAATCGTGGAGATTGATGAAGGTGGAATGGACTCGGCTAAACTGGAATTTGCGTTTCTTTTTATAGCAGCTCCGATCCAAGTCCTGTGTTTGTATGTGCCTACCAACTTCATTCCTGCATCATTCACTCTCATTCACTATGTTAACTAAGGGACATGAATTTTAGAAAATGGTCATAGAATTCAGCTTCTTTGGATCGCCGCCCATCCACGTCTTGCTTGTGGAGTTATGCAAGTCAACTATGTCTATCCTCCGCCAAACCAATGTTCCCAATAGAGTTTGTCTAATATCTTCTTCCGATCATATCCCATTCACAAGAAAATATCCCTTTTTATCGGTGAATTACATACTTCAAATGTAACCTACTCGACTATGTGTATATAGATAAGCAAACACACCAATTAGCATGAAATTTACTAATCCAAACATCATGTAAAACTTGCTACATCATTAATTAATGAATTTTAATCAACTTTCTGACAAGCTCAAGCAAGTAATTCTAGTAAGTCGTGTCACCAAAGGTCTACAGCCGACAAAGACTCGGTGTAGGTTGGTGCGCAGGTCGGTCGTCCCTGTGGTGCGCGCACTGCGTGGCACAAAGGACATCTTCCACAATATGTTCATGTTCTAGACTTCCGCAGAGAGTTTAGAGAGAAAGGGAAAACGAAATAAAAGCTTAAGCTTGCGAACAACCACAATAAATGCCACCGCTCGGCTTAGGAATTCAAGTTTCAATTCACATGCCGCAAGTCAACTGTTGCAGGCCATCAATTAGTTCCAGCCAAGATGAATATTTACAACTGCGTATGCAAAATAACCCAAGCGAGCTTGCATCTCCGCACTTCGCATTTCTTCTAAATTGGGTTTGTTATTTATTTTCCTAGTGGATTCATTTGTTCAGCTTTTTGGGTATTTCTAAAAAGTAAAAAGTATAAACTATCTTAACAACGCTCCACTGTTTTGAAACTAAAAGGTTTGTTAACTCTCTTAGGGTATTACCCGAGTTTATCTAATGTCTCGTCTGTCGGACTTGGAAATGGATCGTCAATGACAGGGAAACGGGGAAAAATGAATCCCGCGTGCATTTTGTCTTTAGAAGTCGGGTCTATCACTCCTTTGAGACTTTGTGTTTCAAGACTCAAGATTGAGTTCCTGTTCCCCGTTGCTATTTTTTATCTCCTACTTTTTGGAAATTATTCAGGCATTCAAAATCGATAGGCCTGGTATGATTTCTAGGTGTTTGGGACCCTTTTCTTGAGCGAGAATTAGATGCCATGTGAATACATATGAAAAGATGAAGATAAAGGGGCGATAACACAAACGCACCACCCTTTCCACGTCCTCTCCCTCTAGCTACCGTCGACTGACTTACGTTCCGGATCATTCACGTGTGCCACATTCTGCCATACCAAGAAACTATGATCCAATTTCAGCGAAAGAGTGTCATTTTCGTGCAATCTGATAAATTGGGATTAATGACGTACACCTGCCCTCACTTGATCGCACTAATGGATCGGGTCTTTTCTAGAAGCACGCACGTCACAACAAAAGACCAAGACAAGAAAAAAGGAAAGGCAAAGAACAGTCATGAATCACATCTAGCCTCGCCGCTTTTTTGGCATATTTTTCTTTAATCAATTGTGGGGCCAACTTTAGTAGTGTGAACAAGATAACAAATTAGGAAGAAATATCGAATAAGGTTGAGACCGTCGGACGTGTCTTTCTGTCTAACTTTGCGGCCGCCGATAGTTCCAAACCCATTCATCTCCGCATCTTTTAAAGTTTCCTTTCCCCTTGTTTTTAGACAACTTGTTGTCAAGCCGGCCCAATAAGCCATGACCATAACCGAGAACCAAGTCTCCGCAATCCCCTCCAACACTAACAGCATGATGACACTTGTTCTGTTTCCAGAAAAGCTCGCTTCTGATTGTGACACCTTACACTTAGGCTGGTTTAGATAATCAAGTTCGCTCGAACATAATATGACAACATCATTATCGGCTGCTGCATACGATCACTTTATTGCACCCCAATTACTACTTTGCAACTCCCACGTAATTAATAGACTAGACTCAGGAATTAGATTCCTGGCATCTCCATCAAGCAGAACGCACGACAAACTTATTCCTTCAACATCTTTTGACTCCTAACTTTCGCAGCCCTCTGGAATTACATTTTATGCTAGCAACGGGCAACAGTAAACTCCTACTTTTAAAATATGATATCTTATGTAATTGGAAAGAACCTCTTATTAAAGTTTGAATTGAGAGTGGGTCACTAGGCATTAGATTTCATCTCCGCTTTCTGCGACATATGGCCGGGTTTCTTCCGCAATTTATATGCCTAATTCACTCTCCCGGTAGTCACATGATTCTCAACATCATATACGTTCGACCCTGCCGTACTTCTTTATGTGGTAGGCATGTAGTTTGTGAACCTTGAATTTTCTTCTACGCAACTTAGAGGCCTTACATTTCCCTAACAGTGTTTGATGGTTTCTGAAATAGAATCCTACATCTACATTCGCTACTGTTCTTCCACAATCCTGTCGCAGATTCCTATCCTCCAAAAGATTCGATGGAAGCGACTGGCTACGTGATTCAAGTAACCAAATCTCTATCTTAACTATGGTAGAAGTATACTGCAACGATCGATGCTGCTGATACTGTCTACGTGTGGCGTGTGATGCTACGAGTTTTGATGAAGTTTGAATTTCACGGGTTTACTCCAAAATTGTGTAGAGAGAAATATGAATAACAAAATATGCAGAAGAAGCATGCACAGACTCCTAATTAATCAGCGAAGATAGATGGAGCCAATCTCATATATCAGTTGCTACATCCCAAATAGTGCGACATGGCATGTCACTCAAGAAGTTGGTTCCAGCTTCTGAAAATGCAACTGAAATAAGGCAAAATATGAGCACTCAAGTGCTTTCTGAAGACATTGTCTGCTTCAAATATCTTTTCCATTGCATGCTTCAATTACTAAAAAGAAAAATCCGAATTTGAACACCTCTGATTCACGGGTTGGAAATCTGAACCGCACTGGTAGTAGCTTTGGCTTCTTTTCCTGGTAACTTTTTACGCTTCTTCAGAGACTGGGGTTCTTTCGGTTTGAGTTCGTCACAAAAGGACCTCAACGAGATAGCCAGGTGTTCATTCCTATGTGCTGCCACACAACAGTAGATCAAAAACAAGCAGTTGGAAAGACCCTGAAGGCGCGCTGCCAGTGTAGCCGTCCAATGACAAAAGTAGCAGCATGCACGGGGCTAATTTTTTTTTTTTAGTTGGAATCTTAGTACCCAATACAGCCTTATCTCTCAATAGAAAGTACAAAGCAGTAGAACAGGGCGATCCGACAAGAAAGAGGGCTCACCAGAGAGGATGACATCTTCCGTGTTAACAGACTTACGGCCAGCATGGCGAGCAAAACGCTCAAGGTCCTTGGCCAACTGTTCTGTTTTCATGATACAACCATAACAGTGTCAAAGAAAGACCAGCTCCAAGGCCGAACGATACAACCAGAGTTCCCAAAAGGATATCGTCGAATTCCTCAATTCGTAAAATTAAACTCCCCATAAAGCTAAGCTAGCGCTGCCATATATTCCAGGTGATTGGGACAACTGGACTGACGCGAAACAGGTGAATTCCTCAATTCGTAGCCTAAACAAGTGTGGGTGCTAATCAGCTAGTTTAGCTGATACAAGCAGCCTATCATTCAACAAAAGCAGAGGACGACCAGATTGCGAATAGAAGCAAGGGGGCGCAAGTGATTTCAACGCCGAGAAGAGAAAGGAGGGTGAAGAGAGACCTGAGAATTGGAAACCCAAATCGGCGAGGCAGGCAACGACGGGTTCAGAAATCTCCAAGCCACTTCTCCGGGCTGCTCCACCAGTTACCCAGCGGAGAAGATCCAAAAAAAGAAAGAAGACGGAGACGGTCAGAGATACGGCAGATTGAACCGGGGGGCGGGGGGGGGTGATGAGAGAGGGGGTGAGGGAGGGCCCGGAGGGGAACCTTGAGCATGGGCGATGGAGATGGAGGAGAGTCGGAAACGATCTCGCAACACCTCCCGCACCGAATCGAACTCGCCGTCCATATCCTGATCCTCGCCGGCGACCCTCTCCGTCTCCATGAGATGAGATGAGAATCGTCTCTTCTTCTCTTCTCTTCGTCTCTTTCGAAATGGGAAAACAGCGGGAAACGCAAAAGGAAAACGCCGCCTCCGATGGTGGAAACCCCCGCCCAAAAGGCATTGGAGTCCAACTCATGATGGGTCGGGTCGGGTCGGTTCGGGACGGGCCGGGCCGGGCCGGGCCGGGCGAAGTGGGGGTGGGGTGGTGATAAGCCTTCTTGTTGCCAAGCAAAAACTCAATTAGAACGTGAAAAATGGATTTATATATTTAGAACAAGTTAGCCCGTGAATTGCGTGGTCTGAGAATGTGTGTGTATATAAATATAAATATATATTTATAGACACACACATCTTTAAAATATTTACCTTTTAATATGTTTTGCATTTATTTATACCTCAAGTTAATTGTCAAATACGCTGTAGGTCGATCCATGTTCTTCATCTCTTCATAAAGTTCATCGAAAACTGCCTTAAATCTTTTCTTCGATGAGTCGTCCTGACACAGGCCCATTTATTTGATATTTCTTGAGGGAAACACCTGTCATGACAAGCGACGGGCATTTTTCTCCTCTCCTGTTTTTTGGTTGGTTTTCTAATTGTAATCGATTACCCTTTTATCGCATTCATTTGTTTTGTAAAACGTGTACTATTGTTAACTTTTTGTTGGAGTAAGGTGGTGGGTATTGGTTAGGGGTGTGCAACCGGACCGGGTTTACCCGGAAACCGGACCGACCCACCCGAAAAACAGGTTCGGGAACCGGTTCCGGTTAAAATCGGTCCGGGTACCGGTTCCATTTTTTTGGAACCGGTTAGAACCGGTCCGGTTTCCGGTTCCGAGTAAAAACCAACCCGGACCGGTTTTAGAACCGGTTTGAAGATAATATAAAAAAAAAAATCCTAGATCTAGATCACGATCACTGTCTCGGTTCTCTCTTCGCCGCTCCTCTGTCTCGGTTCTCTCTTTGTCTCAGTTCTCTCTTCGCCGATTGCCGTAAGAACGCAATTATGCAACCAAGGAGGCTCCTCGTTCACTTCACCCATTCGGCTTTCGCTGATCCGAGGGAGTCCTCCATTCCCTCAAAATCTCTCTTCTTCGTCTTTGTTGCAAGGTCAGATGGTTTCGAGCTTGAGCTTCGAATCTGTTCTAATGTTGGGGAAGTGTTCGAGTTCGAGTTTGAGGTTTTGCGTTCGATAGAGTTTTAGGGGTTTTTCGCTGCGGGCTTGGGTTGGTGTAGAAGATTCTCTAAGTTTTGATGATCAGTGAAGGATTTGAAGGAATAGACACCATCTGATCTTGCAGAATCCGGCTTGTTTGAGTTTTTTTTTTTTTGAAATTTTTATCTCTTGCTTGTTGGACTTCTGAGTTTGTATAATGGAAGAATGTAAGCGTTGGTTGCGTACCTGACTTCAGTGGTTCGTCTCAACTCGAAACTCTATATGTTGCAAGCTCATTATACTTGAAAAAAAATGAAATCAGAAAAAGGAAAAAAAAACAGGTTCTTGGGTAGAACCTGAAACCGGACCGAAAAAACAGGGTCGGTTCCAAAACAGGGTCCAAGGAAAACAGGGTCGGTTTCAGGTTCTAAAAATTAGAAACCGGTTATAACAGGGTTGGTTTCAGGTTTCAGGTCTGGACCGAACCAACCCTGGAACCGATCACCCCTAGTATTGGTATATAGATGTGGAAACAAACCACTAGCATTGCCAGTCTCTCCTCTGCATCTCTTCTCTGGCTCTTGCTCATTCCTTAGCCACTAGCAACTGCTCCTCCCATGAATACGAGGGCCTTTGTCTGGGCTTCGCTTTTGCTCTTGACGTCCATTTGGTCCCTCACACCTGCGACGACATCAGCTGGTTGAAGACTGCCGATCAGTACTACGTTGGTTCCAACAATACCATTCAGGTCGCCTCGTGCTCCCGACCCAAGTCTCCATCTCTTTCTGTTCTAGGGAAGCAAGTTATGTATGTGTGCTTGATGGTTTCATGGTGCGTGTGTTCAGAATGTACTGGATTCTGTGGTCTCTGCATTGCTCACCGATAAGAACCGCAAGTTCATCTGTGTGGAACAGGCTTGCACTTGCACCCTCTCCCCTTCTTTTTACCTTCTTTCGATTTCTTTAACGCGACTTAGCTTCCTATTTGCCCCCAACCAAGAACATGAATGTATTGTACGTTGTTATTCAGGTAAGGTCTATTCCCTCTGTTGATTCAGCTTTGCTTTCGTCCGACGCTGGCGCAGAGACCAGAGCGAGCAAGTCCAAAGTGCAGTCAAGCAGCTCGTGAATTCAGGTCAACTGGAGTTCGTGTAAGTCACTGACTCGCACTCTTTTAGAATAATTAACTCACTGTTCATGTGAGGGAGAGGAAGGTCTTACTACTTTCCGTTGAATTGTCTTGCACCAGTCTCTGCCTTTCAGCTTCATTTCAGTCGCTAATGAATCATCGTGATGCATTTTTTAACACATTCTTGAGGTTTTCCATTGCGGATCATTAACTCTCGGACACAAAAATGCAGGAATGTGATTGCATGATGAGGCAACAACACATTACAATGACATGATTGATCAGCAACTCTTGGTCGCTGATTTATCGAGAAAGAATTTGGCCTAACCCCAAGAATTGGTTGGCAACTGATCCTTTTGGCCATTCGTCCGTGCAGGCTTACTTGTTAGGAGCAGAGGTCTTGCCTTCTCGATATCTACTTTAGTACATACAGCTCTTCCTCTCAATGAAGAACGCTGGTCAAGTGATGGATTGGATCTTTGATGATCCAGGTCCACAGGATTGAGTTCCTGACTTGCTTGACACATAGTTTGCTCTACTTGCAGGTTGGATTTGATTCTATTTTCTTTACACGAAATGACTACCAAAATAGAGCCAAACGGAAAGTAGTTGAGGTTGTCTGGCGAGCATCTAATAGTTTTGATTCATCTGCACAGGTGAGTGCTGGAGAATTCTCTCTTCTCCCACCTTGACAGAAGGAAACGGGAGGTACTTGACACACTCCTACAAATTGATGTGTTTTTTGTCCAGACTATTATCCAAAGCCTATTTGGATTCACAAGTGTATGCATTTAGAATTTTTAGTCCTCAGTAGATATTTGGCGGTGCATTTCCGGAGAACTACAGAGTGAATGTCTTTGTTTCTCTTGTTGTCTCTGCGGACAAAATTCACCCGTTAGATAATTATCCTTCTGCAGAGAGAGAGCGATTGGGCAAACTCCTGTACACCGACCTTTTCAGCATTAGCTTCTTCTTACACCTACCCACCAGGTTACGAATCTTGCTATGTTTAGTTTTTGGAAAATGATAAGTTTAAGTCCACCATCATAAAGGATTCCATACTACTTTCCAACTAAAACGAGGCAATTTTCATTTTACCCTCTTCTTTTTTACTACGTGACAAACTCTATGAAATAATTAGATGAATTAATTATTTAAATTTTGGAGGTTAATTTAAGGTGATGATATAAGTTAATGATTAGGTGACTTTCCTTAATTTACTGTAAGAATAACAGTCTATCATTGGCAATAAAAAACAAATAATAAATTATTATAAATTATTATGCAGTCCACTTCTTCAAGAATTTATGGCTCACAACATACTATTATCCTCATAGTAGCTCAAAGGCTATTATGCAAAGTCCTATTCAAATTTTGAAATAGCCATAGTACTAAACTGACGGCAACCATTGAGTAAGCCCAACCCACATAATCACAAGCTTTAGAAGGTATAACCGTTTTTTCCACGTCCACCACCGCTAAGACCGCTCCATATGTTATTTCCAATTCCACTACTAGTTATATATAGGGATAAGTGTCAGAACAATCATAAACCGATTTCATTTGTGCCAATTTAGTCATAAACCTTTTAACCCAATGCCAATTCAGTCCTTCAAGCTCATTTTGGTAGGATATTACTGATGTAGACGCTGGCCGACTTACATGGCACCACCGGCGTTGACTTGGATAATTTTTAATAATATTTTACTATTTTTTCAATTTTTAATTATTTTTTCTAATTTTGTTCTTTTTTCCTTTCTCTTTCCTTTTGCCAGCCACTAACCATGGCTAGGCGGGTCGGCCTTGCTTGAGCGAGGGACACCGTCGCCAGCCGCAAGCAAGACCCGGCCAGGCAAGCCCTCGCTTGGGCTAGGGTGGCGTAATGAGAGATCAAATTAATGAAATGGTATGAATGGAGATATATGTCTCTTATCAGATTAATGAGAGATCAGATTAAGAGGATTTGGCTTAAATGACATATTTATATCCCATTCATACCCTTACAGATAATTCTTCCATCAAGATAGTTATCTTGATATTGGGCAATCACCATAGTTATCACGCCCCTTAATGTGCTCAATAAAATGTTAATGAAATTAATTAATGTTGACAATAATAAACTGAATATAGGATCACATTATTAATATTATAACATTCAAGTTTTAATAAAGCAAATACACAGGTGTTAAAAACGAAAAGGGAACAATCTATGAGATCTGCTGCTTCTTTCATTCAAAGCTATGGCACTTACAACCCACTTGCTTAAGTCGATCCTCATCAATGCCAGCACATTTGACATTGATTGGACGGGATGCCTGCTTGCATCGGGCACAGCTAACCCACTTGGTTGGGTAATATTACAAACCCCAAGCATGCACGAGTCAAAGAAAAACTAGTGACTCTTTATTTCAGAAAAGAAAAAAAAAATAAAGAGTGCAAACTGCAAAGAAACACATTGTCCAAGATATGACATGGACTAATAATATGAAATTATCAATAGCTAATGAAATTTAGGGAATACCAAACAAAAAAATTATAGAAAAACTAAAAAGAAACCATATGGAAAGGATATCTTGTATGAAGTCCATCATTTAAAAGTAAATCACGAACTTGCTCATTACATATTTCAACCATTTGCACAACAACTTCACATGAAACGGTTTTCTGCTTTGTGCAATTTGAAAAAGATCATTTAGGGCTCGATAATTGACACATCAATCCTCCCTTGATGATGCACCGGATCCACTCTGTTATTAACGTCTTTTAATAAATAAAAAGAAGTACAAATTTTATAAAGGTGAACAAAAATTCTGACATACCATCATTTATGTTTTTCCTAATCTAGTAGGACCATAGGCAAATACACGAACATTATATCCATCCAAAACAGATCGAATTAATGATCGAGATATTAGGATGCACTTGTAAGTTCTGTTAGAGAAATCTCACATAGAAGTATTAGTATGCTATAGAGCAATTAATAAATCATTGTTGGCCTATAACTCATTAGTTTAAGTTTTTGAGTGTATGTGAGTCTAACTAGATGTATGAAGAAGCTCGGACTTAGGCTCCACTTTGGTAATTTCCCTGGGAGAAAGCTTGTCCCACATCGTCATCACTTTATAAGAGCGAGGGAAAGCCTTTTGGGGTGAGGGAGAAACATTGTGTTACATTAGGACCTTGAGCTAGCTTTTGGGTGTCGCCAATACCATCAACTGTCTTTTCTACCTGGGAAGATCAATCTAATTCTACAGTACATTTCGATATTTCAAGGTCATCAAACACAAAAAGCAAAATAAACACAAGTACTTTTCAATTCTTGTGGTAATTTTGAGTAGCGTTTGCCACAAACCCTTTCAATTTTACTCATAATCAATTCAAATCTAGCGATCATGAGGAAGTGACACGAGAAAGCTTCAACAGCAGGTAGCAATTATAAGCGCAGCCATACCCAAGTCACTTAGTTCCCCTAAGTGTCATCTTATGTTCTCCAAGAGTTCATTTTTCATAAATTCTGCGGCTGCTCTCAAGTCCTAGCAATCCAATGTACTCATTGTGAAAGAGTCCATTGTCAACGTAAAGAAATATCAACAGAAGGATGGCTAACAGACTCGCAAATCATTGACCTGAAAGTCAACAAAACTTTGCTACTCCTCTTCTTTTCTCTTCCATTCATGATATTGATTTGCAGAAGCAGTCTCCGCCCTCAAATCCTCTAGTAGACACTCGAGTGTATCCACCTTCTTTTCCAATTTGATCTTATCAATCTACATCATTAAAGCAATGATCTAGTAGGAGCATAGGCAAATACACAAAATATCCATCCAAAACAAACCAAATTAATGGTCAAGGTGTTAGGATTTATGTATGAGTTGTATTAAAGAAATCCCATATCGGAGGACCAAACACCTTGTTTTTTAGCTGCTTTTGGGATGAGGGAGAAACATTGTGTTGCATTAGGACCTTGAGCTAGCTTTTGGGTGAGGGAGAAACATTGTGAGATGCTTTTGGTGTGAGGGAGAAATATTGTGTTGCAGTAGGACCTTGAGCTAGATTTTGGGTGAGGGAGAAACATTGTGTTGCAGTAGGACCAAACTCCTTGTTGAGCCTAGTGCAGTCTCTCTCGTGCTTCGGATTTGAAATTAACAATTCGCTAAATAAATAACTTTTGCCCCCATTAAATATCTCAAAAGTATGCAACTAAGTGAATATCATATGTTTTCATTTGATTTTCCCCCATTAAACCGATAAAACTTCATAAACAAATCTAGAATCATGAAAAATGTAGTCGTGTCATAAGGGAAATAACCTACATAATATGAAATGTTAAGATATTTTATAAGTTTAAGAATACTATGCAAATTACTAAAATAACCACTGATGAAATTTGGGCCCTACAAAGAAATTTTTTTAGATCCTTCCCTCTTTACGACCGAATTATTTGTCATGAAAAATGAAATTGATCTACTGAGGTCTTGCTTAGAAAATAGTCCTATTAGACCAGCTATGTGCACATATTACCACAGCAACTTGTTGCATGGTGGACTTTGTTAAGCATATTTCCAACAGCACAAATAAACATGAAAGACATGCTCAATCATAGAGGAAAGTGAAACACAATTTTTGAAGACTGAAGACTCTTTAACATCTTCACAGTGTCTTCGTAACCAAAGTATAGAAAGGAATTGTGTGAACAGGTGATAAATGAATCATTTGATTCAAGTAAATGAGATGTTACATGGAGTACCTCGCCAACTTCAATAGTTTCCATTCTTAAGTTTCTCAAGTTCCTTGTAAATATTTTCTACCTGCAAGCAAAGCTAGTTAAGAACTTGTAGTACCCAATATGTGAATTTCCAAATGTGATTACATGTCTAAAATTCTCAGCTTGAAGAGTTACAGAATTGGAATAGAATCACATGCTTTTTAACTCTCGTGTACTCTGTTTCTCCCTAAACCAGGCTATTTATGTCAATGTCCCTATCAGAATAACACTACTGTTGAAAGATGAAAATTAGATCAGGAATCAGATCTTTGAAATCATGTGACTCGGCATCGTGTCTTGTGAGAAGATGGTGGGAAAGCACTAATGCTGGAAACAAATGCCATACACGTCCTCACTTACAGCCACTCAAAACTTGTTCAATGTAATGCAAGACTGATTTTCCCAGTACGAAGCCTTTGAGCCCTTCTTCTCCAAAGAAGTAGATTTGCCCATTCCGAGACCTACAATGATCAATGACGCGAAACGAAGAAGAAAATCAGTTCACACCAAGAAAACAAGAAGAAAAACCTTCTCCTGATTGAAAAAACATTATTCGGTCCTAGGTGAGAATCGAACCTTATGATTTAAATGATTAGGTCGCAGGAAATGTGGGAATTGGAAGGTCGCCTGCAAGAGAAATAGAAAAAACCTATTTTATGACATCCAGAAATTTCGTAATGATAAGTATGTGACGTTGGAAATTTTCTATATTGAATAATGATACTTGGATTACAAGCTGAGTATTATTTAGCTTAGTATTTGTGCGGACGTGTAGAAATCGTTGTTGGACCGTAAATTGTGAGGCGCGGATTTGGGAATGTAATCATTCCGAGCTCGATGTGTTTAGAATTTTAGAAATAGTAGTGCGGTATTAATTAAATTGCCATTGTCTTAATAATTAATGGGTAATATTATTAGATTAAACTTTAGTTAATTAGTGATAATCATTATTTTCTAATTGCCATTAACGGGGGGAGATACACTACAAAAAAACATGAATTTTGCAACGGAAATTTGTGACGGGGAATTTTTCATCGCTAATTTGCGACGGATTTATAAATCCGCTGCAAATTAGCGACGAAAATTTTCCATCGCTAATTAGCGACGGAAATTAGCAACGGATTTATTTTCCGTTGCTAATTTATGCAACGAAATTTACCATTTTGCGACGAAAGTAGCGACGGATTTTTTTACCGCTGCTAATTTGCGACAGATAAAAAATTCGTCGCTAATTTGCGACGGATTTTGCTACGAAAACAGATTCGTTGCTAATTTGTAATTTATGACGGAAAATAACTTTCGTCATATCTACCCCACCCGTCAATTTCTCTCTCTCTCTGTACTGATTCCTCACATCCCCCCACTTTTCTCCCGCTTTCTCCCTCTTTCGTTTCTCTCAATAATTCGTGCACGCAGAAATCAATCTCGGTAAAGCATTTTTACCAGTAAGTATCGTAGCTAATTTCGTGACTAATTGGCGATGAATACGGTTCGTCACAAAACTATTCGTCGCTAGATTCGAATTTTTTCTTATTGACTATTTTTTTGTTTATAACTTCTTGGCCGGTAGCCGGTCCGGCGATCGGCAAGACCTCACCGGCCATGGGGGGAGGTTGAGCAGCCTCCCCCCATGGCCGTCAACCTCGCCGTCACCCAAATCTGGGCGACGGCGAGGTCGATCGGCGGCCATGACGAGGCCGCTCGGCCTCCCCTAGATCTGGGCGAGGCCAAGCGGCCTCGCCCCATGGCCGGCGAGGTCAACCGGCAGCCTCGCCCAGGTGTGGCAGTCGACCTCGTTGTCGCCCAGATCTGGGTGACAGCGAGGTCGACCGGCGGCCACAGCGAGGTTGCTCGGCCTCCCCCCATGGCCATCGACCTTGCCCATGGTCGGCGAGGTCGAACTCGCCGGCATCATCTGGTCGTCGAATCGACGACTGGAGAAAAATATAAGGGGAAAAATTAAAAAAAAATCGAAAAAAATAAAATATTATAAAAAAATGAATGTTAAGTGATTTTTCTTTTTTTTAGGTACGTATCCAATTGAAGGTCTTGCAATCCAAGTGAACGTTGCAATTCTCATCAAATTGACCACTTTCTACTATCAAGGTTTTAGTCAAATATTTGGATAAGTCTTCTTTACATGATAATTTTTCAATTTTTTCAATTTCAAAGTAATTGTTGCGTGAAAAATAAAATTTTAATTTTCATAATTTTATGGTTTTAATTAAGAATAGTAGATATGATATTTTTAATATTTTATGAGATTTTTTTATTTTAATATAGACACAATGCAAAGAGACAGGGTTTGGATGTATAATAAGAACTTACCTGGACGTCGAGGATTGACCGATGAGTTTCGTACTGGGTTGAAACTATTTTTAGACTTTGCTAGTAGTAAATATGAGTTCATGGATGGAAATAAGTTAAGGTGTCTGTGTAAAAAGTACAGTAATGGTAAATTTAATGTGTGTGATAAAGTTAGAGAACATTTTTGTAGATTTGGGTTTATTCCGAATTATTATAATTGGACTTGCCATGGTAAACCATTTATATCTGATGAAGGATATTGAAGAAGTGATCAATTTTTAGTTAGGGGAGAATGTAGCTATTATGACCAATTGAACCCATATGAGAGGATGGTGATTGATGCAACTGATTAGAATTTTGTTTCAGAATCGAACCATGCAAGTATTAGTTTTACTCCTACACTTGAACAAGTGGGTACTAGTCATGCATTACAATTGAAAGAGATAGAAGTAACGGATTTTGATGAGAATGTGTGTAATAGAACTTTTTTATCTAATCAGTTCTGGGAAGTGTTGAAAGCAGCAGATGAATCTTTATGGGTAGGTTGTGACAACGACACTAAGTTATCAGTGATAGTAAGACTGTTAAATATCAAGACAGAGCATAATGTATCTGCAGATTGCTTCAACTCTTTTGTTGAAGTAATGCAGGAAATAATGCCTCGTGATAACATCATGCCAAGTGATTTTTATGATATGAAAAAGCTAGTGAATAACTTAGGCCTTTCGATTGTAAAGATTGATGTATGTAGTAAGGGTTGTATGTTATATTGGAGAGATGATGAGAATGCAGAATCTTGCAAATTCTGTAGTTAACCTAGGTACAAGATTAACAGGAGGCAGGGTTGTAATCAGAAGCGTAGACCATGCAAGCAAATATTTTATCTGCCCTTAATCCCTAGATTGCAAAGGCTTTATGCGTTTCAAGCCACTATTGAACACATGACTTGGCATGCAAATCATAAAACAGAAGAGGGTCTAATATGTCATCCTTCAAATGCAGAGGCATGGAAACATTTTGATAGAACATACCATGAGTTTGCGATAGAGTCTCGAAACATCAGGTTAGGTCTCTGTGTTGATGGATTTGCCCCATTTGGAAAATAAGAAAAAAGTTATTCATGTTGACCAGTTATCTTAACGACGTACAATCTTCCACCTGGTATGTGCATGAAGACACCTTATATGTTTTGGACATTGATCATGACTGGCCCGCAAAATCCGAAAAAGTCAATAACTGTTTATATGTAACCATTAATTGAAGAGTTACAACGGTTATGGGAGGAAGGTGTCCTTACATATGATGTTTCTATCAATCAAATATTTGTAATGAAGACTACTTTTCTTTGGACGATAAATGACTTTCCAGCTTACGGAATGTTATCTGGATGGAGTACAATTGGGATCTTAGGATGTCTGATATGTTTGGAGAGATCAAAGTTATTTAGATTAAAATATGGAAAGAAGCCCAACTATTTTGACTGTCATAGATAATTTTTACCGATAAATCATACATTCAGAAGGAATAAAACAAAGTTCATCAAAAATAGGATTGAAAGAACACCTCTACCATTGAGGTTGATCGGTGATCAAATTTGGGAGCGGGTGTAGGACTTTCCAACTGTTGTTCAGAACCCTCACGGCACGACTATTGTGTATGGAAGTACACATAAGTGGACAAAACGCAATATATTTTAGGATCTACCATATTAGAAGGTCCATCTTGTTCATCATAATTTTGACGTCATGCACATAGAAAATAATGTTTTCGACAATGTCATAAATACTGTGATGGATGTCACCGAAAAAATAAAAGATAACTTGAAAGCAAGAAAAGATATGAGAGATATTTATGATCGGCCAATACTAGATGTGGATGCAAGCAGCAGGGGACCAAAACCAAAAGCAGTTTATACGTTGGATAAGGAGCAGAGGTAAGTTGTTTGTCAATGGTTGAAATCTATGCGGTTTCCTGATAGATATGCTTCGAACCTCGGGAGATGTGTTGATTTGAATGAATGCAAGTTGACAGGTTTGAAGAGTCATGATTGTCACGTATTGATGGAAAGACTAATTCCAATAGCTTTCAAGGAAGTTCTACCGAACTTTGTATGGGGCGCCATTACAGAGTTAAGCAATTTCCTACATGATATTTGCTCGATAGTGTTAAAAGCACCATACACGGAGAAACTAGAGAGAGATATTTCAATTATTCTTTGCAATTTAGAAAGAATATTTCCTTCATCGTTTTTTGATTCGATAGAGCATCTCTTAGTTCACTTCCCTTATGAGGCCAAAGTTGCAGGTCTCGTCTAATTTCGATGGATGTATCCATTTGAGAGCTAATTTTTTTTAAAATAAAGCTCAAATTACTTTATTATATATTATGTTCCGATAAGTTTTTTTTTAATTGTAACTAAATTCTTATATCATTTGAAGGAAAAAGTGAAGAATAAGGCATGTGTTAAAGTTTCAATTTGTAATGCATATATTGTTGAAGAAGTGACAATATTTGCATCATACTATTTTGAGCCACACGTGAAGTGTAAGAGGCGGAGAGCAGGCAGAAATGATGAGGGCCCCATTAATCCCAATTGTAAAGCATTCTCTATTTTCAATTATCTGGGTAGACCAAGCAGCGCATGTACGTTTCGTTACTTAACAGGCGAAGAATGGCATGCAGACCATACATATATTTTACTGAACTATCCAGAAGTCGAGCCATACTTCGAGTAAGTGTAAATTTGTAAATATATATTGCGTGTCAAATATTTGCTAATATATAAACGGTATTTATTACTAGGATTTTCCAAACTTTAATGTATGGACTACCACCAAATGAGTTTGACCGTTTGTGCGATGAATAATTTGCAGCATGGTTCAAAACATATGTAAGTTGCCTATGGACGAAAACCAAGTTATTAAAATTTTATACATCATTTATTAAAATATATATTATTCACTTTGCATGTGTAACCTTAGGTTCATAGTAATCACGATGACCTTGGAGATCAAGGATTACTATATCATCTGTCATGGGGTCTACAGTTAAGAGTACGAAGTTGGCAAGCATATTTCATAAATGGATATAATCTTCACACTCAAGAATATAAAATGAGAAAAGCCACAATGAATAGTGGTGTGTCTGTTCGGTCATCCAATGGTAGCAGTTCAAAAGATGATTTTTATAGCTTGTTGGATGAAATCATAGAGATAGAGTACCCTGGACCATTAATGATGCGGATTGTGTTATTTAAGTGCAAGTGGTTCGATTTCGTCAAAGGAATGAAGGTACATACGAAATTTAATTTGGTTGAAATAAATCACAAGAAAAGGTATATAAAATATGAACCATTTATTTAGGCACAACAAGCAATTCAAGTGTATTATGCATCATATCCTAGTTTGAAACCTGATAAAACTGATTGGTGGGCTGTATGTAAAATCAAAGCACGGAGAAAAATCGAGAAACATTGAAAGGATAGAGCCTATCAACAAGAGGAAGTTTGTAACACGGTTGAAACTGAGGAATATAACACTTTAACTTTACGAGATCCATGTGGAGCAATGAGAGATGCGGATCCAACTGAAATTTGCGAATTAAATGTACAAGATGGTTCAAAATCTGATTTTGAGACAGATGATGAAGATGATGCTCATGAGGAAGATGAAGATCAAGATTAAGATCAAGTCGAGGACGAAGATGAAGATTAAGACAAAAACGAAGATGAAGACGAAGACGAATATGAAGATTGAAATTTTTGTGACAAAATGCTAATGATGTGTAATTATTATTGCGATGTGTTATTTTGATTGTCATAATTATTATTATTGTTCTTGTTGTTATTGTTATTGTTATTATCATTATTGTTGTTGTTATTATTGTTGTTGTCGATTATTCTTATTAATGTAATTGATCGTCAGAAAATTTGCCGCTAAATGATGACAAGTCAAATATTATTCGTGCGATAACATTTGCGATATTCTATTTTCCATTGAATTTGGATCGTTGCTAATTTTGTTGCTCATTTTATAACAATAGCTTATTCGTGGTTACTGTTTATCGAAGAATTAGCGACGGAAGTGGAATTCATGGCAATTTTTCGAATCCGTCGCAAATTTGCGATGAATTCGAAAATATCTTTTATTTTTGGAATCTGAAAAAAAATCCGTCAGAAATTTGCGACGAAAAAAAAATTTCGTCGCAAATTTGCGATGAAAAAAAATTTCATCGCAAATTTGCGACGGACAAAATTGTCACGCCCTGAACCCCATCGAGCACGCGACACACTTCTCTGATCAAATAATGCGACATCCTAAGATATCGCCGACCCAATTCAACTTATCAGAGATTTATATTGACACAGAAAGAAGCGATAATTTGGAAAACTCTTCCACGATTCGACTGAAATTTAATTCAATTTCATAATAGCTGAATACAAAGCTGGACGTCCTTTTATAATGATAGGACTCCTAATGATATCCGAATTAATGAAGATAACATCAAAACAAATCAAATCTAATTTTATCTAATAAAAGCAAACAAAATATTAATAATTCGAAATTGCCTAAAGTAAACAAAACTGCATAATCAGAAAAACTGCCGAGATTTCCGGCGATCACATTCTTCAAGATAATCACAAGCTAGCTGTTCTACATCATTCCCTCCTTCTTCGGGAAAACTCGCCCTCGAGTGATGATTAGGATAGAGGGGAAATGTAGGGGAAATGTTGAGATTACCAAGAAGGTCAACTACATAGGCATTGTCGTTGATCTTCTTCAGGATGCGGCAAGGACCAATATTCTTGTGCTTCAGTTTATTATAGGTACCTACAGGAAAACGCTTCTTTCTCAGGAAAACCATTACCTCATCGCCTATCTCAAAAATTTGTGAACGTCGCCATTTGTCAGCATCCTCCTTATACTTTAAATTAGAAGCAGCCAATTGACTAGCAACAGCAACTTGGACTTCATTAATTCTGGTCGCCAAATTCTCCGCTGCGACACTATAGCCAAGAATCTTGGGCAAGGGAACCAAATCCAGAGTATGCTGTGGTGTACGCCCATAAACGACCTGAAACGGAGATGTACCGATAGAGCGATTAACCGAGTTGTTGAATGTGAACTCAGCAAGAGCAAGATACCAATCCCACTGCTTAGGCATATCATTGCAAAGGCAGCGAATGATATCCGCCATAGTACGATTCACAACTTCCGTTTGACCATCCGTTTGGGGATGAAAAGAACTACTATACTGTAAATCAGTCCCAAACAAATGCCATAAAGTACGCCAAAAATGGCTCAAAAATTTTGTGTCACGATCAGAAGTGATTATCTTTGACACACCATGGAGACGGATTATTTCACGAAAGAATAAACTTGCCACATGCGAAGCATCCGAAGTTTTCTTACAAGAGATAAAGTGCGCCATCTTCGAAAACCGGTCAACCATCACGAAAACAAAATCTAAACTCCGTTGGGTGCGAGGAAGTCCTAACACAAAGTCCATCGATATGTCTACCTAAGGACCCGAAAGAATAGGCAAGGAGGTATAAAGACCAGTGTTCTGAGAGTGGCCCTTAGCAGTATGACAAATGTAGCATTTACTAACAAATCGCCCCACGTCTCACTTCAGTTGAGGCCAATAGTATCGCTCCTCCACCAAGGCTACAGTTTTATCTCGCCCAAATGTCTGCCGAGAGTACCACCATGAAGCTTCCGAATGAGTTGTTCACGTAAGGAACCGCGAGGAATACATAATCTATTGCCAGAGAACAAGAATTTTTCTTAAATTATCATATCACCATGACAACTTGTTTCAGAACACTTCTCCCATATCTCACCAAAATCATCATCCTCAGGATATAAAGAACATAGGTGATCAAAACCGACAACATCAGTGCGCATAGTCACGAGTGTCCCAGCACGTCGACTCAGCGCATCTGCCACTTTATTTAAATGACCTGCTTTATAACGAAGCACAAAATTAAATTGCTCTAGAAAAGAAACCCATCGTGTATGCATTCGATTTAAGTGCTTCTGACTCTTGATATATTTAAGAGCCTGATGATCAGTGTTAAGAGCAAATTCCTGCTGATAAAGATAGGACTGCCAATGCTTTATAGCTCGCACGACAGTATAATATTCCTGCTCATACGTCGACCAACGCCGGCGAACTTCATTAAGTTTTTCACTAAAGAAGGCTATAGGCTTACCTTCTTGGAAAAGGACAGTGTCAATCCTGACGCCGGAAGCATCACAGTCCAGCTCGAACACTTTCTCAAAATCAAAGAGCATCAATATCGGCGCTATGGAGAGTTTTTCTTTTATAAGAGCAAAACTGGCAAAAACTTCTTCTCGCCAATGGAATTTGCCCTTCTTTAAACAGTCAGTGATCGGGGCCATAATAGTACTGAAATCTCGAATAAAACGCCTATAGAATGTTGCAAGACCATGGAAACTTCGAGCCTCGCCAACATTCTTTAGAACTGGCCGATTGCGAATCACGGCCACCTTATCTGCATCAACGTGAAGTCCATCCGCGCCAACAACAAAACCCAAAAACAAGAGGCGTTCTGTCATGAAGCTGCACTTTTTCATATTAATGAACAATTTATTTTACTGCAAGGTTAGTAGGACATCCCTCATGTGCTCCATGTGTTGACGCCCATCCGGACTATATATGAGTATATCATTAAAGAAAACTACTATAAACTTGCCAAGAAAAGGTTTGAGAACTCGAGTCATCAAACACATGAAAGTACTAGGCGCGTTAGTGAGTCCAAATAGCATGACAAGCCATTCGTACAAACCCGCACTTGTCTTGAAGGCCGTTTTCCATTCGTCGCCAGGGCGGATGCGAACTTGGTGGTATCCGCTTCGAAGGTCGATCTTCGTAAAAATCCGTGATCCAGCAAGTCTATCTAGCATATCATCAAGTCGTGGAATCGAAAACCTATACTTAACAGTGATCCAATTAATGGCACGACTGTCGACACACATACGCATGGTGTCGTCTTTCTTTAGCGTGAGAAGCACAAGAATTGCACATGGACTTTTGCTTTCACGCAAGAAACCCTTTTGAAGGAAATCTCCCACCTGCTCCTGTAGAATCTGATTCTCCTTCGGATTCATCCAATAATGCAGCAAATTAGGAAGACTAACTCCTAGAAGAAAATCAATCTTATGCTGGATATCCCTTAAAGGAGGTAATCCGTCAGGTAAATCCTCAGGCATAATATCACTGAACACTTTTAATAAGGGCTTAAGAATGTCGAGAACACGAATCGCAACTTGCTGGTCGCCCTTGTCCACAATCATATACATCCCTTCACGCTTTCGGATGTTCATCATAACCCCTGCATTCTGCTTCTTTACAATCTGAAAGGAATTACTCTTTGGTCTCAAAGTAATTTTAGTCCTTTTCCACATAAAAGAATACTTATTCTCCCTAGCTTGGCGTGTAGCATCAACATCATATTGCCATGGCCGACTCAGTAAAACATGACACGCATCCATCTCCATAACATCACAGACAATAGTATCTTGATATGATTTTCCGATCAAAATAGATAAACGGCATAATTAGTTTACCTTAAGTTCTGCTCCCTTGTGAATCCATCCGATCGTGTAGGGCACGGGATGCGGCTTCGTCTTTAGTTGCAAGTGATCCACCAAGGCCTTTGACACTATATTCTCGCAACTTTCGCTGTCAATAATGATATCGCATACTTTGCCATTGACAGTACAGCGAGCGCGGAAAAGTTGATTCCGCTGGGTATCTTCTATCCTCGGAGCAAGCAATAGACGACACACTACACAATTAACTTGCTCGCCCACTGCATCTTCCACTCCCACTTCTTCTTCATTTTTCCAATCTTCCTCATACACATCTTCGTCATGTTCAACAATATTGGCCATTCTACGATGAGGACAATCGCTGGAATGATGGCCCAACTTGTTACATTTGTAACACCTGATCGGTTGGGGCTTGGCATATGGATTCTGGGTATTCTGATTGGGGGTGCGATTGCTTGCTACGACTGCTTCCTTAGGCATCCTAGTAGTATCCCTGGAACTCGGCTCGAATCAGGTGTTTGTTGACTAGAAGAACTTGCAACATTAGGCTGTCTTCCTCTCTCGAATGGCCCACGACCCGAATAATTGCTACCACGAGTACTAGGGCTAGTCCTCTCCAATTGCACCTCAATTTTTCGCGCCATATCCTGGGCGTCTTCGACAGAGAATAGTCGATGCAAAGAAACCCGATCCTGGATATTAAGTCGCAAACCATTAATGTACCTAGCAGTTTGTTGCGCCTCAGACTCATCCAGGTTATTGCGAACGGAGAGTCGAAGGAACTCTTCCGTATAAGCTTGGACCAATCTATTCAATTGTCAGCAATTTTGGAATTGCTGAAACAACAGTTGCTCATAGTCCGTTGGGAAGAACCTCTTCTTCAACTTCTGTTTCATCTGACCCCATGATCGAATAAGAGCCTTGCCTTGTCGACATCGCGTCAATTGAGTCTGTTCCCACCAAGCTGAAGCGCCACCCTTCAACTTGTATGCCATAAGTTTCACTTGGCGATCCTCGTCAATATCCATAGCGTCGAAGAATTTTTCGACCTCCCAAAGCCAATCAAGGAAATCTCCAATATCTAAATTCCCATTGAAAGTAGGGAGATCTACCTTTAGTTGATACTGCTCAGGATCTTGTCAATATACTCCCTGACGTCGATTCCCACGAACATGCTCCTCCTGGAATCCTCTATATCGGCGACCACCACGAATTTGCATCTCCTGAAAATCATCGTCTTCGTCTTTTGTATCCTTGACATAGTCTTGACGCCTTTGTCGGGGAACTCCTCCTCGCCCTATAGCATCTTCGGGATCACGAGCGATAGAATTTCGCTCGGCTGGAAGAATGCCAGGCGTATGGTTTGTGGACAAACGCTGGATGGCATCAAGGATCTCTTGAAACCTCCGATCAGTTTGATCCACAAACTGATTGAACTCAGCCCGTGTAATAGGCTTGTTCTCACAGCCCTAAGCAGCGGGGAGATTAACATTCACGCTATTCACCATTGTCACAGAAGAATCCTGCTCTGATACCAAATGACGCAGAAAGAAGCGATAACTTGAAAAACTCTTCCACGATTCGACTGGAATTCAATTCAATTTCATAATATCTGAATACAGAGCTGGACGTCCTTTTATAATGATAGGACTCCTAATGATATCCCAATTAATGAAGATAACATCAAAGCAAATCAAATCTAATCTTATAAAATCAAATCTAATCTTATCTAATAAAATAAAATATAATCTTATCTAATAAAATCAAACGAAATATTGATAATTCGAAATTGCCTAAAGTAAAAAAAACTGCCTAATAAGAAAAATTGCCAAGATTTTCGGCAATTACGGTGATCACATTCTTCAAGATAATCACAGGTAAACTGTTCTACATCATATATCCATCAGCGAAGGCCACAATCAATACCCGGACAATAACAACTGGGGTAAACAAGAGAGATTAACCATATCTATTACTGATTCAAACTTATATAATATTCACAATTTACAAAACCATAATATATATAAGCACATCGAACTTCTACACTATAAACCACCAACGTAAAAAAGGATCAGCAGCCTGGGTTTACCCTATCTCCAAAAATGGTATTCTTGAAAAAGCCTATACTTAGCTCCTACTCTAACCCCTACGCCCTCGAGGCGGCGTCCACTTTGAATCCGACTCCTCGGCATCTGAATCTGATTTTCCTTGAACTTTTTGCTCCTCTATGGAATCCGGCTCGGCCTCGATCTCAATCGGGTTGTTTATATCACCCGACTCCACTGGAACCTCTACCCGCTCCTCCTTGACTAGCTCCTCATCAAACTCATCCTCTAGCACAAACTCGGGATCGTACATCGGCTCATACTCTAGCTCGTACTCGGGTGCGAGCTCCGGTTCTTCTTCAGGCTCTTCTTCTGAGGCCTCTTCAGGTTCCGCTTCGGGGTCTTCTTCTCCTTCTGGTTCTTCCTCTGGTATCACCTCGAGATCCACATCCATTGGATCATACCCCGTTTGGGATTCTTCAGGCTCCAATTCATGCTCGACCCCCGAAGGTTCAGGTGCTGCAGGCTCAGGCTGAAGTCTAGACTATGCCAAGCTAGTCTCTAAACTCGTCATCTCGCTGTCGAGAGGGGGTATAGCTGCCGGGTCCCAATCTCCAACTCTGTCAAAGGGGACATCGAATTCACGGACGGGGCCAAACTCATCTATCCCGTCTTGAAAGAACCAAGCAGTATAGGTATGGGCTTGCCAAAGGGGTAACTCTACGTCTACCCAGACTACTATAGTATGATTAATCCAGGTCATATTATCATCTATTGGGTACTCTATAATATTATGGTCGGTGTGCATCGGTACTCCAAAATGCTCAGGTGGCGGCGGTAGGAGATTCATTGCTCAGGCCGGGGTTCTGAAATTGTTAATTGAAATAACCATAAGATTACATCTCAATAAGCACACACCCTAAACCCCACCTAAGTTATCACGTACCTCCAGACAATCGCAAACACAACCACACTTGGCCATAATATAGTAGGCACACAATTATGCTTACCTAGGCCTTTCGTGCGTGCAACCTGCATGTTAGCCACAATAGCACAATTTTCAATCACATGCACGTTCTAATTACATTTCATGCGTTCTTTCCTACCTCATCACATTATTTCCACACAACTCGCCAGTGACCCGCGTAATGGTACCACCTCAGATTTACTACGACTAACTCATACTTAACTCGCTAGTGACCCGCGTAGTAGTACCGCCTCAAGTTCACTGCGACTAACTTATAACAACACTTTAGGGCTCGCATAATGGTATCGCTTCAGGCCGTGTATCTTGCTCGCATAGTGGTACTGCCTCAGGCTCAACACCCACCACTTACGACACAACCTGCGTAATGATACCGCCTCAGGTTGGCCGTCCTCTGGTAATACCGGGTATCATCCCATGTAGTCGTACCGCCTCAAGACGGATAAATTCCCCGCGTAATGGTACCGCCTCAGGGATTTTCGTAGCAACACATACCATGCCACACACGATTTCTCGCTCGTTCACACGCTCAACACCTACTTGCCAATAAATTGATCAATCACACGTGGCTTGTGCACGTACCAATTCACACACATTTTTCATTCTCAATAAAAACCCGATCACGGCTAGTTGACAATTAATTCAACTCAGCCCATGCATGCACATAACAATACAAACTTTAATCATTCAATTCACCACTCAACAAACATACATGGCCACCCACGGCCTACAATCACAGCCACATACATGTGCACAATTTCGACATTTCCATGCTCATTTCAAGCCATATAAAACACAACAATCCAGTCACAACACGGCACGTCAACCCTATACCATTTAGTCCTTAAATTGGACCGAATGCTCATCCTTTCACACCCCAATTTCCAGCACTCAACTTCACATCAAATCAGTCCCGGATCACCACAATTTCACCCACAATTCAGCCAGTTCATGTCCCAAAATTAGTCTACCAACATAACCCCTAAACGGCCCCAATTTACCCCTAAACCGACACTAATTAATCCGATTTAATACCTAATTCGTTCGTCGATACCTGAAATCCTAAATAGAGTTTAGAGTGCGATTTACTCGAACTTTAGACTGGCTCGGCTAGAGTGAGAAGGGAGCTGCTGATCGACGGCCTCACGGCGGCACTCGGCGGTGGCGAACGTCTCGACGACGGTGGCGGTTGGCTGGACAGCGACTTCCTTAGCCGCGATTCACGGCCACAGGAGGGTAGAGAGAGAGAGAGAGAGAGAGAGAGAGAGAGAGAGAGAGAGAGAGAGAGAGAGAGAAGGACGGCATGAGGGTGGTGGTGCGGCTCGGTGGCACGACGGACGGTGGCCGGCGAGCGATAGCGCGGCAAGGGGGAGGGGCAGTCAGTCGGTGAGGGAGGAGAGGGAGCCGAGAGTGGGAGGGAGAGAGTGAGAAGAAAGAGAGGGAATTTGGCTTTAAATAATCCAAGCCAATAATTGATGTCCCAAAAGACCATCTTGCCCTTCTCTCACAAATCCAATCAACGGCCTAGATTTGTTCTTATATAGAGATCGACGATTCGGATCGAATCTTTTCCAAAATATCCAAGGGTAATTTGGGGATTTCACAAAAAGTCCAAGGGCAAAATTGTCCAAAAATTTCTATTTCTAAAGCTAGGGTGCAATGACTAAAATGGCCTTCCCCATTTACACTTGGCCTCAACAAACTTCCAGGGGTAAAACAGTCATTTTTCATTTCTTGCCGAAATTCGATTTTTTTAAAAGATTCAGACAAATCCGAAGCTAATCAAGCTAATGACAACGTCGTCCAATTATCCTGTCATGACCTTCATAATTTACAATGCCCAAACTTGATTTCTAATTAATGATCAAATTTAATTTATGTAACTTGATCGTGTCTCACACTAACGGGTGGCTTTTGGGGAAATTCGCACATTTGACCCGTAACCGATACTGAATCAAGCCACGTTTAAGTTCACTCAGGTCGTGATGACCTCGATTATCACTTAATCGTGAGGATTGATCACTAGTTTCGACGGGTACGATCGTTTGGTATAGGTTTGGGGTCATTCGTCAATTCATGTCGTGGTCAAACGGAATCACCCGCGATCTTCTCGTATGACAATGGCGAACTGATCCTTAACTATCCTTGGATCGGCCTACATTGGCTCAAAATATCACCTCGATAATTTCTATGGTCGAAAGTTGATTCACGATCGAGTTCTTCGATCGCGCGAATTTAAATCCCTATTTAGCCTTTCCCTAACACTTAGTTTTCCCAAAGTGATCAATTTCGAGCGAGATCTAACTACAAGCATGTCAATAAACTATTCATTTTATAAATCCCAAGTGGGTCGGATTTTAGAATGTCACAAAAATAATCCGTCGAAAATTTGCGACAGATTCGAAAATGCCCTTTATTTTTGGAATCCGTCACAAATTTGCGATGGATCCTTTATTTTTGCAATCCGTCGCAAAATCCGTTGCAAATTTACGATGGATTTATTTTTCCGTCGCAACCACATTCGCGCACGTTTCAAATTTTTGCGCCCGTCTCTCTCTCTCTCTCTCTCTCTGCCCGCGCACATGCCCCCGGTCATGTCCACTCTTCTTTTTCAAACCTTTCCCTTCTTCTTTTTCTTTTCCTCTTTCTCTTCTTCTTTTTCTTCTTCTTCCCGTTGTCATCGCCTTCTCCGCCTAGACCAGACTGCCAGCTAGTCAACGTCGTCGTCGCCTATGCGCTCGGCAGCTCGTAGCCACGACTGTCGCCGCTCTGCCAGTGTGCTCGCCGCTCGCCTGGCTGAGCTCGCCGCCGCCTAGCTCGCCTGCGCGTCTCGCCCCAAGCTCGTAGCCGTTGCCGTCGCCATCCAGCCGCTGCCCAACACCGTCGCCGCCCAGCAACTGCCCGACGCCATCGCCGCCTCGCAACCAACTGACGTTGTTGCCGCCCAGCCTCGCCCAAGCTCATAGCGATCGCTGTCGCCGCCCAACAGCTGCCCAACGTCGTCGCCACTCAACAGCTGCCTGACGCCTCCCAACCTAGTCTCGCTCGAGCTTGTAGCCGTCGTCATCGCCGCCCGACACTGCCCAATGGCGTCGCCGCCCAGCTCCACCATCGTTCACCCGACCGTGGCCGAGCGCCTAGCCGACTAGCCACCACTTGGGCCCACGCCCGCGTCGAGTTCGCCACTGGCCGACCGGCCAAAATATTATTATTGTTTGGTTTTTCTTAGCCTTAAACCAAGTAAGCGACTCTCTAAATCCTATCTAGTATAATGAGTATTAATCGGGCTTGTTTAGGGATTGCTTAGTGTCGGATTGATTGGCTAAGTTAGGGGCCGATTTCAAGATTGCATGTGGCTTTGATCGATGTTTGCCTGGTTAATTTGTCGATTATGTCGTCGATTAAGCGTTCCATGACGATCGTGTGGTTGATTAGGGTGCGCATGGAATGCATTCCTGAACAGAATGACGATCGTATGGTTGATTAAGCGTTTTTTCAAAAAAATGCATAAAAATTGAAAAATTCTAGAAAAATTCATAAAAATTTCCAGAAAATAAAAAAAGTTAGATTTTGGGAAAATATGAAATTTGGTTAATTATTTTTTAAAATAAAAAAATTTCAAAACTTCACAAAATGGCTTAAAATAACTGTGGCCAATCACTTTGAGTGAAATTTAAATTTTTTTAGGTGTCCCAAAAAAAGAAAAATAATAAAAAAATCATAATTTTCAAAACTTTACAAAATGACTTAAAATATCTGTGGTCACCCACTTTGAGTGAAATTTAAATTTTTTTATGTACACAAAAAAATAATAAAAAAATAAAAAATTTTAAAACTTCACAGAATGGCTTAGAATACCTGTGGCTATCCCTTTGAGTGAAATTTAAATTTTTTTAGGTGCCAAAAAAATTAAAATTTAAAAAAAATAAAAAATTATGAAAATTTATAGAATGGCTTAGAATACCTGTGGCCACCCACTTTGAGTGAAATTTAAATTTTCTTAGGTGCCCAAAAAAAATTAAAAAATCAAAAATTTCAAAACTTTATAGAATAGCTTATAATACCTGTGGCCACCCACCTTGAGTGAAATTTAAATTTTTTTAGGTGCCCAAAAAGTTAAAATATAAAAAATATAAAAAATTTCAAAACTTCACAAAATGGCTTATAATACCTATGGCCACCCACTTTGAGTGAAATTTAAATTTTGTTATGTGCCCAAAAATAAATTTAAAAAATCAAAAATTTCAAAATTTCACAGAATGGTTTAGAATACTTGTGGCCATCCATTTTTAGGCAAAATTTTTTTAATTGCCCAAAAAAAATTTGAAAAATCTAAAATTTCAAAACTTGACAGAATGGCTTATAATACTTATGGCCACCCACTTTGAGTAAATTTAAATTTTTTTAAGTGGAAAAAAATCAACAAATCAAAACAGAGTTATGTTCCAGAAATCAATTTCAGGAGCAGAATTAGTCATGTTTTACCAAACAGATTTCTCCTTCAAAAGTCAATTTCTGGCAAGAATGCGAAAAATCAATTTCTAGCAACAATTTGATTTCTGGAGCAGAATAGTTACCATTCACACCCTTGGTTGTTTAATGCCAATTGTATGGTTAATTAATTTAATCGTGTGGTTGATTTGCTTAATTGTGATTGATTGGTTAACTATGGCCCAATCGTGTGGGTTGATTGATGATCGTGTGGCCGAGAACGAAGATCATGTGGCTGAAATTGATGTTTTATGGTTGATTTTGTACTTGATGAATGATCGTGTGGTTTGAAAGTGGATCGTGTGGTTAATTATGGCTATTATCGGCTTAGAATGGCTTATCGTGCTCATATATTGATGTTTGATATCAAAATGAGTGCGATTCATAGTATATTTGTTCGTAGGAAATTGCACGTCATAAACACTCGGCATTGGCTAATTAAGAAGAAACATTTTCTGCTTCTGAAACAAAATGGTAAGCTTCGTCATTTACGTCATTATGTATTCGTAATACGTGGTCATATTTTTTTACATATTTGTCTAACCTTTCTACTTGTCAGTATAAACGTGGAGGTCACATGCATAGAAGACCAACCCCTTTCTCATCCTCATCCCCGTCCCTTTCCTCTTCCCCTGCTCTTTCATCTAACCCTCAACCATTATATGCTGATGGACAATATGGACACGTTGGCCCTTCCTCCAACACTCAAGAACATGTTAGGGGACTTGGACACATGCGAACTGAATCTCCTTCAGTTCCATCTCCTTTAGATCCATCTCCTTCCGTTCCACCTTATTATTCAGCGCAACAATCGAATAATGAGGGAAACACAGGTGAAGAAGATAACCGATTCATGATATGCCCATTTGGAAATTCGTAAGTACTTCATTTTTTTAAGTATATGTAATATTTATGGTTTTAGATATGGATGTCAATTGAATTGTCAATGTTGCACAATATCCGCATATTTGCATATTCACGAATGCTACGTTTGTTATGTGGGAACTAAATAAAATAGTCAAAAACTATTGAATGGGGTAGTATATTAATTACAGAAGTGCTCCACAAGAAGTGAAAGATTTGTGGTGGAATGAGTTCAAGGTAAGTTTTAGATATTCTATTTTCTCACTAACTAAGTTCGGTGTAGTATTTTGATAGTTAAGAATGATGTAAAGGAACCAGAACAACTCTTTAGTTTTAGGTACTAAAGAGACCAGATATTTTCCCCGAGATGAACTTTACAAGATCTATTGCCGAATTGTCTGGTGCATGGTAATAGATATGTGACCATCATAATAACTTTAAGCTGTTTTTGTATTGATTGCAGCACAAGTTCAGGTGGGATGAAGAGGAAGAGAATGAAGTGAGAAGAATTTTTCAGAAGAAAGTCAGTGATCACATAAAAAATGTGATGAATAGAGCGAAGATCAAGTAAGTGAAGCTGGCTTTCATTACAGCTGACAATTGGACGGAAATTAACAGAATTTGGGAAATTGAAAAGAATCAGAAAATCAATGAGCAGAATAAAAAGAATCGATCTTCTAATTCTAGTGAAGGGTCTGTCACATATGCTGGGGGCTCTATCAATATTGGGGAGCATCGAAAACAAACAGTAAGTCTGTTAAATAAGTTATAAGTTAATTTAATTCAATTACTCATGTTTACATTTTATAGCCACATGAATTGGGGACAGAACCGACATTTGCAGCTACATTTGAACGTACATTTCAAAAAAAGGATAAGACATGGACTGGCGATCGAGCAAAAACTATTAAGGTATGTAAGGTTATACTTTGGACTTTATGAAAACAAGAATGAAAACCGTGAATGCTTTTAATATTTATGGTAGTTATATAACTGAAGTTATTTTATTTTCATTTATATTGTTAATGTAGGAAAAATATGATAAACTTTTAATGAACAATGCTAGTGGTGGTAATGGTGTTGCTGCGTCTGAGCTATCAATTGACAGTACGGTATTATAGGTGGAGGCAATGGGTGGGATGAAAAAAGGAAAAATATTTGGGATGGAATCCTTGTCAAGGGTATACATGACGAATCATGCTACAAGTTCATCATCCAATGTGGCTGCTCAAAGGAGGACACGACATGACGAGCAATTGACCCAAGAATTGAACCAACTGAAAAATATACTTATAGAGAAGGACGAAGAAATAAATGACTTGAAACAACAAATACAAATCGTTATGCGACACCTCAACCTCAATCACAATGAAATTCCTACTGTACCTCCCGCCAATCAAATAGGTGATGGGCACAATGATGAGCGACACAATGATGCTGAGATTGCTGATGATGATGATGATTTTCTCAGTCCTTTCTAGTTAAAATTCCCAAAATCGAGGGCAAGCTTACTTCACAATCTTTTGTGACATAAGTGCAGTTTCACCCAATATGTTCCTACCCTACAATTACTTTTTGTGCACAATTTTCTTACAATTAGGTTATTTGCTTGCGAAAAACTGAAAATTTAGAAATCCCAGGATGATATGCTTGTTACAAAAAATCATGATATTTGAGCATTGTAGAAATACATGCCTTAATTAACTTTGAGTCCTCTCTTCCTGGGAATTGGTGTTGGTACTTCACCTCTCTAAGTCATTAAAATGTTGAATGCTATTTGGACAAGGATCTAATTTTTCCTAGGTGACAGAAATACGGTTTACGAGGGTGAAAAAACTACGGTGGATGTCAAAGTTGACTCATATTCATATGTAAGAACATTGATGTTCGTCTTGAAACGTTTTTTTGTTAACCCTCTTACTTGTTTTTTTATACCTAGTTCCACATCCATGCATAAACGCTTCTTTTATATTTTGGACTGATTGAATATCTTTATTTATGTATCCACATTTCATCAGGTGTCGATAAAAGTAACTGCTTTTGGTGTCCTGCCGAGTACCAAAATTGCCCAATCTTGTGTCTGGTTTGTTGATTTTTCTTTTTTAAAGTAGAATCTATGGTTGTCCCGCCTCCTATTAATGTTTTAAATGTATTATAAGATTAGATATCAAATAGCATCATATCAGACTTTGCAATTTTGCATATATCATTATTTTTTGCGGACTAGCATCTTTTCTTCAGTTATATTTTTCAATTATATGGCATTGTACCTGGTTTATTCATTTTCTATTTTTGAAGCAAAATCTATGGTTGTCTCGTGTCCTTTGATTATTTTGAATGTATTACATGATGCTCATTAATGCGTAGCTATTGCTATGGACAAAATTTGATGGTCCAAATGGTGTAAAATTTGCGACGAATTTTGCAATGAATATTTAGAGATGAATTTTGCGACCATTACAGTTCGTGGCTAATTTGCAACGAATAAATTTTGCGACGAATAACATTAGTGGCTAATTTTGCGACGAATAAAGTTCGTGGCTAATTTGCGACGAATTTATGACGAATTTTGCAATGAATAAAGTTGGGGGCTAATTTACGATGGATTTTGCGACGAATTATTTGCGATGAATTTTGTGACGGATAAAGTTCGTGGCTAATTTGCGACGAATTTTGTGACGAAATGTGCGACTAAATTTGCGATGAAATTTGCAACGAATTTTGTGACGAAATTTCCGACGAATTTTGCGACGAATAAAGTTCGTGGCTAATTTGCGATAAATTTTGCGATAGATAGTATTCGTGGCTAATTTGCGACGAATTTTTTTCCGTTGCAATTTAGCGACATAAATTGAAATTTTCCGTTGCAAAATTTTGCAATGCTGTATTAGCAATGGAATTTTTTGCGTCGCTAATTTCGTCGCAAATTCAATTAGTGATGGATTTTGCCAAATTTTTCGTCGCAAAATTCGTCGATGATCCCTTGTTTTTTTGTAGTGATATTATGTTTTTCTCACAAAATTCCCACAAGACACCTTCCTCTCATTTGGCCTATGAAGGATTTAACCATGGTCATATGCCACATGCCCTCTTATGATAAGCTTCTTGTATTAGCTTGACACCTAGCCATAGGTCATTATTTTCCTTGGCCATTACTCATCCTTATTAAGCTTTGATTTCTTACACCTGGCCGTGGATGGAAAGAGGAAGTGCCACATGTAAGTGCATGCACTTATCCATCTCACAATCTACTCATCTGTTTCATTTTTATCTGGGTAACATCAAAGGGAATTTTCATCCCCAGACGGTAATTCTTTTTCACCGTCAATCTTCAAAGAGAATTTACTTCATCAACATCTGATCCAAAATCTACAAGCTGGTTTTGGGCGTTCAGATTTAAGATGAGGTATGTGAAAACTCTAGATTTAAGCTAACTAAATCTACTTGACACTTTTTAATTTGGTTGCTCGAGAAATGCTATTTTGATTTGTGATAATAGTGAGGATATGGTGATGGTTGGATCTATTTTGTTAGTTTCGTACATGTTTCAATGGATGTGATTTGTTTCCTTAAAGTGTGGTAAAATCGGCAAGTGCAATAATTAAATCCGAACGTGTAAATGTCATCTTTGAGGTGATTATAGAAATTGTCTTACTGGTTTTATGTATGTTTAAAAGGGTAGAAAATCACGTTACTTAAAGTGGAGTATATTAGGTGAGTGTAAATGATAATTCTATTTACTTTTGAAATGTGTATATTTTAACTTAAAATTCTGATTCTGTTTACTTCTGAGCTGAGCAGATTTTAACCTTAAATTCTAGTTCTAGATACTTTTAAAACTGAGCAAACTTTACAATCAAAATCTGGACAAGTATATTTTTGAGAACAAATAGATATTCTGTCAGAATCTGGACATGTCTATTTTAAAATCAAGCAGATTTTACTGTTAGAATCTAGACATGTCTATTTTTAAAATTGACCAAAACTCACTCTCAAAGTTTGGATGTATCTATTTTTGAACTCGAGTAGACTTTACTCTCAAAGTCTGGACATAATATATTATGAACTCAAATAGACTTTACTTTCAAAGTCTAGACGCATGTATTTTTGAACCCAAGTAGACTTTACTTTTAAAGTCTAGACATATGTATTTTGAACTAAAGTAGACTTTACTTTCAAAGTCTGGACGTATGTATTTTGAATCATAGTAGACTTTATTTTCAAAGTCTGGACATATTTATCTTGAACCTAAATAGACTTTATTTTCAAAGTTTGGACATATATATATTTTGAACTCAATAAAGTCTGGAAATTTATATTTTGAATTCAAGTAGACTTTACTTTCAAAGTCTAGATAAATATATTTTCTAACCAAGGAAGTTTATCTCAAAATCTGAATATGTGTACTTCCTGAACTTGAGTAGACTTTAGCCTTTTGAATCTGAACCTGTATTGCTTCGTACTTATTTGCATAAATGATGCATTTCATTTCTTTAAAGGATATGTGATGTAAAAGGAAGGTGAGTATATGCATGCAAACACTTGGTTGTCATGGCTTGCATGAGAATAATATAAATTCCATCACTCATCATTCAACGGTGACGATGCCCCGTGTGTCGAGATGCCCCGTGTGTCGGAATGCCTTGGAGAGTGTACTAAGATGCCTTGGGAGTCAAGATGCCTCGTTGGTCAGGATGGCTTGGAGTAGAGATGGCCACGGGCTGGTTTTGGCCCGGAACCGGACCGGAACCTGCTCGGTCAAACCTGGGCCCGGCCCGTTGACCGGGCCTGCGGTTCGGAACCGGAACCGGCCCGTGCCCTATGGGCCCAGTTCTGTTTCCCAAAATTTTGGAACCGGCCCGGAACCGCCGGTTCCGGGCCCGGTTCCATCCCCCCCCAAAAAAAAAGAAGCTGCAGCTGTGCAGCAGACCGGCGAGGCCGGCCTCGCCCGACGCCGGCGAGGGTTCGACCTCGCCGGCGTCGGGCAAGGCCGGCCTCGCCAGTTGCAGGCAAGGGTTCGACCTCGCCGGTGTCGGGCAAGGCCGGCCTCGCCAGTTGCAGGCGAGGTCGAGCCTTGCCGGCGTCGGGCGAGGCTGGCCTCGCTAGTCGAGGCGAGCCTCGTCCTCGCTCGCCCAGGCGAGGGCGAGGCTCGCCCTCGCCTGGATCTGGCGAGGGCCAGCCTCGCCGGCGTCGGGCGAGGCTCGCCCTCGCTCGCCCAGGCGAGGGCGAGGCTCACCCTCGCCTGGATCTGGCGAGGGCCAGCCTCGCCGGCGTCGGGTGGCCTCGCCTGAGGCCGGCGGAGGAAGAACGAGAACCGAAGAAAAGAAAAAAAAAAGAAAGAAACGGAAAAATAAAAAAAAAGAAAATTATGTTCCGGTTCATTCTTGGCCACGAACCGGAACCGGTCGGTTCCGAACCGTGGCCATCTCTAGCCTGGAGGGTGTATCGGGATGCCTCGAAGTTGGGATGCCCGTTGGTCAGGATGCCCCGGGAGTGTTCAGGAGGAAGAAGTAATGAACCTAATGCATGAGCATGAATGTTTTACATCATATGCTTGCGTCTGAGTAAAAGTATTGTGAAATGATGAATTGCTCAGGTTTTGTGGCATATCCAAATGGAAGAGGTATGACATTCATTCAAGTTCTATGCATACTGTTTGTTATGCATGTATGTTGTTTGTGATAGGTAAAGTGGTAAGCTGATTTTCCTAACTTAAAACTAGAGATTTCATTTAATGGGCCTTGACTCATTCCTTTATTTCTTAGACGTGTAGGATGGGTGTTCTATGGCCTCTGCGTTTTGGAGTTCCTGTATATTATGAAGCCGACTATGAAAATGTGTTTGTGCCTGAGTTTGAAGCAACACATACTAATTGTAGCTCTACTTTCTGATTTGACGTGAATTTGGTAGAATGAGTTTCTTATCTTTTTGTTGCATGGTACCGTAATCTCGACGGTGAGTTAGTTGGCCGTTGTGGGGCTTTGACATAGTTAAGAATGATCCCACATCGATGGGCGAAGTTATCGTTACATGACATCACCAGACTTATGTTCAGACAGACTTTTGGAGTAAAATCTTAGTATGGAGATAGGCAGCCTAGACCTACCCAGACTTTTGTTTTTTGTACTTATATGTTGTATTGTTTGGACTTATAAATCTGACAAGTATTGTTAATAAGAAGTAAAAGTACTTTGACTAAACTTGTGTGATATTCATGTTTAAAACTTATTCAGACTTTAACTTCCGTTGATCAAATTATTAATAATATTAAAAGACACATGTCGCGCGTGACATTCTGGAGTGTCACATATTCGATCGCAAGAAATGTGAGAATCTAATGAAACCGAGCCTGAAGACAAAAATGCAAATCAATTCATGAAATTGAATGGAATGGCAAATAGCGGATCGCGACCTCGGATGGAGGCGAGGGTTGACCACGTCACCTGCAAGAGAAATAGAAAAAAGTTAGCCGTAGGAGATGATTCGGTGGCAGGAAACGTGAGAAACCAAGAAGAAAATCAATTCACGTCAAGTAAACAAGTAGAAAAACTTTCTCCTGATTGAAAAAACCTTTTTCGGTCAGAGGTGATTCGGTAGTACGAAATGTGAGAATCAGAAGATCTCAAGCAAGAGAAATAGAAAATACCCATTCAGTCGTAGGAAATGTAAGAATCAAATGAAACCGAGCCCAAAAACAAAAATGCAAATCAATTCACGAAATAGAACAAAATGGGAAACAGCGGATCGCGACCTCAAATGGAGGCAAGGGCCAACCACGTCGCTTGCAAGAGAAATAGAAAAAAAGTAAATCGTAGGAGATGATTCGGTGGCAAGTAATGTGAGAAACGAAGAAAAAAATTAGTTCACACAGAGAAAACAAGAAGAAAAACCTTCTCCTGATTGAAAAAACTTTATTCGGTCCGAGGTGAGAATCTAACCTTACGATTGAAATGATTCAGTCGCAGGAAATGTGAGAACCGGAAGGTCACCCGCAAGAGAAATAGAAAAAACCTATTCGGTTACAGGAAACATAAGAATCAAATGAAACCGAGCCTGAAGACAAAAATGCAAATCAATTCACGAAATTAAATGGAATGGGAAACAGCAGATCGCGACCTCGAACAGAGGCGAGGGCCGACCACGTCGCATGCAAGAGAAATAGACAAAAGTTGGTCGCCGGAGATGATTCGGTGGCAGGAAATGTGAGAAACGAAGAAGAAAATCAGTCAACACCGAGAACACGAGAAAAAAAAAACCTTCTCTGGATTGAAAAAACATTATTCGGTCCGAAGTGAGAATCGAACCTTATGATTGAAATGATTCAATCACAAGAAATGTGAGAATCGGAAGGTCACTCGCAAGAGAAATAAAAAAAAAAAAACCTAATCGGTGGCAGGGAAATGTGAGAATCAAATGAAACAGAGCCCGAAGACAAAAATGCAAATCAATTCACGAAATTGAACGGAATGGGAAACAACGGATCGTGACCTTGAATGGAGGCGAGGGCCGATCATGTCGGCCGCAAGAGAAATAGAAAAAAGTAAGTCGTAGGAGAAGATTTGGTGGCATGAAATATGAGAATTGAAGGTTGCAGAGAAATAGAACAAGCCCTAGGATTGAAGTCACAGGAGATGATTCGGTGTGAGAACCGGATGAAACTGGGCCCCGAAGACAAAAATGCAAATCAATTCGTGAAATTGAACAGGATGGGAAACCGTAGATCGTGACCTCGTGCGGAGGCGAGGGTCGACCCCGTCGCCTACAAGAGAAATAGAAATCACAGGAGATGATTCAGTCACACGAAATGCGAGGATTGGAAGTTGGCCCGCAAGAGAAATAGAACAAATTGGGGCTCTATGGGCAGTAGGTCGCTAAGAAACGGGAAGGAACGCCTCTGCAAAGAGATACTCTTTCAAATTTCTGAGCTCCCTCTCCACAAATGCTTTTTCACATTTTCTGAGTTCTCTTCAGAGACAACTCTCTCCAAGCTTCAGAGCTGAGAAACGAGAGAGTAGTTTTTAGTAAAGTTGCTATGCGCCGCATTTATTTTTATTTTTATTTTTCATCCAAATGAAATGTGTCACTCTTTGAGTTGAGCTGTCTAGGATGACACCCACCACATAAGCTGTTGACATGGACCTTCCGATTCTCACATTTCCTGCGACCGAATGGGTTTTTTTTTTTTTATTTCATTTTTAGTTAAACAAAATGAAAATGAACGTAACAATACTGAACAAACTTATCATTCATTAAAAAGAATTTTAAAAAGCTAATTTTTTTGGCATTACGGTTCAAAAAAATACAATTAAAATGAGAAGTCGTTATGTAAATTGATATGCAACAAAATTCACGAGGGACTAGCATGTCAATCAAGACAATATTAGGACCACAAACAAAATGGCAAGCAGGTAAAGGGAAAGAAAGATAAGCTTTTGATCCTCAAACATCCATGAAAATTTGTTCCAAATTCTGATCACGCGAAATCAAAAGAAACAACAATCATAGTTAATAACTTAATAATAGTTTCAAATTTAAAATTGAATTGTCGTGTATTGATTATTTGTAACTGCACCTACAACTTTTTTTTTCTCCTTCCACCATCCATTATCATTATGGTGCTAACTATGCAACCATCAAGCTTAAGATATTTCTTGAAAGAGTGAATGACTGAATCGAACCTCGCTAAAGAACAAAAACTTGGCATAGATGTATGACAATGAATACCCAAACATGACAAGTTAGGCAAAGCAATGAGCATGCAAATTGTGGATACGCCAAAACCACTATGAACCCAAGGTCTAAACAAACTTTAGAAAATGTTCTACGTGCTCCTCTGAAGCATATAGCTACATTTCCTAACGTAAGTCTTCACAAGATATCAACCTCTCTCAATGAATCAATCAATCATTCTGATCTAATGGATGAGAAAGACATCCGATCAAACCATGCACGTGCAATGATGGGCTACAATTTTTTTGCTAGACCTCTTAGAGTCGATCATTTAAAGAAGATATATGCCCCCTTGTTTCACATGGTAATGGTCCAACTCTTTGGAGAGACAAAAAAAAAACTTCCAACCACTAATCTAAGTAGATGAGAATTTGAGAGTTGAGAAGTGAGAAGTAGTAAAAAAATTAGGGATTTTAGATTTAGGGTTCCCGCTTCCAGATCCAGTTCCTATAGGAACTGAGAACGGCGGTTCCTAAAAAAGTGGAACCGGGAATCAGATTCGAAACCTCCCTCCCTAGAACCAAGAACAGAACTGGACCCACCATTTTGGGTTTCCGGTTCTACCCTGAAACCATGCTCACTCCTATTACTCATTGTGGATGAAAAAGATTTCATCAATTAAAGTGATGCCGATAGTATCAACAATTCTGAACCCAGTAAAACACACATAGACTTAAAGACACAACACAAATTTGTAATTGGACGAGCAATTAAAGAGCAAAACCAATACTAGCAAAAAATCGTTTTGCGTAGTTCAAAGAAAAATATTATCTCATTATCTCTAATCATGTGTTCATCATAAGAGCTGTCACTAATTATAATAGTGACATCGATTTAGGAAATATAGAAAATTGTGTCATACATTAAGAAAATGTGATAATAATTTTTTATATTTGTCAAAATTTATTTTGGTTAATTTCCTAACATGCCATCTATCTATAAGAAATCATAATTTTTTAAATTAATCCTCTAATATTATTTATTGATCGAATATGGACTATCATATTATGTATAGTTTCTCAATGTAGGAATAACATCATTTATTTGTGAATACATTTTGTGATTTTGTGTGTGAGCATAGATGGAGGGAGATGGGAAACTAACAGAAACGGTTAGAAAAAGGACAAAAGAGGACGACTCGTAGTAATAGCCAGGCCCGCTACGGCAAGACTGGGGTTGTCTTGGTCCATTTTCTGCTTTTGGCAACTCTTCTGTCCACCCATCTCATGTTTTTCTGGCTCGTTTGGGACGGCAAGAGACTTTGTCCTGGTCCTGCTCTGTTGAATGGACTCCGCATTGACTTGTGTCGACTATTAAATGCATTGCCAGCGTCTCCTCTGCCTGCTCCATTCTCTTATTTCACTCCTATTGCCCCTCAAAGGTTTGGATTCTCTGGCTTTTTGCTCATTCATAGCGTTAGCAACTGCTCCTGCCATTAGCATGAGCGCCTTTGTCCGGGCTTTGCTTCTGTTCTTGCTTCTTTCATGCGCCCAATCCAAGTACATTGCCTACAACACCACCTCCCGCGTCGTGCCTGGCAAGCTCAACGTCCATTTGGTCCCTCACACCCACAACGACGTCGGCTGGAAGAAGACCGTTGATCAGTACTGGGTCAGTTCCAACAATACCATTCAGGTCGCCTCATGCTCCGGAACCAAGTCTCAATCTCATTCTTTTCGTACCAAACATGTTATCTTTATGCCTTTGATGGATTCAGGGTGCGTGCTCAGAATGAACTGGATTCCATAGTTCCCGCACTGCTCGCCGATAAGAACTGCAAGTTCATCTATGCGGAACAGGCTTGAACTTGCACCCTCTCCCCTTCTTTTTAACTTCTTTCACTTTCTTTAACCTGACTTAGGCTATTCCCTCTGTCGATGAAGGCTTTTTTCCAACGTTGGTGGAGAGACCAGAGCGAGCAAGTCCAAAGTACAATCAAGCAGCTCGTGAATTCAGGTCAACTGGAGTTCATGTAAATGACCGACTCTCACTCTTTTAGAATAATCAACCCTTCTGTGAGCATGAGGGAGAGGAAGGCAAAACTACTTTCTGTTGAATTGTCTTGCTCCAGTCTGTGCCTTTTAGCTTCATTTTACTTGCCAAGTAATTAACTGACTCACCGGGATGCATCTTTAAACTCATCCTTGAGGACTTCAAATGTTCATTGCTAATTTTCGGGCACAGAAATGGAGGAATGTGCATGCATTATAAGGCAACAACTCATTACATTGACATGATTGATCAGATGACTCTTGGTCACCGATTTATCAAGGAAGAATTTGGTGTAACCCCAAGAATTGGTTGGCAAATTGATACTTTTGGTCATTCGTCCGTGCAGGCTTACTTGTTAGGGGCCGAGGTCTGGCCATTTCCATATCTACTTTATTATATACAGCTCTTCGTCTCAATGATGAATGCTGGTCAAGTGATGGTTTGGATCTTTGATGATCCAGGTGAACAGCATTGAGTTCATGACTTGCTTAACACAAAGTTTACTCTAATTACAGGTTGGATTTGATTCTGTCTTCTTTGCCTGAATTGACTACCAAGATAGAGCCAAACGGAAAGCAGAAAAAACTCTTGAGGTTTTCTGGTGAGCATCTAATAGTTTTGGTTCATCTGCTCAGGTCAGTGCTCGAGAATTCTTTCTTCTCCCTCCTTGACAGAGGAACTTGATACACGCTCCTACAAATTGACCTTTTTTGTTCGGAGCGTTTTTCAAAGCTTATTTGGATTCGCAAGTATATGCAGTAAGAACTTTCAGTCCTCTGTATATATTTACAGGTGCATTTCCGGAGAACCATGGACCTCCCAATAATTTCCATTATGAAGTTAACGATGATTGGCTTGATGATTTGGCTATTGTTCAGGTTATCCTTCTATCGAGTTTTTAATGATTAACCCTCTAGATTCATATTATTGTCTGCCTAACCTCATTACGTTGTATCAATTTGTAGGATGACTACAATCTGTTTGATTACAATGTCCTGGAGAGAGTGAATGAGTTTGTGTCTGCTGCAATATCACAAGTAAGACTGGCATAACTAAGATAAGAATTCATTTGACTTAGGAGCCATGCAGGATTTTATTTCCATATGCTTTCAACTTCTCAGCTTCTTGTCAATGTGATGGCCTCTTCATAATCTGTACATAGAAGTGGATCATATTTCCCTGCAGGAGCAGTTAATCTTGGATTATTGGAGTCTGATAGATGACGTGAATATAAGACTTTGGATTATTTACTCAAAAGGGGATTACTGTTTTCTTTTATTTTTCATGATGTATCATCGGTTTGTTGAGTTCATTTAGAGGTTGGCTCTCTCCTTGTGCTTTGGAGTGAAAGTGATACTTCTATCGAGAATGATTCATATCTTTGTTTCACTAGTAATTAACAAAATCATTGTTGCCAAAATAATCTCCATCTGAATTTAGGCTCATCAGAAATGTCCTCCACCTAATGTTTTTAGGCCAACATCACTCGTACAAACCATGTCATGTGGACAAGAGGCAGTGACTTCAAGTACCAATATGCACATACATGGTTCCAGCAATTGGATAAATTCATTCACTACGTCAACCAGGTTAGTATCTTTTATGCCATTACATGAATCATGATGGGTTTCTTTAATGTACTCATGATAGTTACTTGATGCACTCCTCTGGTTTCAAGTGATACTGATCGGCATCAACTAGTTTTTGCTCCATTTGATACCAGTTATTGACAATGCATCAGATGAATTCGCAACTTTACATTCTAGAAGAACATGAAAGATTCCAGTACCATGCTACCACCCGATGTCTACATAATGCCTTATTGCTTTAGCACACAGACTAGAATGATGTTGAACAAGTGTGGCAACTAATGCTTTTCGTGCATATCACGTTACTGACTGCTACATTTGCAAGCCCTTTGAAATCCATTTCCAGTTATTTCCAGCATTCTTATATTGACATGATCATTTCTCACTCGAATAAACATGGATAAGTAACTTTCATTTTGTTCTCAATGCAATTTGGAGTGATTTCTAGGATGGACAAGTCGATGCCTTATACTCGACCCCTTCAATTTATACCGATGCCAAGCATGCTTACAATGATCAATGGCCACTCAAAACTGGGGACTTCTTACGGTAAGCTCGATGTTTTAGAGTAACATAGAAGTTGCAGAAAAATATTATTTTCTAATTTTTTATCTTGACCTCTTAGAGATGCTTGACAGATATGCAGATAAAATAAATGTTTACTGGACTGGATACTTTACGAGCAGGGCTGCCCTCAAAGGCTACGTGAGGATGCTGAGTGGTTACTACTTGGTAACATCCACGTGTCTTGATTCCAGTTGCCAATAAAATATTGTATAAGCTCATGATAATATGCAGATGAGTTATGAATATCGGCCTTTTGATATATAAACAGGCTGCCAGGCAATTAGAATTTTTGACAGGAAGAAAGAAAGTGGGGCCAAACACTGATTCCTTAGCTGACGCTTTAACCATTGCACAGCATCGCAATGCAGTTACTGGTACTGATGACTACACCAAGCGACTATCTGCGAGCTATATTGAGGTTTAGCTCGTTATATCCTCTTGAGAGTTTTCAAGACATATCACCACATATATTTCTATATTCTTGCGACTCATATTTACTTTGTCAGGCTGAGGACGTAGTTGCAGCATCTCTTGGCTGCATGATGGAGTCACCCAGAACAGCTTCTTGCAATTCTTCAGAGAAAAAAATTCAACAGGCAATAGTAGACTGTTTTGACATTTCTTAGGATTAGCCTGCTCCCATTTGAGCTTTTAGGCCATCACATAAAAATCTAATTATGCTTCTACATTATACTTTTCGCATTGGTTGCAAAATAATTACAGATGAGACATAAAAAAATGCATATACACCCACTTTGGCATCAGACTGACATGCAATGGTTGAATATTTGAGTCAGCATAGATGGAAGAGATTTTAGTACATGGTTACTATTCCCTCTTAAAATTTGCAAACTTTTCTGTACTTTACTTGCCAAGCAGTCTATTATTTCAAAATCACGACATGCTAACTTTTGGTCTGTCTTCTTGGCATGAGTTCAGTGTCCACTTTTGAACATTAGTTACTGTCCCCCATCAGAAGTCGATCTATCAAATGGGAAGAAGCTGGTGAGTGTGCAAACACCTTGGATGAATTTCTTGACCTACCAAAAAAGTTTGTGTTTAAGACATAATTTTTATAGGTGGTTGTTGTCTACAATTCACTAGGATGGAAAGAGAGGATGTTATAAGAGTTCCTGTGAGTATTCAACGTGCTTTTATCTTAGAAAGACAAATTATTAATCGTTATTAGAGTTCCTGTGAGTATTTGACATACATGGTACAGGTTGTTAGTGAAGATGCTAGTGTTCAAGACTCCAGCAGAAGAGCAGTTCAATCGCAGCTTCTTCCTATAATGAATGTCACATTGGGTATAAGGAACTATTATACATTGGTATATCTGGGAAAATCCCCAATTGTGACCCCCAAATATTGGCTTGCTTTCACTGTATACGTTCCACCCCTTGGTTTCAATAGTTACATCATTTCAAGTGCAAAAGGAAAAGGTATGCGAATGGTTTCGTCCAGTTGCAATGTCAAGTATTGCCAAATTCACATCTCTATTTCTCTTCTTCTTTTTGGCTCCATTTGGCAGTTGCTGCTGCAACTTCTGAGAGACAAATCATGTATGCTTCGGAAAGGGGAATGAATGATACAGTAGAAATAGGGGAAGGAAACTTAAAACTTATTTATTCTGGAAATGATGCAAGACAGGCTGAATATATAAACAGCAGAAGTTCGGTATGTCCTTTGTTATAGCACAATGTGTTTCATGAGTAGAAAAAACCAGATTTTTCTTCCTTTTCTTAATGTCTATCTACAAGCATCTTCATCCTTTACCATGTTTTCTCCTTCAGCAGAAATGTTTAGATGAGGCAACTTGCTTTCGCATTTAAATTTGTTCATGTACTTTAATGAGAGACATAATGATTGAATGAAGGTCAAAGCACCTTTGGAGCAATCATACAGCTTTTATTCTGGAGATGATGGAAGTGTGGATCTTCAGGTAAATCATTTTTTATCAATGGTTGCTACGTAAGGGAGCATCTGCAAAAGTGTCTTTATCTTAAAGATATTCTTGTCTAACTCCGGTAGTCCTCTGCATCTGGAGCATACATATTTCGGCCGAATGGTACATACCCTATTAAGTATGACAGGAAGGTATGGTTTCTTCCAGAATATCTACTCGGGGCAGCTCATGACTCATGACAGTCTATAATTGTAACACCTTCCAATGTCTAGGTTCCTTTGACTATTTTGCGGGGACCACTGGTGGATGAAGTACATCAAAGGATCAATCCATGGAAGGATCAGGTCGTTTGCTATGGCACTTTAGTTTTCTCGCCAGATTGCTAAAATGCATTCATGACACTGCATCAAACTATTAGATTCGTTCATCATGTTCCCCGTATTGACTAGGCTTTTAGAGGTTTTGGGCCAGTAAAGTCGACCATAATAAACTATTTGTATTGACAACTGTGAGTGTGAAACTCACACATGGACCAACAGAGTCCCAATATATCTGACTTTTGTCCATATTGAACCACGATAATGTTCAACTGATGATGGAATTGAGGAAACAAGCAGCTCATAGCATTATTGTGTATGTGCCTGGTCATCACAATTACCAGAAACTCTTAGCTTGCATTTCCATTGATGAAGTCCCCAACATAGTGGAAAGCTACATTGCTGTGCTTTGTTCTCTTAGGGTACCTGTCATCTTAGTTTGTTGATGTTAAGAACTTAATCATGGGATCTTAACTAAACTAAAAAGGAAAACGACTCTATTGGAATCCAAAAGAGTTAGGGCACTACAGACGTTCATAAAGTAGTATTGGGAGACAATTTTTGTTTTCTTGCTGTCCTTCTCATTTTCTTATTTTCTGTACATGTCTTTTCGGTTAATATGCCTTTTAGAATTCAAATGCAATATATTCTTCAACTCCTAGTTCAGACCCTTGCCCTGTTATGATTCTTCAGTGTACTTGATGAGCTGATAATACTTGCTACTACAGAAGGGACTTCTGTGGGAAGGCATAGGGAAGGTTTTCACTTACCAGGATAGCCATTACATGCATAGAAACTCTTTCTTAGGTTATGCATCTTAAATACCTAAGAGTTAAGAAATAAGCTAGATATGCATTATGGTCTCACTTCATAATAGCTAAGAGATATTGGGGAAAATGGTTGTGCGAAACAAAGGATGTTGAAATTCTCAAGATCATCTCCACAGATAATCTAGGTAATGTTTGCGACCTGCCATGCCATCACCATGTGGGGTAAGCATCATTCAGTCCCTATGTGGAATGAAAAGAAACACCAGGGCCTATCACATCATCACCACATGTGAATTTTGTTCATGATGAAAGTGTCTAGAAGCATTTCATGGGTCAATTTCATGCAAAACACTTTGGCAAGTTGGGCTAACCTCATAAGCCCTATCTGTTAGAAAATGACTAGGTATCCTTTTATCATTTGAGTTAGTTGGCATCAGGTATGCATATATGTCCATATGCGCTTTATTCAAGATAACAATTCTAGCATCCTAGTCTGGCTTATTTTGTTAGACATTTCTTTTCAGAATCATACACATGAATTCTTAAATCAATAGCAAGTTATTATGCACGCTGGACCAAAAAAATAAATAAAATATGCACGCCGGTCATCAATGTCACTTGGTAATACGACATTAATCGATTATGAAACAATAACTCCACATAATATTCTGTCCTGTGGAGATTGAACCATGTGATTGATGGTTCTATCTTCTGAGTTTTTCAGCAGGCCCTTTCTTTTAATAGCATCGTGCTTCAGAAAATGACTGATTTTGTTGAAAGAGGCTCCATATCAGAAAATGCCACAATTATGAAAACTGCCTGGATCTGGAATAAACGATACAACTCCGTGTTTTGTGGTAAGTTGAGAATTTGGCCTGTATTGCAGATAACAAGAGTTTACAAGAAAAAAGAGCATGTTGAGATTGAGTTCACTGTAAGTTTGTCGATCTTATCCTCTGGCATCATCAGGGTGAACGCTAGGAAACACTATGTAATAACCTTATCAAATTCTGCTGGAGCTATGTTATGCTTGCAGGTAGGGCCTATCCCAATTGATGATAATATTGGCAAAGAGGTTGTCACTCAAATTAGGACTACTATAAACAACAATAAGACGTTCTACACTGATTCTAATGGGCGTGATTTCCTAAAAAGGGTATGGCATGCACTTGCCCCAAAGCCAACATTATGTCCTAAAGTACAATTATATCCCTTTGCTATTATTTTGTGCTTATTTCTTTTTCCTCATGTCATTTGTGCTATCATGGGGTGTTGGTGATTCTAATTGTACATTCATTTGTTCAGATAATCTATGAAAATTTTTCTTGCAGACTTGAGATTACAGAGAAGATTGGGATTTGAAGGTTAATCAACCAGTTGCAGGAAATTATTATCCTGTATGTTCTGGTCATATTGCGCAACCATCTTATCCACACTGTGTATTAATTGCTCAGTCTTTTCCACTATGTTTTCCTTCCTGCCTAGTTGAACATAATCTGGATGCAAAAACTCGTCTGATAAGCTAATATATGGAGAGGAAGACTTGAGGTGCTGACCTTGATTTGGATAGCTTTCATGGTTTCTGCAGCGGACTAAATTCATGTAAACTGCAAAGTAACTTTCGAAAACTTCCAATTAAATTAATAGGACAGAGAGCTGATATAATATACTTACAGGGTAAAAATAACCACAATGAAGACAGTGAACTAAAATGTAATTTTCATGCATATAGAGACAGTCTACCCTTAGTTTACATTCAACCGTGTTGCATAAAGTTTAGCATCCATCCGAAGATACTAGTCGCTTTTTGTTACATCATTGGATAATATCAAGGTATTTGCCTTTTGCCATTAAATTGACAATTTAAATGCATTTCGCCTGCCCGGGATAATATGAAGAATCCACTTTATTTTGTTTTTGACTTTCAGCACACAATTGAAACAAACTCAGATGCTGGCATCCCTTTGTCTAACTCATATGGGCGCAGTCAATTCGAGAGCTGTATATATTATTCACCAGGTTGATAACCTATAAGGTTATCTTCTTGCATGAATTAGTGGCAAAAGAGAATTTTTCAGCTTTGTCAATGTTTTGTCAAATTCTTCAATGGCATGAGTAACATGCTTAAGGTCAACTCCAGAACGCTGAATCCCCTTCTAGCAATGAGTTACGAAACAGGCACATATCAGAATGCGTCAGAAAAAGGTCAATTCAAGCTTGATTGGAAGTAGCTTTTACAATAGACATTGTTTAAAAAGGAAAAAAGAAATTTTGCTTGCTAAGATCACGACTAGAAATTCTCCAATCACATCAAATTACTGTTTTAGTCTCTGTTTCCTCATTAACTCTTTGAATTACATAAAGATCAATGTGAAAGTAAAAATATTTTACTGCAATCTACTCGGGTGCCAATCATTCTGGTATTGTCCTTCCAGATTAGTCTTGGCCTATATATTCGAGATGACAGTACAGAGCTCTCAGTTCTAGTCGATCGACCTGTGGGAGGTTCAAGCATCATTGATGGGCAATTGGAACTAATGCTCCACAGGTTTCTTTTATCCCTGTTGCTTTGAACCTCAATAAACAATGATGAATACCGTATTCCAGTATACCACTTAGAGATTTGAGATAAGTTTGGGTCATACAGGAGGTTACTTTGTGATGATGACAAAGGCATCGCCGAGGCGCTAAATGAAACACTCTGTGTCATTGATGATTGCAGGGGACTCACTGTAAGTGGTACAGGTTCTATTCCATTGTCTTCAGTCTAAAACTGGTTCTACTTACACATTGTAAGATGTAACATGCAGATCATGGGAAAGCACTACCTGAGAATTGATCCTTCAGGCGAGGTGACGTAGAACATTTGGACAGGAGATATATTCTCCGCTTCTACTAGCCTTTACAGAGCAGGTGAAAGAGTAACGTCTTCATTTCTTTTGTCGTCACTGCAGACAAAATTCATTTATTAGCTTATTATCGTTCTGCAGGGAGGGAACAATGGGGCAAACTCCTATATACCAACCTTTTCAGCATTAGCTTCTTCTTACACCTTACCTGATAATATTTCCCTGATAACCCTCCAGGTTATGAATCTCAATCTATGTTTAGTTCTTTGAAAAGGAAAAGTTTAAGACCAACTTTATAAAGTGTGCTTTGAAATTGTATTTGCAGTTCTTCCAGATATTTGGATCAAAGATTTCTATGTTTAAGCCTGACATTGCCACTTAAAAAACGCAAATGATGGAACAAAGAATATCTCCCTTCTTTTGCTTAATCGTTGTCGTGTTTCCTCAGCCACTGCAGGAGCTGGAAGATGGGAATGTTCTCCTTAGATTGGCACACTTATATGAGGTTCTCACTTCATTTAGATCATAGCTCTCCGCAGAATTATTTACACGTTCTTAATATTTCTTGAAGATGTAACTTTTCTATGGTAATTTAAACTCAAGATTGGAGAGGACAAGGATCTCTCAGTTATGGCCAATGTCGAATTGAAGAAACTCTTTCCAGATAAGAAGGTAACAGCAGAATAAAGACAAACAGTTCACAGTTGTATGCTGTCGGCCACTTAAGTGATTTGTCTCATGTTATCTTCTCCTGCAATGATTCAGATAAACAGGATGGTGGAGCTTAATTTATCTGCTAACCAAGAAAAAGCGGATATGCCGAAAAAAGACTGGTGTGAAAAGTAGAAGACTCTCCTGAAGGAGCCAATCCAGTAAGGGGAGGTCCTGTAGATCCTATAGAACTTGTGGTGGAGCTTGCACCCATGGAGATCCGCACCTTTGTTTTAAACTTTGGCTCTTAAGGGCCACTCTAGTGTAAGAAGTGCGGTGCGAATGTGAGATTTTATCGGACAATTTATAAATCGTGCAGGTTAACCGTCTGTAAGGCCATCCTGAACGGTACACGAGCAACTTGGGTAAGTCTATGGAGTATTCACCCCAATTCAGTTTGAAAGGGGAAGGCAGATGCTGTATGGGACAAAAATCAGACATCATCTTACTCGGTCTCTATTTCTCTCTCTCTCCTCTGGTTTTAATTATTAATCCCCAGCAAATTTCATCTCCACAAGCAGGTCTTCTCAATGGAATGACTCTTCTTGTCTGCCAGCTGGACATTTTGTTGCATATCACCAATCAATCCGAAACACAACAGGTCTCATCTAATAGAAATAGACTCAACATTCCATAACCTGCACTTCTAGGTCAACAAAGCATCGTATTTGGCCCCGAACCATTTAGGTATTATTGTCTATCCTATTACATGAGCTAGGATTTCATATTGTAGCTGGGTATGTGCAAGTGATAGATCAAGTATAAACTGCCTACATATATGAGAAACCAGCGAGAGCAAAAAAAGGTTGACATGGCACCCTTCATTCTCTCCAATTTTGGAAGCTCTTTCGTTGTTATGGGATTGGTGTGTACATTGTCTTATGAATTTGGTACTCCCTCCTAAAGAAAAAGCAGGTGAATCACCCAAGAAGTGGGTTTCACATAACTTATCCGTCAGATGGTATAAATCACGAAATCAAGCTCCTGTGGTTCTTTTACTACGATGCTTGGAACAACGTGATGCTCCAAGTCCAATGTTTTGTTTCGGTTCTTGAATTTATTATAATTTGAAGGGGGTACCCCATATAAGTTATGTTGGTGCACCACCGCACGAAGAGCTTTACTCATGCGATGTTTATAGAGTTTGTCCTCATATGCCAATATAATAACTTCAATCATTCTATTCTTTCTACCAGACATACCATAAGAGCGCTTGCAGAGTTAATAATCAAGGCCCTAGGGTAGTTCAAGTGCTATGCTGATTTGTCTGTGTTATGCGCACATTGCATAGCAGGCGTATGCCATGTTATATAACAATGGGCTAGAGCTCACAATACTTCAGACTTTCTACTGACGGTTAATTATGATCGTTCATGGGTAATAAGATGAAAACAATTTTATGTTCCGCCAGAAGAATTCAGCATGGTAATCACCGAAAACCTGGAGAGGCTGCTTGAAGTCGGTCTGTCTGCTTGTGATAGATAAGTTACTGCAATATGGACTATTTTCAATGAACACAGGTGCATCAAAGGAGCTATTTCTTGCACTTAGGATATATCCCATACCAACTCTTCCCCTTCTCACGTAAAAAACAAAAAAGATATCGTGACCATTATATCAAGATGATGAAAAATCATCATATCATCTGGAGATGTTACAGCTATGCTCTTATACCAAAAAGACAATACACTTTTACTATTCATATAATACTACAAGATGCCATGTTTAAAGAACTGACAACCTTTATTTTTTATCAAGAGAGATGCACTCCCCGTCACAATTACCACATGGATATGAACCTAGCGCCTCAATTAAAATTAAAGGGACGGCATAGTTATGCCAACTTGAGCATGGTTGTAATTTTGGAGCAAAGGAATGTAGTTGAATCTCGAGAAATAACAATTGCACGGGCACACAAATTGAAATGGCTGTAGTGCTAAACTGACAGCAACCATTGAGTGGGCCCACATAATCACAAGCTTACTGATATATCCGTTGTTTCCACATCTACCACTGCTAAGACTGCTCTATCTGTTATTTCCAATTCCACTGCAAGTGAGTCCCTAATGTCTTCCGAGTTGATGAAAAGCACTTATTTTGACAATTGCGGTCATGAAAATCAGCCAGATGGAATCATATCACATTTGAGTGAAAGTTGAAATTAAGTCAACTCCTGCCTCTCCAGTTCCCTTCCATTGTTCACTGCAAATGAAAGATTTTAATTAAAGTGATGCCAACAGTATCAGCAATTTGGAACCCAGTAACACACAGACTAGAAAACAGAACACCAATTTGAACTGGACGAGCAATCTGAAGACAATCCAAGAGAAAAACCGATGCAAGCAAAAAATCATTATGTGCAGTTGAAGTAAGCAATTTTTTCACTACGAACAATAGTGGATGTGGTACTTGGCTTCTGCATACAGATAGCTATCCTTAACAAAAGCCAAAAAGCTAGTCAAAAGCACAACTACAGCCTAATAAAAATACAAAGAAGTGACTGTTGCCCGATCTGAAAAACTTCATGCAACCCACAAAAAAAAACCTGTCTGAGAGATCATCATGACCAAGCGGATGTGTTCATAAATATTAGTTGAAGTTCACTAGACATTTCTGAAGAAATTCATGAAGAGAAAACTGACGAAGGCCATTACAGGTCCATCCCTATCCTTCATTTGCAACTATATGACTGACCTTACATTTTGGAGGCAGCATGAAGAAAAGAACTCCATTGGCAACCTTTATGACTAGTACCATGGCATCAGAACATTCGTCTAGTATATAACTGGGAAGGGATGCACATACTCCTAAACAAAACATGAATGAAAGGATTAGTTACATCATCGTTGAGGATGTATCATAACCGAATTATTATTCAAGCAAGATGCAAGATATAAACCTCTTTGGGCATTATTATGTCGTTTTGGTTCCAAAATTTCTCGCAGTTCTCTGAGGAAGAATGCCGCGTGTAATACACGATAAACATCTCAACCATTGAGTGGTTAATTACTTGAAACTTATAACATTTATCGATATCAAGTTGAAGCCTGAGAAGCGACTTTCATCTCTTCTTCTTTAAAGAAGTTCCCCGGGTCATTCTTGTGGCCACCAATTTGACCCTCATAAAAATCACTTAAAACAGTGGAAACTGGTAACCATCCATGCCTAACTGCACTTTCCAGAGTCTTTTCTGCTTTTTCCATACTTCCTGCTTTGGCAAATCCACAGACTAAAGTACTACATGTAGTCACACTTAGCTTCGGCTTGCGCTCTCCTATCTTATCGAGTACCGTCAGAATTTCCGGAAAACTTACTTTTCCACACAATGTAGCCAGAAGATCATTATAGACATCTTCACTCATGGAAAAGCCCTTGACAAGCAATTCATCAACAAGCTCAATAGCTTTTATCAAGTCACCTTCCTTGCAATAAGCATCAACCATCACTGAATAGATTACTTCATCAGGCTCAATCCCTCGGCCCACCATCTCCTCAAAAGCGGCGAATGCTTTGAGTCTGTTCCCAGCTCTGCTCTGACCATTTATTAGCGAAGTATAAGTCACGACATTTGGTGTCAGATTCTGCTGTTGCATCTTGACAAAGAGATCCTCTGCTTTACTTACCATTCCTGCCTTACAAAAATAATCAATGAGAATGGTATAGGTCACATGATTAGGTGCAATGTGCCTATCGACCATAACTTCCACCAAATTCTCAGCTTCACTAAGCTTTCCCAACTTGCTGAAGCCACCAATTACAGCGTTGAAAGAAACAGTAGATGCAAAGCCTTTGTCCACCATATCATTAAACAAAGAAAGAGCCTTCTTTACATTGCCTTCTTTGAAGCAACCATCGATAAGGGCAGAATAAACAAAGCTATCAGGTTCAACTCCCACAGATAGCATCTCATCAAACAAATGGAATGCCTCACCTAAATTGCCAGATTTACAGTATCCATCTATGATTGTAGCATACGTCACTCTATTAGGAGCCAAGCCTCTAGCTGAAATTCCATCAAACAGCTTCCTAGCTCCAACAACGTCTCCTAACTTACAAAGACCATTAATCAAGGTATTGTAAGTGACAATGTTAGGATTGACACATCTTTGACCCATATCCTCAAGGAGTTGAAAAGCATCTGCTAGTTTACCCAGTTTGGACAAACAAGATATAACAGAATTGTAAATAAAAATATCAGCCACTAGGCCCTTTTCCTGGAGTTCAGAAAAAACATCCATTGCTTCTTTTAGTTTCCCGTTCTTTGAAAGTCCTTGGATCAACAGTCCGTAAATCTGTACATCTGGGAGCACTTGCCGCTCGAGCATGACCTTAACAACTGTGAATGCTTCTCCAACGTCACCTCCTTTACAATGACCATCAATAATAGTCGTGCAGATGACACCATTTGGTACTACACCGCAGTCTATCATCTCCATGAAGAATCTGCCAGCTGCCAGCATATCTGCTGCCTTACAATACCCGCTGATGAAAGACCCATAAGTATATTCATTAGGCTTGAACCCCTTCTCCAACATTTCAACTAAGTATAGCCTTGCTTCTTCCATCTTGTTGGCTTTGCAGAGCCCCATGATAAGAGAATTATAGCAAAAAACATCAGGTAAAATCCCTCTCATCTTCATTTCCTCAAAAATTTTCTTTGCATCTTCAAATTTATTTTGTTGGACGTGGCCCTTGATTAGAGTCGTGTAAATAATTGCATTTGGTTTTACATTGGTGCTAATCATCTCATCCAAAAGGCTGTTAGCCGCTTGGAGATGTCCACTGAGGCATAGGCCCTTTATTAACACGGCATAGGTGTAAACCGAGGGTAGCAAGTTTCTACTTTTCATCTCAATCAACATCTCACGAGTCTTAACCATGTCTTGCTTCCTACAGTATTCCTCTATTAGTGGATTATAGCTCTGAGTGTCAGGGCTTGTGCCCACGACAGTCATCTCTTTGAGCAGAGCATTAGCCTTCTCCACGTCACCAATCCTACAAAGACCGGCGATGAGTACGTTGTATGTGGGAACCTTCAACTCTAGACCACGGTCAACCATCAAATCTTTGATTCTGAAAGCCTCATCGACATCACCTTCTTTCATGAACCCATCCAGCAACGCTGTGTAGGTAATTTGTTCAGGATTTAATCCAGTTCTGAACATTTCGTCAAGTAATGCTGTTGCCTCTCTTGACCTCCTGTGCTTACAAAAGCCATCGATGAGTATGGTGTAAGTATATCGATCGGGCGTAAAACCCTGGCCAGGCATTGCCTTGAGCAAACTTAATGCGTCATCTAGGAGCCCAGATCTGCACAGTCCTCCGATCATTACGTTGAAAGCAACTAAATTGGGGGCACATCCCTTCTTCTTCATGTCAGAAAGCACCTGTTTAGCCCCCTCAGCATCGTCCACCTTGAAGTAAGCAGCGATGAGACTGGTATAGGTGTAAGCATCAGGAACAACACCGGCCTCCAACATGGCTCCGTAAACCTTCCAAAACAGGGGCATTCTATTGGCCTTGCACAAATCCTTGAGGAGCGTATTGCAACACACTAAACTAGGCACGAGCCCACCGTCCTTGGCACCCAAAAAAATGGAGCAAGCTTCGCTCAAAAGCCCTCTCCTTTTGTAAACACTGATGGCAACCTCAAAAACCACAACGTCGTGACCTCTACTGAATTGACGGTGACTGCAGAGCAAAGAGTATAATATCCGGGACACCGGCGCGCCAGTATCGATCATGCGGTGGGCGACGCCATCGGCGAGAGGAAAGAGCATGGAATCGCAGAGAAGGACGGCGAGAATGGAGAAGGAATGCAAGTTCTGGGGCCCACCCAGGAAGGAATCGGACCAGCGGAAGAAGCTGAGGAGGCGTTTGGGGTCGCGTACCTGGTTCTGGCGAAGCACGGAGAGCACCACGTCGGGGTTGAGCCTCTGGGGAAGGTCGGAGGAACGAAGGAGGAGCTCCCAGTCATGGTGATGGAGGATGGCGGCGATCTCGCTCGCCGTCCGGTGGTGGTCGAGCTGCGAATGCGACGAGGTGGAGAGCGATCGGACGTGCTTGAGGCGAGCGAGTCTTGACATTGACATGGGCCAATGACGAAACTCGATCCTTCGAATATGTGCGTGCGTGGGGGTGGCTCTGCGGAGGTCGGGATCGCCACTGAACTGGAGAACCAGCCGCGACGGGAGAGGGAAGAGATGATGGAGACGACGGCGTCAGGTGGCTTTCCGCATGGGCCGTCATCCCTGGGGCTTGGGCCTTGGAATCCTCGATAGTCGTATCCTTGTTCTTGATCCACTCATGTATGCCGGGCCGAGTTGGCGGTTCGATCTAAGTTTGTGAAATCCCAGACTTTCATTTTGCGCCAACAATGAGTCCGTTTGGTTCGGTTTTGGGGAAATGTCATCGGAAAAATGCAAATGCCTTTGAGCTAAAGGGATTTTCAAAAATACAAATAGTGTTTAGTAAATTATAATCTTAAAGTGCAATGAGAAACGACTTTGGCTTAAATGGTGTTTAGCCAAATCACACATTGAAAAGTATTTTTCCCTTGTTAGGAAAAAAACACACACACACACACAAAACCAGCAAGACTCGTCGGCCAACAAGGCTAATAAACTGGCCGCCGGTCAGCCAGATCTGGCGTCGGCAGCCTTACCTAAGGTCGCCGGTGCCACATCCACATCTGTCTAGCCGGCAGCAAGTTTATTAACTTCACCGGATGCTCGTTGGCCGCCCGCAACGGCCTAAAACCTAGCCGGTGACGTGATGTTACGTATGAACATTATGAAAGTTTGGCTAGGGTAAAATTGGAATGTGGAACATTTTGCAACTAGAGCTCCAAGGGCGTTCAAATCTCTCTTCCGACGAAAACAAATACACATTCGGCTTTCTAGTATTCCTCTCCAAAATCCGTCCTTTCTTCGTTTCAAGTACCGGGAGCTCGTCCAGGGTTTCGTCCATTTGAGGTTAAGATGAAGGAATGGAGCAAGGGGACTTGGAAGTGTCGGACATCCAAGTGAGCCCACAATCCGGCAACCTTGCTCGTTTGGTTGGCACCATACCCGGTCCTATCGCACTCCTTGTGAAGCCGGCACTTTCCAAATCGACGTTATTCTTTCTGGTGCATTCCCACCCTTTTGTTAGCTCATTGTTTGCTCTGAGTTTCCCACTTTATCGTCCCTCGGGGCCTATCTCGCCTCTCTCGTCGTTTGGAGTTTAGTGTGGTTCGAGGACATTTCGCATATGTTTAGGATTTCCTTCACCTTCAGTATCTACTTGGTATCGCGTGAGAGTGATAGTGCATGTGTGTCCATATCTAGATTTTCAAAGATGGCTTAAGCACTGTCTATGTATAATTTCTAAACATCGAATTTTGGTTCTAAGATGACGCGATTAAATGTGATAATCCGCTTTGTGATCTTTCCATTTCCTCGAGGATGTTGGACTCTCTCTCAAAACTGAGCGGCACTCGCCATATGTGTGCGCGCGCGCCCCTTTGTGTGGGTGGGTAGGAGGGCATCCTCCATAAGAATGGCAAAATTGTACTCGATACGGTGATTTGAAACAAATTTCAATGTCCGCACTACTTGTTTTCTGTTCTGCTCTGTCACATGTGCCATTTTTTTCTCATTCATGTGCTATAATTTAGCTGCTATCATAAAGTGCAAAAAGACTTTTATTTTGCACCAACAATGGGCCAGTTTGGTTCGGTTTTGGGGAAATATCTTTAGAAAAATGCAAATAGTGTTTAGAAAATTGTAATCTTAAAGTGTAATGAGAAACGACTTTGGCTTAAATGGTGTTTAGCAAAATCACACATTGAAAAGTATTTTTCCCTTTTTAGGAAAAAAACACACACACACACACACAAAAACTGACAAGACTCGTCAGCCAACAAGGCTAATGAACTGGTTGCCGGTGAGGCAGATATGGCGCCGACAGCCTTGCCTGAGGTCATCGTTGCCACATCCACATCTGGCTCGCCGGCACCAAGTCTATTAACTTCACCAGATGCTCATCGGTCAACCACAGCAGCCTAAAACTTAGCCGGTGACGTGACGTTACGTATGGACATTTTCCGAAATTACGAAAGTTCAGCTAGGGTAAAATTGGAACGTAGAACATTTTGCAACTAGAGCTCCAAGGGTGTTCAAATCTCTCTTCCGACCAAAACAAACACACACTCCGCTTTCTAGTATTCCTCTCCAAAATCCACCTCTTCTTTGTTTCTAGTATCGGGAGCTCGTCCAGGTTTCGTCCATTTGAGGTTAAAATGAAGGAATGCAGCAAAGGGACTTGGAAGCGTCGTACATCCAAGTGAGCCCACAAGCCGGCAACCTTAATCGTTTGGTTGGCACCATACTCGGTCCTATCGGCACTCCTTATGAAGTCGGCACTTTTCAAATCGACGTCACTCTTCCCGGTGCATTCCCACCCTTTTGTTAGCTCATTATATGCTCGGAGTTTCCCACTTTATCGTCCCTCGGGGCCCATCTCGCCTCTCTTGTCATTTGGAGTTTAGTATGGTTCGAGGACATTAAGCATATGTTGTTTAGGATTTCCTCCACTTTCATTATCTACTTGGTATCGCGTGGGAGTGATAGTGCTTGTGTGTCCATACCTAGATTTTCGAAGATGGCTTAAGCACTATCCAAGTAAAATTTCTAGACATCGAATTTTGGTTCTAGGATGACGCGATTAAGTGTGATAATCCGCTTTGTGATCTTTCCATTTTCTCGAGGATGTTGGACTCGCTCTCAAAACTGAGCGGCACTCGCCATATGTGCGCGCGCGCCCCTTTGTGTGGGTGGGTTGGAGGGCATCCTCCATAAGAATGGAAAAATTGAACTCAATACGGTGATTTGAAAAAAATTCCAATGTCCGCACTGCTTGTTTTCTATTTTGCGTTGTAACATGTGTCTTTCTTTCTCATTCATGTGCTATAATTTAGCTACTGTCATAAAGTGCAGAAAGACTTTCATTTTACACCAACAATGGGCTAGTTTGGTTCGTTTTTGGGGAAATATCTTTAGGAAAATACAAATAGTGCTTAGTAAATTGTAATCTTAAAATGTAATGAGAAACGACTATGGCTTAAATGGTGTTTAGCAAAATCACACATTGAAAAGTATTTTTCCCTTTTTAGGAAAAAACAAACACACACACACACGCACAAAACCGGCATGGCTCGTCGGTTGACAAGGCTAATAAACTGGTTGCCTGTGAGCCAGATCTAGCACCGGCAGCCTTGCCTAAAGTCACCGGTGCCACATCCACATCTGGTTCACCGGCAGCAAGTTTATTAACTTCACCGGATGCTCGTCAGCTGCCCGCAGCGGCCTAAAACCTAGCTAGTGACGTGAAGTTACATATGGACATTTTTGCGAAATTATGAAAGTTCGGCTAGGGTAAAATTGGAACGTGGGACATTTTGCAGCTAGAACTCCATGGGCGTTCAAATCTTTCTTTCGACCAAAACAATTACACACTCCACTTTCTAGTATTCCTCTCCAAAATTCGTCTTTTCTTCGTTTCTAGTACCGGGAGCTCATCCAGGGTTTCGTCCATTTGAGGTTAAGATGAAGGAATGTAGTGAGGGGACTTGGAAGAGTCGGACATCCAAGTGAGCCCGCAAACCGGCAACCTTGCTCGTTTGGTTGGCACCATACACGGTCCTATCGGCACTCCTTGTGAAGCCGGCACTTTCCAAATCGACGTCACTCTTCTCGGTGCATTCCTACCCTTTTGTTAGCTCATTATTTTCTCAGAGTTTTCCACTTTGTCGCCCCTCAGGGCCTATCTTGCCTCTCTCGTCTTTTGAAGTTCAGTGTGGTTCGAGGACATTTCGCATATATTGTTTAGGATTTCCTCCACTTTCATTGTCTACTTGGTATCGCGTGGGACACCAAGTAGATACCAAGCAGTGCCTATGTGTCCATACCTAGATTTTCGAAGATGGCTTAAGCATTGTCCATGTATAATTTCTAGACATCGAATTTTGGTTCTAAGATGACGCGATTAAGTGTGATAATCCGCTTTGTGATCTTTCCATTTTCCCGAGGATATTGGACTCTCTCTCAAAGCTGAGCAATGCTCGCCATATGTGTGCGCGCCTGTGCTCCCCCTTGCGTGGGTGGGTTGGAGGACATCCTCCATAAGAATGTCAAGATTGAACTCAATACGGTGATTTGAAAAAAATTCCAATGTCCACACTGTTTGTTTTCTGTTCTGCACTGTCACATGTGCCTTTCTTTCTCATTCATGTGATATAATTTAGCTGCTGTCATAAAGCGCAGAAAGACTTTCATTTTGCAACAACAATGGGCCAGTTTGGTTCGGTTTTGGGGAAATGTCTTTAGGAAAATGCAAATAATGTTTAATAAATTGTAATATTAAAATGCAATGAGAAACAACTTTGGCTTAAATGGTGTGTAGCAAATTGACATATTGAAAAGTATTTTTCCCTTTTTAGGAAAAAAAACACACACACACACACACACAAAACCGGCAATACTCATCGGCCAACGAGGCTAATAAACTGGCTGCCGGTGAGCCAGATGCTACGTCGGCAGACTTGCCTAAGGTCGCCTATGCCACATCCACATCTGTTTCACTGGCAGCAGGTTTATTAGCTTCATCGAATGCTCATCGGCCGCTCGCAGCTGCCTAAAACCTAGTCGGTGATGTGACGTTATGTATGGACATTTTCCGAAATTATGAAAGTTCAGCTAGGGTAAAATTGGAACGTGGGACATTTTGCAACCAGAGCTCCAAGGGCGTTCAAATCTCTCTTCCAACCAAAACAAACACACACTCCGTTTTCTAGTATTCCTCTCCAAAATGCGCCTTTTTCTTCGTTTCTAGTATCAGGAGCTCGTCCAGGGTTTCGTCCGTTTGAGGTTAAGATGAAGGAATGCAGCAATGGGACTTGGAAGCCTCAGACATCCAAGTGAGCCCACAAGCCGACAACCTTGTTCGTTTGGTTGGCACCATACTCGATCCTATCGGCACTCCTCGTGAAGCCGGCACTTTCCAAATCGACGTCACTCTTCCTATTGCATTCCCACCCTTTTGTTAGCTCGGAGTTTCCCACTTTATCGTCTTTCGGGACCTATCTCGCCGCTTTCGTCGTCTGGAGTTCAGTGTGGTTCGAGCACATTTTGCATACGTTATTTAGAATTTCCTCCAGTTTCATTATCTGCTTGGTATCGCATGGGAGTGAGAGTGCCTGTGTGTTCATACCTAGATTTTCGAAGATGGTTTAAGCACTATCCATGTATAATTTCTGGACATCCAATTTCGGTTCTAAGATGACACGATTAAGTGTGATATTCTGCTTTGTGATCCTTTTATTTTCCCGAGGATGTTGGACTCTCTCAAAAATTGAGCAAAACTCGCCATATGTGCGCGCGCGCGCGCTCCCCTTGGAGCTATTTGAAAAAATTTCCAATGTCCGCCCTGCTTGTTTTCTATTCTGCGCTGTCACATGTGCCTTTCTTTCTCATTTATGTGCTATAATTCAGCTGCTGTTATAAAGTGCAGAAAGACTTTCATTTTGCACCAACAATGGACCCGTTTGGTTCGGTTTTGGGGAAATGTCTTTGGGAAAATGCAAATCCATTTGGGTTAAAGGAATTTTTAGAAATGCAAATAGTGTTTAGTAAATTGTAATCTTAATTTGCAATGAGAAACGACTTTGGCTTAAATGATCTTTAGCAATATCACAAATTGAAAAGTATTTTTGCCTTTTTAGGAAAAAAAACACACAACCAATACTGGCAAGACTCATCGGCTGACAAGGCTAATAAACTGGCTGCCTGTGAGCTAGATCTAGCGTCGGCAGCCTCGCCTGACGTCGCCTGTGCCACGTCCACATTTGGCTTGCCAATAGCAAGTTTATTAGCTTCACCGGATGCTCACCGGCCACCTGCAGCGACCTAATACCTAGCCGATGATGTGATGTTATGTATGGAAATTTTTCGAAATTATGAAAATTCGGTTAGGGTAAAATTGGAACGCAGAACATTTTGCAACTAGAGCTCCAAGGGCATTCAAATCTCTCTTCCGACCAAAACAAATACACACTCCGCTTTCTAGTATTCCTCTCCAAAATCCATCTTTTCATCATTTCCAGTATCGGGAACTCACCTAGAGTTTCGTCCATTTGAGGTTAAGATGAAGGAATGCAGCAAGGGGACTTGGAAGCATCAGACATCCAAGTGAGCCCTCAAGCCGGCAACCTTGCTCGTTTGGTTGGCACCATACCCGATCCTATCGGCACTCCTTGTGAAGTTGGCACTTTTCAAATCGACGTCACTCTTCCCGATGCATTCCCACCCTTTTGTTAGCTCATTGTCTGATCGAAATTTCCCACTTTATCGACCCTCAGGACCTATATCGCCTCTCTCATCGTGAATCATTGTGAATCGACCGACTCGTGACACTTGGGTATGGCTACGCTTATAATTGTTACCTGCCATTGAATCTTTCTCATGTCATTTTCTCATCTACATTGGAATTGATCAGATGTAATATTGAACGGGTTAGTAGCAGATGCTACTCAAAATTACGAGCAGGCTCTTGCAGAAAACAAGTGGCTATATAATAAGATGCAAGAATTGAAAAGTACTTGTGTTGAGGAAAACTCCTACTAGTTTTGAAGTTGACAAAACCTTCCATGATATTTGTAAAATCTGATAATTATTCTGAATCTTCTTATCTCAGGAATATATGTTCTGGAAACTTAGAAGGAAGTTTCTCAAATTTTACAAAATAGAAGAATTATCTAAGTTCTGAGATATTTTCAGATGCAGAAATAATTCAGACTCTCTAAGTTTTTGAAGACCCACTAAACCTAAAGTTCTGAGTTTCAGATCGAGAAAATTCAGAAGCAGTCTCATAAGCTGAAATTTTTCAGAAGCAGACGCAAAAGCTGAAATTTTTCAGAAGCAGACGCAGAAGATGAAATTTTTCAAAAGCAGACGCAGAAGATGAAATTTTCAGAAGCAGACGAAGATGCAGTAATTCTTTAGAAGCAAAACTCAGAACGAAGAATAACAGCTAGTGATCTGACATGGATTTCACAGAATGAAAGTTTTGATTAGTTCAATCTTAATCAAATTGATTGACAATCAAATACTACAACAAGAATGCATTGCAACGGACAAAACTCTATTTATGGAAACCAAGATTCTGATTGTATGGGCGACCAGAATCAACGGGATTCAAAACTTGTCATCCAACGACTACTCAATCCTTATTATACAAATCTGTCCAAGGTGAAGATTGGAAGATGATCCTCTGCAAGTTGTCCAACGGCTAGTGTGGATGTAGAGGAGTATTTAAGGAGATCGCGAGCAGCAGAAGATGTACAGATTCAAGAATCAACAAGTCCAAAGTCTGAGCATACTCCATTCTGTTCTCTTGTCATTCTGCACTTAAGATCAAGATCTTGAGGATTACTTTGTATTGAGTGATTGTGTGAGATAGAGAGTTCTATCATACACAATAATTCTAGGACTCAGAATCTATAAATTCCTCTTGATTACATAGTGAAATCCAGCCGGTAGGCTGTAAGCGTGGGAGAGTGGACGTAGGCTTGCTATAAGCCGAATCACTATAAACTCGTGTGCAGATTCTTCTTTCCTTATCTCTTACTTTACATTCTGCACTTCAAAACCTTTCTTATTTGTTCTAACTTGAATCTGAATTTTATTCAGACTCTTTTGTTATTCATTTTAATCCCGCGCAAATATCAAAGATTTGTTTAGAATCACCTATTCACCCCCCTCTAGGTGACCCGTGCTAGCTACTTCAACTTGCATTTATTTTGCTCTATTGATCTCTTCCTTTCATTATTTGTTTATTTGATTGTTATTGTGTTTGATGAGCAGGAAATATCGGAGTGTACTGTAGAATTAGACTGATCCTCCCAAGTCAAAGCACGAAAGAGAATACAGTTGATAGTAGAATTAGACCGATCCTCCCACGCGTATGACCGACTCTCTCTATTACTCTTGCTCTCACTCACGTGTGTCTCTCTTGTTCTTAGGAATTATGTTCTGGAAATTATGAGAGCTCCCTCTAATTATGAGGCATAATGACATATTTATATCACATACCTAGTTTAATTGGCTGGGCTTTTCTAATCCTAGTAGCTTTTGGCTTGGGCTTTATCATCTAATTTTATTTTAATTCCCAATGGGCTAAATTAATTTGGATTTTTCTCTAATTAAGCTCAATGGGCTGATTTAAGCTCAAATTAAGACAACCAAGACATTTTAGATTTGTGAATTTTGGCCTCCCATCCCTTGAGTGAGTCGAGTTTCACTCGGTGCCCGAGCTCATTTTACGCAATGTATTTTCAGTTTACTCACCACCGCCAGTCTAATGCGGAATGCAATTATCCTATATAAACCTAAACTATATGCCTGCAATTTTAATATTTTTATTTAGGGGTTAAAATTTCATCCCTAATTTTTTACGCAATTAAATAGTTAGTCAAATTTAGGTGTCGACAGCAAATATTCCAAGGCATAGTTTCATCAGCCGGCTTGTGATTAAAAACAAATTAATTACTAAAGTCAGGTTTAATGGAACTTGTCTGATGATGCAAAAAGTAGGTCACAAGTGCAGCCAGAGTCTTTATTTATTAACTGGAATCAAGCCGCGATCAGCTGGTCTTCAAAACTAGTCACATGTAAACTCAGCAGAAAAGTATTTAATGCCTGCACCTCATTCATTCTTTCATTAAGGACTGGCTAGAGGGAGATGTATTATTAAATTAAGATTGTAGCCTTAACTTCAAGATGATTCGGCCTTCGAAGTTTATTGAGAAGTGAACCCCGATGCAACACCTTCAAAGCCCTCAGTTCCACCAAAATTTATTTTGGTCCGTGTTCTTTTCCAAGGATTTTTAACCTCCTCTTCCTTCCTAGAAAGACTTTGCGTAAATTTTCACATATTGACCCAACTAGGTAAATTTAAGTGATTGCGGGGTATTTCTGGTGTAGCCGAAAAATTATACTTTTTCACCAATAATGTTGAAGTCCATTTCTTTTACGCAAGATCACATAATTGCACATCAACTAATCATATCGATTAATATTTGGAAAAATTATGACGGAAATGTGAGGTCTCATGGAATGCAAATGTTTCACGTATTGTCAAAAATTTAAAAGCTGCAATACTACATACATAATCATGCCATGTCAAGTCAACGCCCAAAGATCGGTATAATAAACGGAGTTAACTAGACTTAAAAGCCACTATTCTGCACTCGAATTAAATCTCAATCAAATGTTTCTTTCTTTTTGTGATTAAATTTGATTTACGAGACACTAATATTTGTATGTGTTTTATTTTTCATTTGAACTCTAGAATTTCATATATAGTCCGTGAAATGTAATTGGTTTAGGGTTCACAATTGTTTATACTCTATCATAAGACAATATGCCACTCCCCGACAAATTTTCTTATTTTCTGCTCATTCTTTTATGGAGATATGTTTGTTAATGATAGCAGACATAGATATTAAGGTCGATTATAACTAAATCTTTAAGGATTAACGTAATGCAGCTCTAATCGATATAGTGCGTGAATAAATCAATTGCAATGGCCATTAAAAAGGAGCACACATCAGGCTCCCATTCATCAAAGTAGATAGTTATTCTCACTTGTTTTTGCCAAATAACAATCTTATGAGCAAGATAGTCATAAATAGAATAAATGCATAAAATATTCGGAAATAAATAAATGATATTTGAACTTTGGCTTAATTTTTAATATATTCAATGTAATCCCCGATCTTTAACCCAATGTGCAATATCATCCCTTAACTTTTAATTCGCTCAATGTGGTCCCTAAACTTTTGGTATATGTTCAATTTAGTCCATGAACTATATTAAAATATTTAATATTGTCCTTCCATTAACATTGGACATTTTAATATAGCCTAAAGTTCAAGGACCATTGAACAAATTCAAAGTTCAGAAATGATACTGCACATTGTGTTATAGTTCAGGAATCACATTAAATAAATTAAAAATTCAAGTACGATATTGCACATTAGACTAAAGTTCAGGGACAATTTGGGTAATTATCCCTAAAATATTCTAAAAAATTACGAGAAAGTTCAAATAGCAAAAATTGTGTGCACAGGACCTTAGCATTCTAAGGTTAGAATATTGGACGATGCATATTGAAACCTGATAGTATGTAGGACGATTATAAGGAAATCTAATTAACTCCTCGATAAATAAGAGTGTTGAAGTTTCATGGCTCTAGCGCCCATAAAAATGGTTGTTTCGCATAGAACAAGAATAATCACTTTTCGCTCGACATTGTATTGGTAAGTGAGCTACAAAATCAATGAATGGATGATTATTCTCCATTCTTATCCTCGAGGCTCTTAATTCTTTTCCTCAAGGTAGCAATTTTTTCGGACTTAATCAACGAAAAATTATGAATTTGAAAATCTTAGCTTGTGATTTTAGGAACCCCACAAACGAAAAAGAAAGAAAAAAGAAAAATTTGTCCACGAAGCAAGTGATTAGGTGAATGCTTGCGGCCATCATCTTGTTCGAGTTCGCAATGCTGAAATTTATGTTACGACATAAGAGAGCATGGTAACGAAAATAAGCAAGGTAGAGAGAATGGAAAGATATGTAATGATTATTGTGATGACTTTTGCGTTGAAAAATGGTACTATCTGAAATCGTGGAACCTTAATCGTCATAAAGAAACCTAAGGCTCATAACTTAGGAGATTATTGTAGCTCAGTTCCACATATTACACATGCAATAAATTTCGCCCACTCTATATTTTCTCCTTGTGTAAACTTTCTTCAGCAAAAAGAAAAAGAAAGAAAAGAAAAAAAATAATCAAATAAATTTAAAAAATTCAAATATTTTGATAATTTTCCCCATAAAATCAAATCAGATATCAAACAATGGAAAATATTTTCTAATTTATTTTCAGGTCTCAACCGACCACCAAAATATATTGTCATTTTCCTAGAAAATGGCTTCTTGGAAAATATTTTCCAAAACCGTCACATTTTCCGTTAAATGAACGGATCCTTAATGAGGCTTCTTTAATGGCCGAGAGCGTTAACATTCAATTGTTAGAATATTGGACGGTGTGGATTGAAACTGATATTATGAAGGACTATTAAAAGAAAATATAACAACTCCTTGATAAATATAGACATTAGACTTTCATCGCTCCACTCCTATAAAAAAAATATGGTTGTTTAAATAGAATAATAATAATAATAATAATAATAATAATAATAATAATAATAATAATAATAATATGTGATTTTCGGTCAAGATTGTATCAGTGGGTGAGCTACAATGACAATGAATCAATGACTCTTATCATCAAGGCTCCTAACTCTTTTCTCATAGTAGCTACTTTCTCGAATTAAATGATCCAAAAACTATGATTTCGGAAATCTTAGCTTGTGATTGCAGGTACCCCACACATGTCCACGAAGCAAGTGACTATGAGATGTCTTGTGGCCATCATGCTGTTTGAGTTCGCATCGGTAATAACTCCAGATTCAAGTCGTGATAAGCGCAAATTCAAGGTGTTTTTTGAGGAACAGATGCGTGATTGCCGAAATGTATGTTATCACATAAGAGAGTGTAGTAAGAAAGAGAAACAAAGTAGGAAGTATGATAAGACATGTTCTGATTATTGTAATGCCTTTTGCGCTGTATATTGGGACGATCTGGAATCGTGGTTCCTTATGTAGATAATGCTAAATAGAGGAACCTGAGGCTCGTGATTTTGGAGATTATTGTAGGCCAGTTCCATATATTATACATGCAATAATGTCGTCCATATATATATATATGGTCCATGTGCACACTTTCTTTTGTTTGCTCTTCTATTGTTGACTAGATGTGATAATATTGTTTCGTATTAGGTGCATGGCTCTCTCTCTCTCTCTCTCTCTCTCTCTCTCTCTCTCTCTCTCTCTCTCTCTCTCTCTCTCTCAAATATCACCTCGATCTTTGCTCGTTGGTGGTGCGCAGCCTATCAAGGTTTGACCTAGCTTCACCTTATCTATGGTTGTTGGTAGTGTGTGGCCATATGACAAATTTTAGGATTCTATTATATTTTTTAAAAAATTTTGGAACTAGATTAAATGATGAAAATTTTTAAGATATATGGTGAACTTATCCTTACATACAATTTATCCATGTCTAGACCGAAACAAATAAGAATAACTACTCCATCATATAAGCTGCAAGGACACTAGTTCTCTTGAATTCACCTTAGCAGCTCATGAGCTTTTTATGACAAATCCTATTGGCGTGGGATTTCTTCTTTAATATGTCTCTGACTTCAAATATTTTACGATTGACTATCATCGAGATCTATCGTAAAAAGCAACAGACGCATAAAAATTGGAAATTACATACGTTAAATTCAATTTATTTGCATAAATGTGTTGTTATGCAAGACACAGGCACATTTGATCTTTAGACAAATCACATTGAGGTCTTTTGGTGTTTGAATCTTTACGCGTGCTTACTACTAATAAGATCCATTGAATTCAATTTTCTTGTGGTAAGTTGTAAATGAAAGCAAATAGATCTATTGTCATGCAAAGTGCAGATGCATGATATCTGGAGATCATATAATATATAGCTCCTAAGCCCCACTATCATTTTAGACCAATCATTTGGATTATTACTCATACATAAGCACATAAATCAATATTGTATTCCGGTATATTTTGATATTTGAAGCTTCACTAATTAAGAAGTTTGATAATGATTTGTCATATAAAATAATAGCAGGTGACTAAGATTTGAACCTACAACACGGCACAACTTAATAGTTTAAGGTTTCATTTGTTTCATGGAAAATAAATTATTTGAAAAATATTTTTCCTAAAAATGATAGCTTATATCATTAGTCCTTCTACACGTAGAACAATTTAGAAACCAGCCGAATTAAATTCCCATGTTTTCAATGTTTTCCCCTTTCCACTAATCCCCAATAGTTCATGATGGCAATCAACCAAATCCCAAGCCCAAGTATTTCATTTAGTAGCTATCATCCCAATAATCATTTGCAACTTGAATTGCATTAAATGTATTACAATAATTAGAACATAATAATCCAGTGAGATCAAGATGGGAAGATTGCCACATCTAATAAAGATTAGCTAGATTGTAGTCCATTACCAAGATCGGACAAAGCAATGAATTAGAAAAGGGAAAATTGTCAAATCAGTCCTAAACCTATTGTACGGCGGCCAATTCAATCCTAAACCTTTTAATTTTGCCAATTCAGTCCTAAGCCTTTTAAATTCTTGCCAATTGAGTCCTTCTGGCAAATTTTGGCCGGCCGGTGCTGACGTAGCCGCTGGCCAGCACCGGCCGTCCAGTCAACACTGACGTGGTAATTTTTAATTATTTTTTTCAATTTTTTAATCTTTTTTTTTCTTTTTCTTCTTTTTTTTTCTGCTTTCTCCCCTCTAGCCTGTCCGACGATCGGTGGCCGGCCAGAGGGGAGGGCCGGCGATGCCTCTGGCGAAGCTCGCCCCGCCGGCCACCGGCGAGGGCGAGCCTCGCCGGCCCCTGGCCGACATCGCCTCGCCGTTGCGACCCAGGCAACGGTAAGGCTAGACCTCGCCTCACCTCGCCTTGCTATCGCTTGGGTCGCAACAGTGAGGGCGAGCCTAGCCGGTGGCCGACGGGGCAAGCTTCGCCAGAGACCTCGCCGGCCCTCCCCTCTAGCCAGCCACTGGTCGTCGAACCGGCTAGAGGGGAGATAGCACAAAAAAAAATTAAAAATTGCCACGTCAGCATTGATCGGACGGCAAATGCCGGCCGTCCAAAATTGGCCGAAATGACTCAATTGGCAAGAATTTAAAAGGTTTAGAACTGAATTGGCAAAATTAAAAGGTTTTGGACTGAATTGGCTATTGTACAATAGGTTTAGGACTGATTTGACAATTTTCCCAATTAGAAAAACATATGTTCATAGTCACCATTTTCAAGTTTCTCGATTTACGTCACTATAAGTCTATAGCATTAAAATCGTGACAAATCATTTGGTTTTCCCGATACTTTGCCACCAAATATGTCCATCCGAAATCCATGCTGGGTTATGTTTTTCTCCAAGCGGTTGGAGAATCTATTCAATTGGACTTGTGATTGGTGGGTGACATAGATGAACATAATTCATACCTATCTTTGTTTAAGTATAATTGTGGGCGATGTCCATCTAGTTAATCCACATCGATCAAAAGTTGTAGGTAAAAGATTTTTCTTAAAACCAGTTATAGGAAAATACTTATTGAATTTTAAGTTGGTGTAGGTACGAATCAAGATATGACTCTCATACACGAAGAAAACATAATTGGGTTCTAATAATGAAGAGGATTCCAGAATTGAGTCACTAAAAATGATGCGAGGTATTATTTTATGGTACGAAATATTCTATAGTAGCATTTAGATCGACGTTTTAATACAACCCCACATGGCCACAAATCTTGCATCACTCTGTATACTTAGGAATTGAGTCGTTAGCTAAAAAGTGCCCGACACCATGAGTGCTTGAGCAGGCGCGTACATTGGGACCTCATGACTGCATCCCCTGATCATCACGAAGGTAATCCCTTCGTATATCTCAGACCATCCACTGATCTGATATCATACCAGTATAGACATTGATCATAAGCAAAGGAAAAAAAATATTCAAACTCCACTTTCATTTAAGATGTGGGAACATTAGACCAATGAATAAATTACCTTGCTACTATGGCCCCAAGAATACCATTTGGCCTTCCTCTTGAGATGCAGCTTGGAAATAGCAATCCGAGTTGCTGTGAAAGGAATCATTGAATCTGCATCTCCACTGATACAAACTGTTAAATATGTCTTGAATTTATGTATTCAGTCCGGTTTATGACCCGACCCGACATATTTTTTTGTGCGACCCGAAAGTGGAAAGAAAATTGAGATTTAGTTCGCGATGCGAAGGGTTGGGCCGATAGGCCCCCGAGCAAAATTTTCGGGAGTCCTATTTGTACTGTTGCTAGGTTTTCTCATTGTAGTACAGAGAGAATTTGTTTCAGAGAGTTTTGGTGAGCCGTGAGGTTTTGTCGTTGTTTCGACTTCTGAAATTTGTACTCTCTTTTGATTATAGTGGAATCTGTCTTGCCTCGCCCGTGGACGTAGATCACTTCGTGATCGAGCCACGTAAATCCTTGTGTTTTGTCTCTTGTTTTTCCGCATCCGTCTCCAACACAAACAAAAAAGACATTCAAGGTGAATAAAAAACTGCTAAAAAAATTATCTAGCAAAACATTATTTTATTTTATTTTGACTTTCTGCTAGGTCGCCATTTTGAAAAGAACGAAAGCCAAAAATCGCAACTTCCCTAGAAGCAAGCTCAACCTGCTTCGTCAATGACACAGGACAGAAGGAAACGACTCAGCCAAAAATCTGAAAAGAACAAGTTCATGGCCAGGATGGTTATGAAGCAAGAAGCTTCATGTTTATATTTCCCCGGCCTCAATTGTTTCTGTTGCGGAAGCCAAGCGATCGAATAATAAATTTGACAGAATAAGAAAATAAATCGAACACCAGATTTACGTGGTTCGGTCGTAGTGACCTACGTCCACGGGGAGAGCAGCACGGAATTCCACTATAGATCAAGCGATACAACGGAGATTACAATCGCACTCGAGTCACTCAAATACTCTAAGTATTTCCCAAGCCCCAATTACACCCAATAACTCACACAGTGTTTAGCCCCACAATTCCTCACGAAATAATCTCTCAATCTCGCAAAAGAATTATACACAAATCTTAACACAAGATTTAATCGCTACGAACACTTGAGCTCTTGAACGTAATTTTCCGAAGAAAGACCCACGAAACTCTCTGCCAAGCACTTTATTTCGGCGCTTCAAGATTTCTTCGCTAAAAGCATCCCCTGACCCTGAACATATATATCAGGAAGTCCCATGTTGGTCAATAAAAGAAGTCCACCTTCACTTTCCTTTTCTTGACCAATGACATCAACGTGAATCAAGAAAGTGAATATGTGAGTTTTTAATTTCTTCTTGTTTTGCTGCCAACTCTTGCATATTAGGAAAGCAAATTTCCAATATTTCTTTTGCTCGATTTCGGACGTCCGCAAAATATCAAATTCAAAATATTTAGATTTTCGCTTCGGGCTTAAACTCGAGATATATATTCAACAATCTCCACCTTGGCTCGACGTTTGAGCCAAATCACAATCGCTTTGATAGAATCTGAATTTCGCTACTACTCTCCCACAGCCCCCGATGGGCTCAACCGCCACAGATGTCTTCAAAGTCCAAGCCTCGCTTGAACTTCGCCATAGCCGTGGACCTCATCAGAATACCATGTGCACCTTCAACCGCTCCACAAGGATTTTCCGATACAATCTCCTTAATCGCAGATAAAGCAAAACCATCATTGCATCCGTATATGTTCGAAGATCGAATACGCACCTTGTCAAGTTCAGCAGTTACAGCAACCGTTGGCTCAGTAGGCTCCACCTCGCTACAAGTACCATCCGTGTCGATTACTTCGCTAGTGCCCGCTACCTCAGGAGTTTCTGGTTGCAATTCCACCTCAAGCTGAACACCGTTCAGATCCGTATGAACGCTACTATTAACACTCTTAGCTAGAAGTACTGGAGACTCGTCATATATAACTTCTCTGCTGATAATAAGTGAATTTAATTCCGGGCACCACAACTTATAGCCCCGTTCACCTTGTGCAGAACCTAGGAACATGCACTTTCTTGTCCTTCCATCGAGCTTACCATCACTAACTCGAACATAACATGGACAATCAAATATTCTAATAATAGAATAATCAGCAACGTTACCTGACCACACTTCTTCGGGAGTCCGACATTTAATCGCAGTCAATGGGGATCTATTCTTCAGGTAGCTTGCCGTACTAAGCGCATCCACTAGAAATCTTCTAGCCATACCAGCACTAGAGAGCATTTTATGGGCCGTCTCTAGTAATATTTTGCTCATCAACTCTGCAACCTGCTATGGTTCATTGACACTAGTGCGGTGTCTCACTATGCCTTTCTTCATGCAGAATTTGTTTAACAGCTCTGAGCAAAATTCCATACTACTGTCAGTCCGCACCTGCTTGATCGTTTTACCAGTCTCCTTTTCGATCAAAACTTTTAACTGCCCGATCCTGACAATAGCATCAAACTTGTGCCTAAGCACAAACACCCACGTCTTCCTCGAGTAATCATCAACAACTGTTAGCATAAATCTGACACTCTTCCTCGAAGGAAATCGCGACAACCTGCGAACATCCAAGTAAATTAATTCTGCAATATCCGTGGTTTCTCTGACAACCGTACTAAACTGCACTTTCCGCCGTTGATCTAAATCACAGCACCTGCATACATTCAGTTCGTTAGCCACATAACTACATAGCAAATTTCTTTCACTTAGAACCTTCGGGCTTCTCTCACTAATGCGTCCCAAACGCATATGCCACAATTCAGACTCTCGAACAGATGCATCTGACGTCTCCGCAGCGAATTCCGTCACTGTCTCTCCTTGAAGCTCATACAGGCCACTATGCTTGATTCCTTTCATTATCACTAAGGCACCTCGAACAACTTTCAGAACTCCACATTCTGAAGAATACCGACACCCAGCTGAATCTAGGGCACTCAAGGAAATCATATTTTTCTTCAACTCAGGAACATGCTTCACTCCAGTCAATGTCCACACGATACCATCATGCATTCTGATTCTGACATCACCAACACCAATAACATCGCATTCATAATTGTTCCCCAACTGCACTTTACTATTATCCGTGCACTGATAAGTAGTAAACCAGTTCCTATTTGGTGTAGCGTGAAAAGAGCAATTAGAATCCATAATCCATCCGCCAAACGATGAATTATTAGTAACAGACAAGACATAATCAGCATCATCCGAATTACCATCAGCTATAGCTGCAACATCCTCCGTAGGATCAACTCTAATTCCCTTACCTTTGTCGTTCTTCAGCTTAAAGCAATCCCTTCTAAGATGCCCCCTCTTGCCACAGCTCCAACAGACAATACCACCAGTCCTAGACTGACTTCGTCTATTCGAGTTCATACTACTTCTGCTAACACGTGTACCAATTCTTCCTCTATTTTCACCTACTAAAGCAGCAGATACATGTTCGCCAGATTCTCTTCTACGGATGTCTTCGCTCAGAATTAAATCTCGAACACCATCAAACGTCAAACTTGTTGATCCAGAGGAATTACTAACGGCAGTAACAGTAGTATTCCAACTATCAGGCAATGAGGATAATAGAATCAAAGCACGTACCTCATCTTCAAAGTCAATATCAACTGAACTCAATTGACTAACAATCACATTGAATTCATTAATATGATCAGCAACTGATGCACCTTCGCTCATCTTCAAATTAAACAGACGTCGCATTAAGTAGACTTTATTGATCGCAAAGGGCTTCTCGTATATGTCCGACAAGGCTTTCATCAAACCCACGGTGGTCTTCTCATTCGTGATGTTAAACGCGACGTTACGAGCCAACGTCAGCCGAATAACACCCAAAGCTCGTCTATCCAGCAATTCCCAATCAGCTTGCTTCATCGTCTCTGGCTTCTCCCCAGACAAGGGCAAGTGCAGTTTCATCTGATATAGATTATCCTCAATCTGCATCTTCCAGAAACCAAAATCTTTCCCATCAAATCTGTCGATTTTCACTTTTCCTTCTTCTATCGCCATCGATTCGCTTCAACTCAGCCAAGCCAGGCTCTGATACCAATTGTTGCGGAAGCCAAGCGATCGAATAATAAATTTGACAGAATAAGAAAATAAATCGAACACCAGATTTACGTGGTTCGGTCGTAGTGACCTACGTCCACGGGGAGAGCAGCACGGAATTCCACTATAGATCAAGCGATACAACGGAGATTACAATCGCACTCGAGTCACTCAAATACTCTAAGTATTTCCCAAGCCCCAATTACACCCAATAACTCACACAGTGTTTAGCCCCACAATTCCTCACGAAATAATCTCTCAATCTCGCAAAAGAATTATACACAAATCTTAACACAAGATTTAATCGCTACGAACACTTGAGCTCTTGAACGTAATTTTCCGAAGGAAGACCCACGAAACTCTCTGCCAAGCACTCTATTTCGGCGCTTCAAGATTTCTTCGCTAAAAGCATCCCCTGACCCTGAACATATATATCAGGAAGTCCCATGTTGGTCAACAAAAGAAGTCCACCTTCACTTTCCTTTTCTTGACCAATGACATCAACGTGAATCAAGAAAGTGAATATGTGAGTTTTTAATTTCTTCTTGTTTTGCTGCCAACTCTTGCATATTAGGAAAGCAAATTTCCAATATTTCTTTTGCTCGATTTCGGACGTCCGCAAAATATCAAATTGAAAATATTTAGATTTTCGCTTCGGGCTTAAACTCGAGACATATATTCAACAGTTTCTATCCAACCAAACAGATACCCTCTTTTGGATAAGAATGGAAATGAAGATTCAATAGAGCTTTCATCAAAGAAACACACGAACATTACTGAATTTATCACAAACTGATTTTCATCGCACAAGCTGGTGCAACTTTGAATCCGTTTCCCCTTTTATCAATAATTTCATTACTAGTTACCTGTATATCCAAATTTGCAAGCCCGACCGAATGAGTAGCTCCAGAGTGGGCAACATCGACTTTTCCTTCGCAGGAAGGCTGTAGCTCTGTTGTATAGCCTTACTGCAAGGCAAAAGAAGTAGTTTAATAAGACTTGAGTGGTTAATCAAAGCCAAAACTAATCGAAAATGAAATGGAAATAATGGAAGATAGAGGAACAAACCTCCAAAGTGTCCATGCGGTGGGGATTGCATGGAAGGCTTGCCGCACATCCTTCCTGTTCATGTACTTGGTGGTAATCCAATCGAGACAATACTACACCTGTACAGGAAAAATCATAGTTTTAGAAAACTAGATATAGTACAGTGAATGCTTACCATTTGTTAGGTTTCGACGCACGAGAAAATAGTGAAAAATTACCTCCTTTTTCTTGCACTCTGTCCTTAGTACATTAAATCCATTAACATTTCTGGCTTCCTCGAGCAAATATATGATGAAGTAGGGCTCACATGCCTTCAATCTGTATGTCTTAAGAGAGCTGCACAAAGTACTCGATAGCCCTTGGTAAGTATCGTCCGAGATAAGACCGTGGCTCCAAAAGTATAGAGCTCTGCCTTTCAGTTCGGTCTCCCGGTCTCAGGCAGGATTACCCATCTGAAGGACAATTTAAGAAGCACCGTTATTGGGGGTAGTGATCACTAAACACAGACCCTTTGAAAACGAAAGACGAATATTCTTTTACATACTAAGCTGCTCTCCTAGATTAGTTCTTGAGCATGCTTTAACAGATGAAACTGTTTTACCCCTCTTACCAAAATGCCTCGGAGATTCATTACTGCATTTGTTGTCCCGGAGTTCCTCTTCAGAATGATCTCTGCCAATGACGGAATATAATAACCTGAGATCGAAGATCAAATCATGAGTTTAAAGATTCAATCGGGGCTTTGGAAAGATGACGATAGAAGGACGCTTACCGGCATAGCTTTCTCCGGCAATGTAGAAGGCTCAGCGTTTATACCCTGGGAATCTCTTGAACCATCTTTTCAAGAATGTATAAGCCTCGTGGGCTAGAATTTCATTCACGGAAGACAAGGAAAAACTTCAGTTTCCTATTTTTTGGTGAAAAAAAGACTCGCAAATCTTTGGAGAGGGAAAAGAAGTAAAACTAGGTACACACCTGTGAAGTGGTCTCCATATCGAGCGAAGATGTTAGTGGAGAAAGAAAACCCAACTCCGGCAGGCGAATCCAAGAACAACAAGTTCGCTTCTGCAAAAAAAAAAAACCAGAATTTAAAGTGAAAAAATGAAAAGAAAAATCAAAATATTACATGCATTTTGAAAATGGAATCTGTTCATGTTTGTGTACACACCTCCGTTCCACGAATACGTGTTGGAGACCAGAGTTTCGCCAATGGGCGAGACTAGGAATGGGCCGAGCTCCTGAAATGCGCCGTAGCCGATGGAGGAGCACCCGGGTCCTCTGTTAAGCCACAGGACGAGTGGCTTCTTCTTGTTGTCGCCAACAGCTGCTACTAGCCAGTAGAAGAGAGACGGCCCCCTGTTGACGTGGACGTAGCCAGAAAACTGGGCCGCGTGCAACTCCGGCTGGCCTGGCAATCTGGTCATTCGAGACCTCCTCATCGACTGCTCTTGCGGTCACCGAAAGGATGAGGATGAACACCGAGAGGAAGAAAACACAATGCATCATGCATTTCACGGCTAGAGAGGAATTTAGAGACGAGAGTGCTAGAAACTCAAAGAGACCGAGTGATGAGAGTTTGAAAAGGCGCTGTAAAGGGTTGGTCCTTAGCCGATTCGCTCGAGCTTTTAGCTCTGTTTGATGTCGTGCACAAATGTGCTGTCTCATGTGTATTAATAAATAGGATGATCGCTAGTCAAAACCTATGAACAAATTAGGTGTATAGATTTGCTAAAGTTATGGTTGAGTATAGTTGTAACTAGGGAGGACCTAGAAGTCCCTCTTTAATTGAATGCTGGATAGCGAGTTGGTCCAAGTTCTTGTCCTCTTATCATTTGCTTCTTGCTGTAAACACATAATAACGCGTCAAAAGATGTATACTCTATTATTGGATTGCGTCAAGTTCAGCCGAGAAAACTTTGGGCAGTAAATATGCATTATAAAGTGATAAACATCTTAACTTCCAGTAAAACTAATTAAATTATATTTAGCTATATAATTATTATTACAGTCAATATTATAAATGATACAATAATGCAAGACAGCATCGCTAATGTTTCGTTCCAGGTTGCATGGGAGATTTATCAGTAGCCTCAAGTTCTTTCACAGGTTGGAGATTTTTTTTTTTTGGTCGAATCAGGTTAAAGATCAAAATTAGAAAAGGCCGACAACACCGCTTGGAAGTAACATGGATCGTGTGGATACGTGAGAAAGAGAGAATGCAGACTAGTTGTCTTACTAGTGCAATTAAATCTTTGACTTAGGCCGCCATCTAAAGCATGGATAGCAATCCACACTCGGTAATGGTCTCAAATGTCTTACCAGCGGAGTCTATGACTAAGGCCTCAATCTAGGCATAGATAGCAATCCATACTTAGAATTGCTCTTAGATGTCTTACCAGCACAAGAAATGGGCGCTCCAAAGGCAAGCTCCACTCCTCTTAAGTTCAACTCTCACCTCAATTCTTCACAACCTGACTCATGGATTCAAGAGACAACATTTTCGTACCTTCGAATTCCAAAATGGCATATAAAGTTTAAACTAATAGCTTCCAAAGTTCACCGCAAATGCAATTTGTTTCCATGAGCAACACATTTCCTTCTTATTCTCCACCTTCATCACCTTTAACTAGAAGAAAATTTGGTGAAGATTTGAGAAAGTTCCAAGGAAAAAGCTTAGTTTCTCCCTTATAAACAGATCTCAGCTACAACCCCCTTTCATTTATTAAACGTTATTTTTGTTTAATTATTTGGGGTCTTGCTGAGACTTAGCCGCTAATAAGGGTTAACATTTTTGTGCCCTAAGAACAGAATTTGGAGAGTCATAGAGACACTTTGACCTGTATTTTATTGGTCCCTTACTTGTTCAAATGGATAAGTACTTCACTTTCTCAATGGTCTCATGTTACTTTCCAAGGATTAATGACCTTCTCTTCGTTGCTAGTATCAGCCGACCTTATAATCATATAATGGATTTAAAGACTCTGCGTAAATTTTCACCTATTCACCCAACTAAGTGAATTAAATTGGTTACGGGGTGTTTCCATTGTGGTTAGTGAGCACTACTATATAAATAGAAACTCATTTAATATAACTATTATTTTCATAATTATATCTAACATTATTCATAATGCGATACATTCCTTAACTTCTAATTATTTTTATTGATTTCTATTTAGTTTTACTCATATTATTAATGATACAATAATGCAAGACAGCATCGCTCATGTCCTTCAAAGAAAGGCTACATTGCGTTACTAGTTGCATGGGAGTTTAGAAAGACACCGCTTGGAAGATCTACACTTGAACTCGGCTCTTCGTTGAACTCGCACGCTTCCCATTTAATGCTGACCAGATTGGATCCATTGCTTGTTCGAGGGGTCGGGAATCACCACGCTCTCGGTTAGCCACATGCCAGGAGTTCACTCAAAGGAGGAAATTGCTGTCGCCTTTTCTGGCTTTTTAGCCATCAAGTCTTATTTTTTTTGGTAATTTTTCAAGCTTAAGAGTAAGAATCGAAAAATGAAAGACCAAAGCAATGAATCCTCTGCAGATGGAAGATTCAGCAAGATAAAAAAAAAAAAAGCATGTTTCATGCATTTAACAATCATCAAGTTTCCAGTATAATACAGATTGATGTGAATAGGTCATGACTCAGAACAGCAACATCATTTATCTTGGGTTAGATGACTAATGACCAGACCTGCTATAGAAATTGTAGAGTCAATTACATCAGACCTGTTGTAGACCTATCATGGAGCAATTTCATTCTCATTCCCATAAATTTGTTTTTGGTTGATTTTGAAAAATGTTTTCCATCGAAAAACGCAATGGATCTGTCTTCAGTTTTTAGCTGGTGAAGCAAAAACACTTTTTCTCCCCGTTTTCACAGCTTTGCAGTCTAAAATCGAAATGAGGTTTTCGTCACTTCCATTTGTTTTTGTCTAAACATTCTAAATGAATTGCTAGGACTGGACTCCCGTTACTTCACTTCGCAACCCCTTTTTCTCATTCCCATAAATTTGTGTTTCGTCACTTCCATTTGTTTTTGTTATTCATAAAACATTTTAAATAAAAGTTAATGCCCAAATCAAGATCGATTCAAAATCGTTCTGGTCAGTCTAGTTCCCAATTAACTAGTAAACTCAAGGCTCAACCGAGGGATGGGATCGAAACAAACCTGGTCGTTTCCCATATTTCCAACCCATAAACCTACCCAAGTCTCCTGCAACATATAATCATCACCAAAAGAGAAAAAAAAGCGAAGGATTAAGGTTGGCCTTATCAACCTACAGACAACTTTTTTTAGGGCATTGTAATGAACAGTTACAAATGATTCCCGACCTTTGTTTCAGCCGAAGCACATGGAATGTTTGCTAGAGCGAGCGTGCGTCATTGGGGAGTTGATAGAGGTAGGAAACGAGAGTAAATAGACGAGGAAGAGGTAAAAGAACATTTATTATTTGCGTATATTGTGATTCGATGCATGATAGACCTTACACCATGAGCGGAAAGGGACGTGGCAACTTTTGCCAAAAGTTAAACTTCAAGTACTACTTCAGATAGAAATGATGGTCCGGAGATTTAGTTAGCTGAAAAGGATAAAGATATAGAAGAAGAGGAGAAGGAGGAGGAGGGTGCTTGCCATCAACGTTCGAAACGTACACTATCATTTCGAAGAGGAGATGTGATTAGGCATAGAGTGAGCAAGTTAGATAGTAATTGCATACGGCGAAGGAATGAAATCAAAAGATAGAATGGATTGCCTACGCTAATCAAAACCTTGAAACGAAAAATATTAAGGAGCATAATCAGATATGATAAGATCCATACTTCATGACTTAGATATTCTCTACTGAAAAAACAATTATAATTCAGTCTATCCTTGCAAAAAAATATATAATATATCACATTGAAATAAACAATTTAATAGCCAGAAATTAGCTACATATGATGCAAACAAATCGAAATAACTTCAAATTTGAATAGTTTTACGTACATGTTGATTTAATATTATCTAGCAATATTTGAATAGACAAGACACAGTTTGCGATGAATTACTTATTAAAGCAATAGACAACATGACTTATGTTTGTTGTTTAGTTAGTAAAAAACTTCAAATCTGAATATATTGTGTAAATGGTGGTTAAAAAAAATGCTAACAATTTCGGATAATACTTAGTAAAGTAGTAGTCGACGTGACTTATGGTTGTTGTTGAGTTGATAAATATATATTGTCATGAACATTGAAATCACTTTTCGATTGCAGAGCGATGCAGGAGTCTTCAACTAGCTGCAAATATAACAAATGCGATTAGTGAAATGAATAATTACTCCCTGGGGTGGTTTCAATGGTCACTATATATGTATGTGTACATATACCTTTGGACCGAATATATGATATGCAGTTGTATACTCTTCACATAACAGCGGCCATAAGAATATATTCCAACTTTCATGAATTTACCACATTTAGGTGTATGATCCACTAGGATCAGTTACTCCTCAAGCATACATGTTTCCCTCCATAAACTAATACACAATAACCTTTGAAATATGACCACGCATTGGAATATGAGACATCTCACTACAATATGAGACTAATATTTCTCAAACCCAATCAAGTGTGCCACTTTGATGGTCACAACCAAATTGAATCCTTGAAACTCTCTCATATTAGGGATATAAACTATATATTTCACATTTAGACTTGAAGACAAGGGCAATTTGTCATTAAAATCACATACCATGCTAATTACATTGCTCCATACATTGATAGACAATGAATTACACTCTACACATTCTTTATATGGTCATATACATGTAAGCTACCATTTGTATTTTCAAAACCATATTTACAAGCAAAGTGGCCACTGTCATGCAGCTTTCAGACTGATATGGCTTTGATGGTAAATGAAACATCTTATGCTTAGTTATCAAACTACATATTGACCATTACCTAGTCATGCAACTTCCACACGATGCATTCAAAAGTATTTTCCCCACTACAGTTCAACGAAATACCCAGGGACATGTACTTGAATTACATTATCAGGTGTCCATTTCCCTTTTATGGCATTTAAAACTTTGAAAGCCACCACTTTGCAACATCTATAGGTCTTTCAGAAAAATCTCAACAAAGAAGCTATACCGTGTCAATCTTCTTGATTTATCTTGATAAATAATTTGCTACCAAGTGAATTTTTTTTTAATGAACTCATCACAAGACATCTATATACAAATAAGAATACCGTTGATAGATGACTTGAGAATACTAACTGAGTTAATTAGAAAAATGCACCGCCTCAAAAAGTTAACCAAAAAATTGAAACTAGTATTTTTTGAGATGTTGACACCCGAATTTTAATCGACAAATCGAGCGTACATCTTTCTAGAAATGGAAATAGAGGACAGCAATTATAGGAAAAGAACAAAAGGCAAAATAAATAAATGCCGTACAGGCCTAGCTCGGCGCAGCCCAGTCCATCAGCTCAATTCAATTCGCCCCAAGCCCATCATTCCAGGCCACTACAGAGCCCATCCCGTTTAATCCCAATTCGGAAGCCCATCCGAAACAGCAACCCCATTATCTTAGTTTTACTTGCTCTCCTTTGGGCTGATTAAGAGGAAGTGTTTCTCTCAGGACGCAATTAAGTAGGCCCAACCACGTATCGCGATTTAAAAATGCCGTAGTTATGTCCGGAGTGGTAATTTCAGAGCACCTAATGATTGTTAATACGTGAAGTATTGATTCTATCCTCCATTCATTAGGTGAGATGGAAGGAGGTGCATATACGAAAGGCAAGGAGTATAGTACCTCCATTTGACCCTCCCTTTCATTTACTGGATCAACTAACTTTGGCAGATCTCAAATTGACATGTCTTTATTCATTCATTTTTTTTTTGCTAAGCTTTCTTTTGATTCGATGAGATCGGCATTTGCTCGTGGTGGGGGTTACGTAAAACGTGGAAAGAAGATTGCCAAGTACTTGAACCTCAAGCCTCTCATTAGATCATGTTTGTCTCGAGTTACTTGAAGGATAAAAGCTTGCAAAAGGCATTTCCATCTTCAGTTTTTTTCTCTAGTTCATTGAAAATTTAATTCTTAGAAAAGATAAAAATGCATAAACTCATTATCTAATTTTCCCCGCTGAAATAAAGAACTATAGAATCGCTGGCTTCTTTGCCCATGTTTTGCACTAAGGGTGAGCGCGATTCTAGGATAGAACCGGGAATCGGAGAACCGGACCCAATGAATCCAGTTCGGTTTCAGGTTCCATGGACAGAGGATTCGGTTTCCGGTTCTCCATTTTTAGAAACCGGCTGTTCCGGTTCCGGTTTCAGGTTCCGGTAGGAACCAGAATCTGGAACCGGAACCGGAACCAGGAACCGAAACCGGAATTAGGAACCGGGACCAGGAACCGAATCCCTAAAAGTTAAAACATAAATTACATATTTAGTATTTAGAACCGGAACCTGCTCCGTTGATTCTTCTGCTCGTCTTCTTCGCCGAACGAAGTTCCGCCCATCGAAGCTTTCCTTCGTCACGGTTCCTCTCTCCTCCTCCCATCTTCCCCCAGTCCAAGGCCGACCCGTTCCAACCCCACCTCGGTATGCATCCGTCTTTGCCGATCGGGAAAAAGGGTTCCCCTTTTAAGCCCCCCGTTATCGCCGCTGCAGCTGCAAGGTGTCCGAGCTCGGCACTTCGAGATCGAGTCACGCGATGGCGAGCCAACAGCAGAAAGCCTCGGTTCACGACTTCACCGTCAAGGTTGGGTTTTTTATTTTTGGGGGGGCGGTTTTCTTGATCGCTCGTAAAAGGGTTTCGTCTTTGCCGTGTTGGATCGGCGACGCTCCGATATCGACTGATCTTTTGTCGTGTCTTATCTCGGAGTTCGGATGTTTGATGAAACTCCCGTGATGTTGATAAGTACGTAAGAAGATGTCTATTAGAAAGAGAGACGCGGGATTCGCAAAGGTTTAGTGAAATCGCTCGTGCTTAATTAACGTGCTCTAGCTTCGTCCTCTTTCTTCAAAAGGAATGGAATGGTAGCTTGCACATTGCAAACTGCAATAGCTTTTTTTGCTTTGAGTCATGCTACCGTTAAATTTGCAGTTGCTAATCAAGTCTGTCCCATGTAACCAACTGCAAGTTGGTTTCTTTCGCGGTCCTTGGAGAGGAGTATGTTTTGTACTTTTTGTTGAGAAAAATATGGCATCTTACCTTGGAATTTAAAGTCATATGTATTGCATTCCAACAATTGCTATTTATCGTTCTATCTCCTTTCTTTTAAAAAAATGTGACTTTTCAATAATTAGTCTTTTATATTCTTTTTTATGAATGTTCATTTTCATTTTGATTAACTAAAAATAAAACCAAAAAAAAAGAATCTGTTGGAACCTGAAACCTATAACAGGGTAGGTTCCAAGTTTCACATTTTAACGGGTAGGTTTTAGGTTTCAAAAAATGAGGAACCTGTACCAGAGGGTAGGTTCTAGGTTTCAGATGGAATCCGTGAGGAACCTGGAACCGCTCATTCCTATTTTGCACACGTTTTGTTCTTGATTGGATGTCATAAGGGAACAATCGGGTTGCAAACTTGGTATTTTAGGCTTTTAGCAATTTTGAAAATCATTTCAGTCAAAACTAGTTGGGGTTGTCAGACGTGCTTCATTTAAATTAAAAGCTAATAACTTGATTTCAACACTTATTGGAGTCATCAAACAAGCCCTCGAGAGGCTTTTTGTTTGGTGCAAGACTAATATATTTTCTTTTCTTTTCAAGGTTATTCCGAGTTATTATCGAGACATATTGGTCAAGTCAAATTTGAACACATCGACAAGCTAAAAGCCAGGACATTGATGAGAGAGATTGCGGATTGGTTTCTTGATTTTGTCTTAGCATTTTGCAAGAGCATTGAATTTTGAAATTTCTTTAGTAGTCAATCAATATATTAATTGAGTTTAACTGAATCACCAAAATTCAAGAACAATGAACATATTTTTTTTCAATTAATGAAATTAGATGAAATGGATCATTTCTTTATTTTTTATGGTGAATGCCAAACCCGACATAGGGGTGTGTATTGGTTTGGTCCAACCAGGAACTGTATCAAATCGGAATGAACCAGCTGATTGTAGGTGATTTCCAAGAGTATAGCGTCTAGCATGTTGGAACTAGAAATAATCGGTGTGGTTCCAAATTTTAGAGAAAATTTCAATTAAGGACCCCAAGTGGGGTCAAATTCTCAAAAGAGGGCCCAAAGTGAACATAGTGTCAAATAAGGGTTTGAAGTACCCAATCGATCTCAAATAAGGACCCAAAGTGCCCAAAAAGTCTTAAATAAGAGCCTGGCTCGTCGGCCGGCCAAAATACCTGCCGGACGGCGAGAATGTTACTATTCCGACATCGGAACAGTATTTTTTTTTTCTTCTCTTCCTCCACCAGAGTTACGTCTTAAATAAATCTCTGGGGATTTTACACGGTAATCACTATTTAAGACTTTGCTCGATCAACCTGCTCGAGTTACGTCTCTGTTGCTCTCTCTCGCGTTTGCCTTTGCGTTCGGTCGCTGACTCGCTTTTTGCCTTTGCGTCTCTCTGGCGCTCTCGGTCCTCCCAACTTTGCGCTCGCGGTACTTCTCCGTTTTTGCCTGGAATTTTCTTTGTAGGTTTGCCTCCTTTGATTTCGCCTCGTTCTTAGGTCTCGGTTACGAGACTGTTGGTTCTTATTTGTGCAAATTTGCTTCCTCATGGCCGTGATTCTCTATTGATTGATTGCTGTAGTGTTATCTGGAATTTTCTTGTTTTGTTTGGTAGCCGGTGGGAGCTTTTAGTATGACGATCACCGGTTCGGGGACCGACCCTACCTGGTCCGGTTCCAGGGTGGGAACTGACCCACCTTGGAACCGCTTACCCCTACCCCACCGACTCGTTTTTTTATCTAATCTTCTTGCTTGGACCAAAATGGAAAGTAATTGTAGACTTTGTCAAGCAAGGATTCCACCTAATTATTAATTTCCTCGGAGTGCATTTTCGTCGTCAATTCTCATATCGTGTTCTATTCTTAGCATGGACACAATGAGGATGCTAATGTTACTTTAGAGGGGCAATGATTCTCGACAATGTCAGTTTTTTTCGAGGTCGACACCCAATTCAAAAAAAAAAATGCATGCTGAATGTGTTTGTATTTCTCAATCCAATGAGGATCTCATTTTGCTTTGTCCTTATTTTGATGATACAAGTTCATATAGATTTGCCTATGTATCCATGTTTGTTTCCCTTTGTAAGAAAAGGTGATCTCAAATCTCATCATATGGGACAATGAGCGAGTGGAGACGATTGAGATGTGTTTGATCGATAAACCAGCCTCTGGTAGCTAGAATTTCCTCTAATCCTTTCTTATGGTCTCGCGTCAAAGATTTTGCTGTGAAGTATCTCCGCTCGCGGATAACACGCAAGCTTTGTTACCACATTTATTGTGATGAAAATATTCTTTTTTTAATTGAGAAAGAGACAACTTTGATGTGAATTTTGTCAATTGAATTTTTTGGCAAAAATTTTCAAGATATCTTTAACGTTGTTGTCAATTAAAATTAAAAATGTTGCAGACATTATTTTTTTCAATTTTAAACAAATAAAAATTAAAAAAGCTTAAATTAATTATCTAAAGGGGCTTTCAAATGTGTTTTTACCGAATGGCATTTCTTTCAAAGTTGCTTCTCAAAGCACAATTTACCAAATGGTCTTTATATTTCCCCAAAGCTCCTTGCAAATGCTGAGCTAAACGTATCCTTAGTATGCTTGCTAGATACCCTACTGTTGTTGAATTTCTCTGTAGGCGTGTATGATGACCAATTTCAATTGTATGTGGACTGCTGCCGGATACGTGCGATTTATGATAGTTCCTCTTTTGAAATCAGGCCATAATCAAAATAGAAGTTCACTGGAATTTAATGCTACGATTGCTGACGATGCACTCATATCTGCCATCGATGATGTTTGTCTCGGTTTGTATTGTTCCGTTATAAATGTCAACTAACTTGACTTCTGTTTTTTCTTTTTTTGTTTCAAGAAGAGGGTTGTTGTGCTAGAAATGGCAAGTACAGAGGGTTCAGAGAATGTCACTGCTCAATTTACGAAAGAGGACATTCAAGCATTGTTGAATGACAAGCCAATAACCCCGAAATCTGACATCAAGGTTCTCTTCATTTTCATCTTTTTAAAAATTTCCTGATGAAAGTATTCATATTCATATTTTCTCTGTTGACAGAGTGAGTTAGAGTATATGACCCAGCAAAATAGGAGGCTAAAGCTCTGTGTGAAGTGGTTACAACAAGTTGATGAAACCCATCTCCTTGAGCTGGAGAGATTGCGAAATTCAGTGGAATCTGCAGAGAAGAAATGCATGGATACCGGTAAAATTGTTCTCTTCTTGCAATATGATTCTAATTTCTTTTGAAGTAAGACTTTAACTTGGTTTTAAGTTTTCCAAAGCACGGAAGTGGATTGGTGGATGGTGGATACAAGCATTTGTAATAGTAGCATGTCATGGAGTTAAGATGGCATTAATTGACAAAAGAAACCTCTATAGATCTGTTTGGTTTGCCATGTTTGCAGGAGTAACACTCCATTTTAAGTATGCACATTCATGACAAGATGTTTCACGTGCTTGTCAAAAGTACCAGGACCATTTACAATTCTAACATTGAATAGAAGAAGATATTAGCAGTTTCTCAACTGTAACAAGTTGTTGATCGGCGTGGTGGGCAACAACTAATGATTCCTGCTTAACTGATCAACTTATGGAGTCACTGCCTTAAGTTTGCATTTGAGTGTGTAGACTATTTGAGAATATAGCTAAAATACTCTTTTATAAGTACATCGACATGCTTTGATGATCTTGAAGTGTGTTGGAGCTTGTAATTAGATAATGGCCACCTAAATTTAAGCAATAGAGGAAGGGAACAATTCAAAAAGCTATGTATCTATTTACTTGCTGAATTTTATCCTAGTCAAATCCCTTCATGGCTTTTGTATAATGGTAACCATGCCGGACAAGTCTTAATCTTGTGTGATGTCCATCATAACATGCCAATAAATTTCATTGAATGATACACAAGTGTCCTGTTGATTATGAAATGGGAAGTGTTTTTGCATGTTTTGTGGCATTGATATGGGATCAAATATTGTGGGAATCATTAGTGACAATTGCATGCTTATTGAAATAGACAATTTCGTTTGCATGTAGAGCTTGAAATGGAAAAGAAGCTGGGTGAGCTCATTGAAATTTTTGCTCAATCAAGAGAAAAATACTCTGATTTGAGAAAGGAACTTGCAAAACAAAACAAAATGATGGGGGTAAGACTACTATTCATGTAGTTGCGTTTCACTTAAATTGCAATAGTTGTCCGCGACTTCTTTCCCTAACTATTCATGGTTTTGTCTACTAGGCTGCAGTTAGGTGCTATACGATGGAAAAAGAAGCAATTATAAACCTTGGTAAAGCTACACAAGAGAAATTGGATGCTCGTCCCCAGGTAAGATCAAATTTTTAGCTAGATAGGAAGCAAGTGTCGTATGAACTCATATTGTTAGATCAAGCTGATCACATTTGAAGAATTCGTAAGACCCACACGAGGCCTCACTGAAATATACCAGTTCCTATACAGTTCTGGCATTGTGATTGGTTTATGTTCAACGCATCATAAATAGACTGAGTCTATCAAAAGTTTTCTTAGACATCGATACCACGTGAAACTCAAGCACAAAGATTGTGATATCACTATGAGGTTTTGTTGCTACGGTGAAGGCTGACTATAGTTGTTCAGATAAAGATTGCTTCCCTGAGATGTTGATCTAGGTAGAGAAGAAGCTCTGTATGATTACGGAATATGAGCAATAAGAGGTTTTTTTGTGAAATCTCATTCTGGAGACAAGGTGATGAAGAAGAGTGATTTCAAACTCATTCAAGCTTACCATCACTTGTTCAGATAGAGAAAAAGGAGAAGCAAAAACTATGGGGGAAGGGGTAATATCCGCACAAAACAAATATGTGAATACTCACCCTCTGAACAACACGATCCCGGGTGGTGGTGGTGGATAGTTGGAGTAGGCACCAGCCATGGGAAAACAAATACGAAAGGGAGGAAGCCGCAAAGAGAGTCAACTGACACCGAAAACACACCTTGTAGGGAATGTGATGATGGGCTTTGTTTGAGGAAGACCTCGTTTTAGACGACGATGCCGAGGACAATATATAGGGGTGTGTGCGTGTGTGTGTGAAAATAATGTTGGACACACCTTTGTTGTTGCTGTTGTGAATGGAATCGTGGAGATCGATGAAGGTGGAATGGACACGGCTAAACTGGAATTTGCGTATCTTTTTATAGCAGCTCCGATCCAGATCCAAGTCCCGTGTTTGTGTGTGCCTATCAACTTCATTCCTGCGTCATTCACTCTCATTTACTATCTTAACTAAGGGACATGAATTTTAGAAAATGGTCATAGAATTCGGCTTCTTTGGATCGCCGCCCATCCACATCTTGGTTGTGGAGGTTTGCAAGTCAACTATGTCTATCCTCCCCCAAACCAATGTTCGCAATAGAGTTTATCTAATATCTTCTTCCGATCATATCTCATTCACAAGAAAATATCCCTTTTTATCGGTGAATTACATACTTCAAATGTAACCTACTCGATTGTGTATGTATTTTATATATATAGGCAAACACACCAATTAGCATGAAATTTACTAATCCAAACATCATGTGAAACTTGTCACGTCGTTAATTAATGAATTTTAATAAACGTTCTGATGAGCTCAAGCAAGTAATTCTAGTAAGTCGTGTCACCAAAGGTCTACAGCCGACAAGGACTTGGCGTAGGTTCGTGCGCAGGTCGGTCGTCCCTGTGATGCGCGCACTGCGGGGCGCAAAGGACATCTTCCACAATATATTCATGTTCTAGATTTCCGCAAAGAGTTTAGAGAGAAAGGGAAAATGAAATAAAAGCTTACGCTCGCGAACAACCACAACAAATGCTCCCGCTCGGCTTAGTAATTCAAGTTTCAATTCACATGCCGCAAGTCAACTGTTGCAGGCCATCAATTAGTTCCAACCAAGATGAATATTTACGACTGCGTATGCAAAACAACCCAAGCGAGCTTGCATCTCCGCACTTCCCATTTCTTCTAAATTGGGTTTGTTATTTATTTTCCTAGCAGATTCACTTGTTTGGCTTTTTGGGTGTTTCTAAAAAGTAAAAAGTATAAACCATGTCAAGAACGCTCCACTACTTTGAAACGAGAAGATTTGTTAACTCTCTTAACGTAGTACCCGAGTCTATCTAATGTCTCGTCCATCGGGCTTGGAAATGGATCGTCAATGACGGAGAAGAAGGGAAAAGAGAATCCCGCGTGCATTTTATCTTTAGATGTCGGGTCTATCACTCCTTTGAGACTTTGTGTTTCAAGACCCAAGATCGAGTTCTTTTTCCCCGTTGCTATTTTTTATCTCCTACTTTTTGGAAATTATTCAAGCATTCAAAATTGGTACGCCCAGTGTGATTTCTAGGTGTTTGCAACCCTTTTCTTTTAGCTAGAATTAGATCCTATGTGAATCGTCGCCGTGGCCGGCCACCGGCCGAAAATAAAGAAAAAAGAAAAAAAATAAACAACGATAAAAAGAGAAAAATAAATATATAATTTTGATTTTTTTAAAAATTATATTTTTATAAAAAGTAGTGAGCTTAATGGATGGGTTGGAAACAGGTTTCACACTCAACCCATTAAGACCCATTTACAATAAGCTTAAAATTTTAAGACAAATTTAAGATGGATTCTTCAAAGTTGAATTGATTCATTTATAACTCATTTATTTCTAAATGGGTCATATATGGGTTTTAAGACCCATTTAACAGGTCTAGTCGTAGGAGAAGATTTGGTGGCATGAAATATGAGAATTGAAGGTCGCAGAGAAATAGAACAAACCTTAGGATTGAAGTCACAGGAGATGATTCGGTGTGAGAATCGGATGAAACTGGGCCCGAAGACAAAAATGCAAATCAATTCGTGAAATCAAACATGATGGGAAACCATGGATTGTGACCTCGTGCGGAGGCAAGGGTTGACCCCGTCGCCTGCAAGAAATAGAAATCACGGGAGATGATTCAATCACACGAAATGCGACGATTGGAAGTTGGCCCGCAAGAGAAATAGAACAAATTGGGGCTCTATGGGTAGTAGGTCGCTAAGAAACGGGAAGGAACACCTCTTTAAAGAGATAATCTTTCAAATTTCTGTGCTTCCTCTGCACAAATGCTCTTTCACATTTTCTGAGTTCTCTTCACAGAAAACTCTCTCCATGCTTTGGAGCTGAGAAACGAGAGAGTAGCATTTAGTAAAGTTGCTATGCGCCGCATTTATTTTTATTTTTATTTTTTGTCCAAATGAAATGTGTCACTCTTTGAGTTGAGCTGACTAGATGACACCCACCACATAAGCTGTTGACATGGACCTTCTGATTCTCACATTTCCTGTGACCAAATAGTTTTTTTTTTTTGCTTTATTTTTAGTTAAACAAAATGAAAATAAATGCAATAATATTGAACGAACTTGTCATTCATCAAAGAGAATTCAAAAAGGCTAGTTTTCCTGACATTACAGTTCAAATAAATACAATTAAAATGAGAAGTCATTGTGTAAATTGATACGTAACAGAATTACGAGAGACTAGCATGTCAATCAAGACAATATTAGGACCACAAACAAAATGGCAAGCAGGTAAAAGGAAAGAAAGATAAGCTTTTGATCCTCAAACATCCATGAAAATTTGGTTCAAATTCTGACCATGTGAAATCAAAAGAAACAACAATCATAGTTAATAACTTAATAATAATTTTACATTTAAAATTAAAGCGTCGTGTATCGCTTATTTGCAACTGCAACTATAACTTTTTTTATTCCTTCCACCATCCATTATCACCATTGTTCTAACTATGCAGTCATCAAGCTTAAGATGTTTCTTGAAAGAGTGAATGATGGAAACAATTGAACCTTACTAAAGAACAAAAACTTGGCTTAGATGTATGACAATGAATACCCAAACATGACAAGTTAAGCAAAGCAATGAGCATGCGAATTGTGGGTACTCCAAAGCCACAATGAACCCAAGGTCTAAACAAACTTTAGAAAATGTTCTACATGCTCCTCTGAAGCATATAGCTACATTGCCTACCGTAAGTCTTCACAAGAAACAAAATTGAATATCAACCTCTCTCAGTGAATCAGTAAATCATTATGCTCCGATGGACGAGAAAGACATTCGATCAAACCATGCACGTGCAGCGATGGGCAACAATTTTTCTGCTAGACCTCTCAGAGTCGATCATTTAAAGAAGATATATGCCCTTTGTTTCATATGGTAATGGCCCAACTCTTTGGAGAGACAAAAAAAAAACTTCCAACCACTAATCTAAGTAGATGAGAATTTGAGAGCTAAGAAATGAGAAGCAGTAAGAAAATTAGGGATTTTAGATTTAGGGTTTCCACTTCCGATTCCAGTTCCTATAAGAACTAAGAACGGCGGTTTCTAAAAAAGTGGAACCGGGAATTAGAACCAAAACCTCGCTCCTTAGAACCGAGAACCTAACTAAACCCACCAATCCGGTTCCTGATTCTACTCTGGAACCGTGCTCACTCCTGTTACTCACTGCAAATGAAAAAGATTTCATCAATAAAAGTGATGCCGATAGTATCAACAATTCTAAACCCAGTAAAACACACACAGACTCAAAGACACAAAACCAAATTTGTAACTAGACGAGCAATTAAAGAGCAAAACCAATACTAGCAAAAATTCGTTATGTGCAATTCAAAGAAAAATATTATCTCATTATCTCTAATAATGTGTTCATCATAAGAGCTATCACTAATTATATTAGCCATATCGATTTAGGATATATAGAAAAATGCGTCATACATTAAGAAAATGTGATAATAATTTTTTATATTTGTCAAAATTTATTTTGTTTAACTTCCTAACATGCCATCTAGCTATAAGAAATCGTAATTTTTTTAAATTAATCCTCTAATATTATTTATTGGTCGAATATGGACTATCATATTATGTATAGTTTCTCAATGTAGGTATAACATCATTTATTTGTGAATACATTTTGTGATTTTGTGTGTGAGCATAGATGGAGGGAGATGGGAAACTAACAGAAACGGTTAGAAAAAGGACAAAAGAAGACGACTCGTAGTAATAGCCAGGCCCGCTACGGCAAGACTGGGGTTGTCTTGGTCCATTTTCTGCTTTTGGCAACTCTTTTGTCCACCCATCTCATGTTTTTCTCGCTCGTTTGGGACGGCAAGAGACTTTGGCCTGGTCCTGCTCTGTTGAATGGACTCGGCAGACTTGTGTCGACCATTAAATGCATTGCTAGCGTCTCCTCTGCCTGCTCCATTCTCTTTCTTTCACTCCTATTGCCCCTCAAAGGTTTGGATTCTCTGGCTTTTTGCTCATTCATAGCGTTAGCAACTGCTCCTGCCATGAGCATGAGGGCCTTTGTCCGGGCTTTGCTTCTGCTCTTGCTTCTTTCATGCGCCCAATCCAAGTACATTGCCTACAACACCACCTCCCGCGTCGTGCCTGGTAAGCTCAACGTCCATTTGGTCCCTCACACCCACGACGACGTCGGCTGGAAGAAGACCGTTGATCAGTACTACGTCGGTTCCAACAATACCATTCAGGTCGCCTCACGCTCCGGAACCAAGTCTCAATCTCATTCTTTTCGTACCAAACATGTTATCTTTACGCCTTTGATGGATTCAGGGCGCGTGTGTTCAGAATGAACTGGATTCCATAGTTCCCGCGCTGCTCGCCGATAAGAACCGCAAGTTCATCTATGCGGAACAGGCTTGAACTTGCACCCTCTCCCCTTCTTTTTACCTTCTTACGCTTTCTTTAACCTGACTTAGGCTATTCCCTCTGTCGATGAAGGCTTTTTTCCAACGTTGGTGGAGAGACCAGACCGAGCAAGTACAAAGTACAGTCAAGCAGCTCGTGAATTCAGGTCAACTGGAGTTCATGTAAATGACCGACTCCCACTCTTCTAGAATAATTAACCCTTCTGTGAGGATGAGGGAGAGGAAGGCAAAACTACTTTCTGTTGAATTGTCTTGCACCAGTCTGTGCCTATTAGCTTCATTTTACTTGCCAAATAATTAACTGACTTACCGGGATGCATATTTAAACTCATCCTTGAGGACTTTAAATGTTCATTGCTAACTTTCGGGAACAGAAATGGAGGAATGTGCATGCATGATGAGGCAACAACTCATTACATCGACATGATTGATCAGACGACTCTTGGTCACCGATTTATCAAGGAAGAATTTGGTGTAACCCCAAGAATTGGTTGGCAAATTGATACTTTTGGTCATTCGTCCGTGCAGGCTTACTTGTTAGGGGCAGAGGTCTTGCCTTCTCCATATCTACTTTATTATATATGGTTCTTCCTCTCAATGATGAATGTTGGTCAAGTGATAGTTTGGATCTTTGATGATCCAGGTGAACAGCATCGAGTTCATGACTTGCTTAACACACAGTTTACTCTAATTACAGGTTGGATTTGATTCTGTCTTCTTTGCCCGAATTGACTACCAAGATAGAGCCAAACGGAAAGCAGAAAAAACTCTTGAGGTTGTCTGGCGAGCATCTAATAGTTTTGGTTCATCTGCTCAGGTGAGTGCTTGTGAATTCTTTCTTCTCCCTCCTTGACGGAGGAACTTGATACACGCTCCTACAAATTGACCTTTTTTGTCCGGAGTGTTTTTCAAAGCTTATTTGGATTCGCAAGTATATGCATTAAGAACTTTCAGTCCTCTGTAGATATTTGCAGGTGCATTTCCGGAGAACTATGGACCTCCCAATAATTTCCATTATGAAGTTAACGATGATTGGCTTTATGATTCGGCTATTGTTCAGGTTATCCTTCTATCGAGTTTTTTATGATTAACCCTCTAGATTCATATTATTGTCTGCCTAACCTCATTACGTTGTATCAATTTGAAGGATGACTACAATCTGTTTGATTACAATGTCCTGGAGAGAGTGAATGAGTTTGTGTCTGCTGCACTATCACAAGTAAGACTGGCATAACTAAGATAAGAATTCATTTGACTTTGGAGCCATGCAGGATTTTATTTCTATATGCTTTCAACTTCTCAGCTTCTTGTCAATGTGATGGCCTCTTCATAATCTGTACATAGAAGTGGATCATATTTCCCTGCAGGAGCAGTTTATCTTGGATTATTGGAGTCTGATAGATGACGTGAATATTAGACTTTGGATTATTTACTCAAAAGGGGATCACTGTTTTCTTTTATTTTTCATGATGTATCATCGGTTTGTTGAGTTCATTTAGAGGTTGGCTCTCTCCTGGTGCTTTGGAGTGAAAGGGATACTTCTATCGAGAACGATTCGTATCTTTGCTTCACTAGTAATTAACAAAATCATTGTTGCCAAAATAATCTCCATCTGAATTTAGGCTTATCAGAAATGTCCTCCACCTAATGTTTTTCAGGCCAACATCACTCGTACAAACCATGTCATGTGGACAATGGGCAGTGACTTCAAGTACCAATATGCACATACGTGGTTCCGGCAATTGGATAAATTTATTCACTACGTCAATCAGGTTAGTATCTTTTATGCCATTACATGAATCATGATGGTTTTCTTTTATGTAGTCATGATAGTTACTTTATGTACCCCTCTGGTTTCAAGTGATATTGATCGGCATCGACTAGTTTTTGCTCCATTTGATACCAGTTATTGACAATGCATCAGATGAATTCGCAACTTTACATGCTAGAAGAACATGAGAGATTCCAATACCATGCTACCACCTGATGTCTACATAATGCCTTATTGCTTTAGCACACAGACTAGAATGATGTTGAGCAAGTGTGGCAACTAATGCTTTTCGTGCATATCTCATTACTGACTACAACATTTGCAAGCCCTTTGAAATCCATTTCCAGTTATTTCCAGCATTCTTATATTGACATGATCATTTCTCACTCGAATAGACATGGATAAGTAACTTTCATTTTGTTCTCAATGCAATTTGGAGTGATTTCTAGGATGGACGAGTCAATGCCTTATACTCGACCCCTTCAATTTATACCGATGCCAAGCATGCTTCCAATGATCAATGGCCACTCAAAACTGGGGACTTCTTACCGTAAGCTGGATGTTTTAGAGTAACATAGAAGTTGCAGAAAAATATTCTTTTCTAATTTTTTTATCTTGACCTCTTAGAGATGCTTGACAGATATGCAGATAAAATAAATGTTTACTGGACTGGATACTTTGCGAGCAGGGCTGCCCTCAAAGGCTACGTGAGGATGCTGAGTGGTTACTACTTGGTAACATCCACGCGACTCATCTCTTGATTCCAATTGCCAATAAAATATTGGATAAGCTGACGATAATATGCGGATGAGTTATGAATATCGGCCTTTTGATATATAAACAGGCTGCCAGGCAATTAGAATTTTTGACAGGAAGAAAGAAAGTGGGGCCAAACACTGATGCCTTAGCTGACGCTTTAGCCATTGCACAGCATCACGATGCAGTTACTGGTACTGAGAGACAGCATGTTGCTGATGACTACACCAAGCGACTATCTGCAGGCTATATTGAGGTTTAGCTCATTATATCCTCTTGAGAGTTTTGAAGACATATGAGCACATATATTTCCATATTCTTGCGACTCATATTTACTTTGTCAGGCTGAGGACGTAGTTGCAGCATCTCTTGGCTGCATGATGGAGTCACCCAGAACAGCTTCTTGCAATTCTTCAGAGAAAAAAATTCAACAGGCAATAGTAGACTGTTTTGACATTTCTTAGGATTAGCCTACTCCTACTTGAACTTTTAGGCCATCACATAAAAATCTTATTATGTTTCTACATTATACTTTTCGCATTGGTTGCAAAATAATTACAGATAAGACATAAAAAAATGCATATACACCCACTTTAGCATCAGACTGACATGCGATGGTTGAATATTTGAGTCAGCATCGATGGAAGAGATTTTAGTACATAGTTACTATTCCCTCTTAAAATTTACAAACTTTTCTGCACTTTCGTGCCAAGCAGTCTATTATTTCAAAATCTCGACATGCTAACTTTTGGTCTGTCTTCTTGGCATGAGTTCAGTGTCCACTTTTGAACATTAGTTACTGTCCCCCATCAGAAGTTGATCTATCAAATGGGAAGAAGCTGGTGAGTGTGCAAACACCTTGGATGAATTTTCTTGAACTACCAAAAAAGTTTGTGTTTAAGACATAATTTTTATAGGTGGTTGTTGTCTACAATTCACTAGGATGGAAAAGAGAGGATGTTATAAGAGTTCCTGTGAGTATTCGACGTACTTTTATCTTAGAAAGACAAATTATTAATCGTTATTAGAGTTCCTGTGAGTATTTGACATACATGGTACAGGTTGTTAGTGAAGATGTTAGTGTTCAAGACTCCAGCGGAAGAGAAGTTCAATCGCAGCTTCTTCCTATATTGAATGTCACGCTGGGTATAAGGAGCTACTATACGTTGGCATATCTGGGAAAATCCCCAATTGTGACCCCCAAATATTGGCTTGCTTTCACTGTATACGTTCCACCCCTTGGTTTCAATAGTTACATCATTTCAAGTGCAAAAGGAAAAGGTATGTGAATGGTTTCGTCCTGTTGCAATGTGAAGTATTGCCAAATTCACATCTCTATTTCTCTTCTTCTTTTTGGCTCCATTTGGCAGTTGCTGCTGCAACTTCTGAGAGACAAATCATGCATGCTTCGGAAAGGGGAATGAATGATACAGTAGAAATAGGGGAAGGAAACTTAAAACTTGTTTATTCTGGAAATGATGCAAGTCAGGCTGAATATATAAACAGAAGAAGTTCGGTATGTCCTTTGTTATAGCACAATGTGTTTCATGAGTAGAAAAAACCAGAATTTTCTTCCTTTTCTTAATTTCTATCTACAAGCATCTTCATCCTTTACCATGTTTTCTCCTTCAGCAGAAAAGTTTAGATGAGGCAACTTGCTTTCGCATTTAAATTTGTTCATGTACTTTAATGAGAGACATAATGATTGAATGAAGGTCAAAGCACCTTTGGAGCAATCGTACAGCTTTTACTCTGGAGATGATGGAAGTGTGGATCTTCAGGTAAATCATTTTTTATCAATGGTTGCTACCTAAGGGAGCATCTGCAAAAGTGTCTTTATCTTACAGGCATCTGGAGCATACGTCTTTCGGCCGAATGGTACATACCCTATTAAGTATGACAGGAAGGTATGGTTTCTTCCAGAATATCTACTCTGGACAGCTCATGACTCATGACAGTCTATAATTGTAACACCTTCCAATGTCTAGGTTCCTTTGACTATTTTGCGTGGACCACTGGTGGATGAAGTACATCAAAGGATCAATCCATGGATGGATCAGGTGGTTTGCTATGGCACTTTAGTTTTCTCGCCAGATTGCTAAATTGCATTCATGACACTGCATCAAACTATTAGATTGGTTCGTCATGTTCCTCGTATTGACTAAGCTTTTAGAGGTTTTAGGACATTAAAGCCGACCATAATAAACTATTTGTATCGACAACTGTGAGTGTGAAACTCACACATGGACCAACAGAGTCCCAATATATCCGACTTTTGTTCATATTGAACCACAATAATGTTCAACTGATGATGGAATTGAGGAAACAAGCAGCACATAGGATTATTGTGTATGTGCCTGGTGATCACAATTAGCAGAAACTCTTAGCTTGCATTTCCATTGATGAAGTCCCCAATATAGTGGAAAGCTACATTGATGTGCTTTGTTCTCTTAGGGTACCTGTCATCTTAGTTTGTTGATGTTAAGAACTTAATCATGGGATCTTCACTAAACTAAAAAGGAAAACGATGATATTGGAATCCAAAAGAGTTAGGGCACTACAGACATTCATAAAGTAGTATTGGGAGAAATTTTTTGTTTTCTTGCTGTCCTTCTCATTTTCTTATTTTCTGTACACGTCTTTTCGGTTAATATGCCTTTTGGAATTCAAATGGAATATATTCTTCAACTCCTAGTTCAGATCCTTGCCCTGTTATGATTCTTCAGTGTACCTGATAAGCTGATAATACGTGCTACTACAGAAGGGACTTCTGTGGGAAGGCATAGGGAAGGTTTTAACTTTCCAGGATAGCCATTACATGCATAGAAACTCTTTCTTAGGTTATCTTAAATACCTAAGAGTTAAGAAATAAGCTAGATATGCATTATGGTCTCACTTCATAATAGCTAATAGATATTGGGGAAAATGGTTGTGCGAAACAAAGGATGTTGAAATTCTCGAGATCATCTCCACAGATAATCTAGGCAATGTTTGCTACCTGCAGTGCCATCACCATGCGGGGTAAGCATCATTCAGTCGCTATGTGGAATGAAAAGAAACACCAGGGCCTATCACATCATCACCACATGTGAATTTTGTTCATGATGAAAGTGTCTAGAAGCATTTCATGGGTCAATTTCATGCAAAACACTTTGGCAGTTGGGCTAACCTCATAAGCCCTATCTGTTAGAAAATGACTAGGTATCCTTTTATCATTTGAGTTAGTTAGCATCAGGTATGCATATATGTCCATATGCACTTTATTCAAGATACCAATTCTAGCATCCTAGTCTCGCTTATTTTGTTAGACATTTCTTTTCAGAATCATACACATGAATTCTTAAATCAATAGCAAGATATTATGCATGCTGGACAAAAAAATATATCTATATGCACGCCGGTCATCAATGTCACTTGGTAATACAATATTAATAGATTATGAACAGAAATAACTCAGCATAATATTCTGTCTTCAGAGATTGAACCATGTGATTGATGGTTCTATCTTCTGAGTTTTTCAGCAGGTCCTTTCTTTTGATAGCATCGTGCTTCAGAAAATGACCGATTTTCTTAGAAGGGGCTCCATATCAGAAAATGCCACAATTTTGAAAACTGCCTGGATCTGGAATAAAAGATAGAACTCTGTGTTTTGTGGTAACTTGAGAATTTGGCCTGTATTGCAGATAACAAGAGTTTACAAGAAGAAAGAGCATGTTGAGGTTGAGTTCACTGTAAGTTTGTCGATCTTATCCTCTGGCATCATCAGGGTGAATGCTAGGAAACACTATGTAATAACCTTATCCAAATTCTGCTGGAGCTATGTTATGCTTGCAGGTAGGGCCTATCCCAATTGATGATAATATTGGCAAAGAGGTTGTCACTCAGATTAGAACTACCATAAACAACAATAAGACGTTCTATACTGATTCTAATGGTCGTGATTTCCTAAAAAGGGTATGTCATGCAGTTGCCCCAAAAGCCAACATTATGTCCTAAAGTACAATTATATCCCTTTGCTATTATTTTGTGCTTATTTCTTCTTCCCCATGTCATTTGTGCTATGATGGGGTGTTGGTGATTCTAATTGTACATTCAGTTGTTCAGATAATCTATGAAAAATTTTCTTGCAGATTCGAGATTACAGAGAAGATTGGGATTTGAAGGTTAATCAACCAGTTGCAGGAAATTATTACCCTGTATGTTCTAGCCATATTGCGCAAGCATCTTATCCACACCGTGTATTAATTGCTCAGTCTTGTCCACTACGTTTTCCTTCCTGCCTAGTTGAACATAATCCGGATGCAAAAACTCGTCTGATAAGCTAATAAATGGAGAGGAAGACTTGAGGTGCTGACCTTGACTTGGATAGCTTTCATGGTTTCTGCAGCAGACTAAATTCATGTAAATTGCAAAGTAACTTTCGAAAACTTCCAATTTAATTAATAGGACAGAGAGCTGATATAATATACTTACAGGGTAAAAATAACCACAATGAAGACAGTGAACTAAAATGTAATTTTCATGCATATATAGACAGTCTACCCTTAGTTTACATTCAACCGTGCTGCATAAAGTTTAGCATCCATCTGAAGATACTAGTCGCTTTTTGTTGCATCATTGGATAATATCCAGGTATTTACCTTTTGCCATTAACTTAACAGTTGAAATGCATTTCGCCTGCCCGGGATAATATGAAGAATCCACTTTATTTTGTTTTTCACTTTCAGCACACAATTGAAACAAACCCAGATGCTAGCATCCCTTTGTCTAACTCATATGGGCGCAGTCAATTCGAGAGCTGTATATATTATTAACCAGGTTGATAACCTATAAGGTTATCTTCTTGCATGAATTAGTGGCAAAAGAGAATTTTTCAGCTTTGTCAATCTTTTCTCAAATTCTTCAATGGCATGGGTAACATGCTTAAGGTCAACTCGAGAACGCTGAATCCCCTTCTAGCAATGAGTTACGAAACAGGCACATGTCAGAATGCGTCAGAAAAAGGTCAATTCAAGCTTGATTGAAAGTAGCTTTTACAATAGACATTGTTTAAAAAGGAAAAACAGAATTTTGCTTGCTAAGATCACGACTAGAAATTCTCCAATCACATCAAATTACTGTTTTAGTCTCTGTTTCCTCATTAACTCTTTGAATTACATAAAGATCAATGTGAAAGTAAAAACCTTACCAAAAAAAAAATGTGAAAGTAAAAATATTTTACTGCAATCTACTCGGGTGCCAATCATTCTGGTATTGTCCTTCCAGATTAGTCTTGGCCTATATATTCGAGATGACAGTACAGAGCTCTCAGTTCTAGTCGATCGACCTGTGGGAGGTTCAAGCATCATTGATGGGCAATTGGAACTAATGCTCCACAGGTTTCTTTTATCCCTGTTGCTTTGAACCTCAATAAACAATGATGAATACCGTATTCCAGTATACCACTTAGAGATTTGAGATAAGTTTGGGTCATACAGGAGGTTACTTTGTGATGATGACAAAGGCATCGCCGAGGCGCTAAATGAAACACTCTGTGTCATTGATGATTGCAGGGGACTCACTGTAAGTGGTAGAGGTTCTATTCCATTGTCTTCAGTCTAAAACTGGTTCTACTTACACATTGTAAGATGTAACATGCAGATCATGGGAAAGCACTACCTGAGAATTGATCCTTCAGGCGAGGGTGCTAAATGGCGTAGAACATTTGGACAGGAGATATATTCTCCGCTTCTACTAGCCTTTACAGAGGAGGTGAAAGAGTAACGTCTTCGTTTCTTCTGTCATCACTGCAGACAAAATTCATTTATTAGCTTATTATCGTTCTGCAGGGAGGGAAAGAAGGGGCAAACTCCTATACACCAACCTTTTCAGCATTAGCTTCTTCTTACACCTTACCTGATAATATTGCCCTGATCACCCTCCAGGTTATGAATCTCAATCTATGTTTAGTTCTTTGAAAAGGAAAAGTTCAAGACCAACTTTATAAAGTGTGCTTTGAAATTGTATTTGCAGTTCTTCTAGATATTTGGATCAAAGATTTCTATATTTCAGCCTGACATTGCCACTTAAAAAACGCAAATGATGGAGCAAAGAATATCTCCCTTCTTTTGCTAAATCGTTGTTATGTTTTCTCAATCACTGCAGGAGCTGGAAGATGGGAATGTTCTCCTTAGATTGGCACACTTATATGAGGTTCTTACTTTATTTAGATCGTAGCTCTCCAGAAAATTATTTACAAGTTCTTAATATTTCTTGAAGATGTAACTTTTCTGTGGTAATTTAAACTCAAGATTGGAGAGGACAAGGATCTCTCAGTTATGGCCAATGTCGAATTGAAGAAACTCTTTCCAGATAAGAAGGTAACAGCAGAATAAAGAGCAACAGTTCACAGTTGTATGCTTTCCGCCGCTTAAGTGATTTGTCTCATGTTATCTTCTCCTGCAATGATTCAGATAAACAGGATGGTGGAGCTTAATTTATCTGCTAACCAAGAAAAAGCGGATATGCTGAAAAGAAGACTGGTGTGGAAAGTAGAAGGCTCTCCTGAAGGAGCCAATCCAGTCAGGGGAGGTCCTGTAGATCCTATAGAACTTGTGGTGGAGCTTGCACCCATGGAGATCCGCACCTTTGTTTTAAACTTTGGCTCTTAGGGGCTACTCAAGTGTAAGAAGTGCGCTGCCAATGTGAGATTTCATCGGACAATTTATAAATCGTGCAGGTTAACCGTCTATAAGGCCATCCTGAACGGTACACGAGCAACTTGGGTAAGTCTATGGAGTATTCACCCCAATTCAGTTTGAAAGGGGAAGGCATATGTTGTATGGGACAAAAATCAGACATCATCTTACTCGGTCTCTAGTTCTCTCTCTCTCTTCTCTGGTTTTAATTATTAATCCCCTGCAAATTTCATCTCCACAAGCAGGTCTTCTCAATGGAATGACTCTTCTTGTCTGCCAGGTGGACATTTTGTTGCATATCACCAATCAATCCTAAACACAACAGGTCTCATCTAATAGAAATAGACTCAAAATTCCATAACCTACACTTTTAGGCCAACAAAGCATCCTATTGGCCCCGAACCATGTAGGTATTATTGTCTATCCTATCACATGAGCTAGGATTTCATATTGTAGCTGGGTATGTGCAAGTGATAGATCAAGTATAAACTGCCTACATATTTGGGAAACCAGTGAGAGCAAAAAATGGTTAACATGGCAGCCTTCATTCTCTCCAATTTTGGAAGCTCTTTCGTTGTTATGGGATTGGTGTGTACATTGTCTTATGAATTTGGTACTCCCTCCTAAAGAAAAAGCTACCTCAACATTAACATATATGGGGTACCCCCTTCAAATTATAATAAATTCAAGAACCGAAACAAAACATTGGACTTGGAGCGACAGGCAAGCGCGACCGGCAAGCGCGACCGGCAAGCGACCGGCAAGCGCGAGCGGGAGAGGGAGCGGCGAGCGGCGAGCGGCGAGCGCGACGGCGAGCACGATCGGGAGCGGGAGCGGGAGAGGGAGAGCAGCGACGCGGCGAGCGCGAGCCGCGAGCGCGACGGCGAGCGCGATCGGGAGCGGCGAGCACGACCGGCTAGCGGGAGCAGAAGCGGGAGAGGGAGCGGCAAGCGGCGAGGGCGAGCGCCGAGCACGAGCGGCGAGCGGCGCGGAGGGCGGGAGTTCGTCGGTCGAACAGAGGCAATTGTGTTTTAGCCCTAATTTGGAGGTGGACGCCTTTTATCGTTCTCTGTTTTCATTTTTTCACAAATTTACTCTTCGGACAAGCCGGACTCGCGTGTCGGAGGCGTGTCCGGAGAGTTGACTTCGTGTTGGAAATCCGACACCGCGTTGACCACGTGTCGGAGGCGTGTCCACGCGTGTCGACGTGTCCGACACCGACACGTTGGCCATTTTCACGTGTCGGTGCATCATAGGTCTCAGGCAGGATTACCCATCTGAAGGACAATTTAAGAAGCACCATTATTGAAGGTAGTGATCATTAAACACATACCCTTTGAAAACGAAAGACGAATATTCTTTTACATACTAAGCTGCTCTCCTAGATTGGTTCTTGAGCATGCTTTAACAGATGAAACTGTTCTACCCCTCTTACCAAAATGCCTCGGAGATTCATTACCGCATTTGTTGTCCCGGAGTTCCTCTTCAGAATGATCTCTGCCAATGACGGAATATAATAACTTGAGATCGAAGATCAAATCATGAGTTTAAAGATTCAATCGGGGCTTTGGAAAGATGACGATAGAAGGACGCTTACCGGCATAGCTTTCTCTGGCAATGTAGAAGGCTCGGCGTTTATACCCTGGGAATCTCTTAAACATCTTTTCAAGAATGTATAAGCCTCGTGGGCTAGAATTTCATTCACGGAAGACAAGGAAAAACTTCAGTTTCCTATTTTTTGGTGAAAAAAAGACTCGCAAATCTTTGGAGAGGGAAAAGAAGTAAAACTAGGTACACACCTGTGAAGTGGTCTCCATATCGAGCGAAGATGTTAGTGGAGAAAGAAAACCCAACTCCGGCAGGCGAATCCAAGAACAAGAAGTTCGCTTCTGCAAAAAAAAAAACCAGAATTTAAAGTGAAAAAATGAAAAGAAAAATCAAAATATTACATGCATTTTGAAAATGGAATCTGTTCATGTTTGTGTACACACCTCCGTTCCACGAATACGTGTTGGAGACCAGAGTTTCGCCAATGGGCGAGACTAGGAATGGGCCGAGCTCCTGAAATGCGCCGTAGCCGATGGAGGAGCACCCGGGTCCTCTGTTAAGCCACAGGACGAGTGGCTTCTTCTTCTTGTCGCCAACAGCTGCTACTAGCCAGTAGAAGAGAGACGGCCCCCTGTTGACGTGGACGTAGCCAGAAAACTGGGCCGCGTGCAACTCCGGCTGGCCTGGCAATCTGGTCATTCGAGACCTCCTCATCGACTGCTCTTGCAGTCACCGAAAGCATGAGGATGAACACCGAGAGGAAGAAAACACAATGCATCATGCATTTCACGGCTAGAGAGGAATTTAGAGACGAGAGTGCTAGAAACTCAAAGAGACCGAGTGATGAGAGTTTGAAAAGGCGCTGTAAAGGGTTGGTCCTTAGCCGATTCGCTCGAGCTTTTAGCTCTGTTTGATGTCGTGCACAAATGTGTTCTCTCATGTGTATTAATAAATAGGATGATCGCAAGTCAAAACCTATGAACAAATTAGGTGTATAGATTTGCTAAAGTTATGGTTGAGTATAGTTGTAACTAGGAAGGACCTAGAAGTCCCTCTTTAATTGAATGCTGGATGGCGAGTTGGTCCAAGTTCTTGTCCTCTTATCATTTGCTTCTTGCTGTAAACACATAATAACGCGTCAAAAGATGTATACTCTATTATTGGATTGCGTCAAGTTCAGCCGAGAAAACTTTGGGCAGTAAATATGCATTATAAAGTGATAAATATCTTAACTTCCAGAAAAACTAATTAAATTATATTTAGCTATATAATTATTATTACAGTCAATATTATAAATGATACAATAATGCAAGACAGCATCGCTCATGTTTCGTTCCTGGTTGCATGGGAGATTTATCAGTAGCCTCATGTTCTTTCACAGGTTGGAGACTTTTTTTTTTTTTTGGTCGAGTCAGGTTAAAGATCAAAATTAGAAAAGGCCGACAACACCGCTTGGAAATAACGTGGATCGTGTCGATACGTGAGAAAGAGAGAATGCAGGCTAGTTGTCTTACTAGTGCAATTAAATCTTTGACTTGGGCCTCCATCTAAAGCATGGACAGCAATCCACACTCGGTACTCGTCTCAAATGTCTTACCAGCGGAGTCTATGACTAAGGCCTCAATCTAGGCATAGATAGCAATCCATACTTAGAATTGCTCTTAGATGTCTTACCAGCACAAGAAATGGGCGCTCCAAAGGCAAGCTCCACTCCTCTTAAGTTCAACTCTCACCTCAATTCTTCACAACCTGACTCATGGATTCAAGAGACAACATTTTCGCACCTTCGAATTCCAAAATGGCATATAAAGTTTAAACTAATAGCTTCCAAAGTTCACCGCAAATGCAATTTGTTTCCATGGGCAACACATTTCCATCTTATTCTCCACCTTCATCACCTTTAACTAGAAGAAAATTTGGTGAAGATTTGAGAAAGTTCTAAGGAAAAAGCTTAGTTTCTCCCTTATAAACAGCTCTCAGCCACAACCCCCTTTCATTTATTAAATGTTATTTTTGTTTAATTATTTGGGGTCTTGCTGAGACTTAGCCGCTAATAAGGGTTAACATTTTTGTGTCCTAAGAACAGAATTTGGAGAGTCATAGACACTTTGACCTGTATTTTATTGGTCCCTTACTTGCTCAAATGGATAAGTACTTCACTTTCTCATTGGTCTCATGTTACTTTCCAAGGATTAATGACCTTCTCTTCGTTGCTAGTATCAGCCGACCTTATAATCATATAATGGATTTAAAGACTCTGCGTAAATTTTCACCTATTCACCCAACTAAGTGAATTAAATTGGTTACGTGGTGTTTTCATTGTGGTTAGTGAGCACTACTATATAAATAGAAACTCATTTAATATGACTATGATTTTCATAATTATATCTAACATTATTCATAATGCGATACATTCCTTAACTTCTAATTATTTTTATTGAATTCTATTTAGTTTTACTCATATTATTAATGATACAATAATGCAAGACAGCATCGCTCATGTCCTTCAAAGAAAGGCTACATTGCGTTACTAGTTGCATGAGAGATTAGAAAGACACCGCTTGGAAGATCTACACTTGAACTCGGCTCTTCGTTGAACTCGCACGCTTCCCATTTAATGCTGACCAGATTGGATCCATTGCTTGTTCGAGGGGTCGGGAATCACCACGCTCTCGGTTAGCCACATGCCAGGAGTTCACTCAAAGGAGGAAATTGCTGTCGCCTTTTCTGGCTTTTTAGCCATCGAGTCTTATTTTTTTTGGTAATTTTTCAAGCTTAAGAGTAAGAATCGAAAAATGAAAGACCAAAGCAATGAATCCTCTGCAGATGGAAGATTCAGCAAGATAAAAAAAAAAAGCATGTTTCATGCATTTAACAATCATCAAGTTTCCAGTATAATACAGATTGATGTGAATAGGTCATGACTCAGAACAGCAACATCATTTATCTTGGGTTAGATGACAAATGACCAGACCTGTTATAGAAATTGTAGAGTCAATTACATCAGACCTGTTGTAGACCTATCATGGAGCAATTTCATTCTCATTCCCATAAATTTGTTTTTGGTTGATTTTGAAAAATGTTTTCCATCGAAAAACGCAATGGATCTGTCTTCAGTTTTTAGCTGGTGAAGTAAAAACACTTTTTCTCTCCGTTTTCACAGCTTTGCAGTCTAAAATCGAAATGAGGTTTTCGTCACTTCCATTTGTTTTTGTCTAAACACTCTAAATGAATTGCTAGGACTGGACTCCCGTTACTTCACTTCGCAACCCCTTTTTCTCATTCCCATAAATTTGTGTTTCGTCACTTCCGTTTGTTTTTGTTATTCATAAAACATTTTAAATAAAAGTTAATGCCCAAATCAAGATCGATTCAAAATCGTTTTAGTCAGTCTAGTTCCCAATTAACTAGTAAGCTCAAGGCTCAACCGAGGAATGGGATCCAAACAAACCTGGTCGTTTCCCATATTTCCAACCCATAAACCTACCCAAGTCTCCTGCAACATATAATCATCACCAAAAGAGAAAAAAAAGGCGAAGGATTAAGGTTGGCCTTATCAACCTACGGACAACTTTTTTTAGGGCATTGTAATGAACAGTTACAAACGATTCCCGACCTTTGTTTCAGCCGAAGCACATGGAATGTTTGCTAGAGCGAGCGTGCTTCATTGGGGAGTTGATAGAGGTAGGAAACGAGAGTAAATAGACGAGGAAGAGGTAAAAGAACATTTATTATTTGCATATATTGTGATTCGATGCATGATAGACCTTACACCATGAGCGGAAAGGGACGTGGCAACTTTTGCCAAAAGTTAAACTTCAAGTACTACTTCAGATAGAAATGATGGTCCGGAGATTTAGTTAGCTGAAAAGGATAAAGAAATAGAAGAAGAAGAGGAGGAGGAGGAGGGTGCTTGCCATCAACGTTCGAAACGTACACTATCATTTCGAAGAGGAGATGTGATTAGGCATAGAGTGAGCAAGTTAGATAGTAATTGCATACGGCGAAGGAATGAAGTCAAACGACGGAATGGATTGCCTAAGCTAATCAAAACCTTGAAACGAAAAATATTAAGGAGCATAATCAGATATGATAAGATCCATACTTCATGGCTTAGATATTCTCTACTGAAAAAACAATTATAATTCAGTCTATCCTTGCAAAAAAATATATAATATATATCACATTAAAATAAACAATTTAATAGCCAGAAATTAGCTACATATGATGCAAACAAATCGAAATAACTTCAAATTTGAATAGTTTTACGTACATGTTGATTTAATATTATCTAGCAATATTTGAATAGACAAGACACAGTTTGCGATGAATTACTTATTAAATCAATAGACAACATGACTTATGTTTGTTGTTTAGTTAGTAAAAAACTTCAAATCTGAATATATTGTGTAAATGGTGGTTAAAAAAAATGCTAACAATTTCGGATAATACTTAGTAAAGTAGTAGTCGACGTGACTTATGGTTGTTATTGAGTTGATAAATATATATTGTCATGTACATTGAAATCACTTTTCGAATGCAGCGCGATGCAGGAGTCTTCAACTAGCTGCAAATATAACAAATGCGATTAGTGAAATGAATAATTGCTCCCTGGGGTGGTTTCAATGGTTGCCGCCGCCGGCTGCCACCGGTCGTCCGCCGTTCGCCTCCGCTGCTCACTGGCCGCCGCCGCGGGTCGCCAATTCTAAGCGGAATCCTTGCTTGATAAAGTCTACAATTACTATCCATTTTAATCCAAGCAAGAAGATTAGAAGAAAAAAAAAAGTTTCACCCTGGTGAATGTCGGTGGGGTAGGGGTGATCGGTTCCAAGGTGGGTCAGTTCGCACCCTAGAACCGGACCAGGCAGGGTCGGTCTCCGAACCGGTAATCGTCATACTGAAAGCTCCCACAGGCTACCAAACAAAAATTGAAAAATCTAGATAACACAACAGCAATCAATCAATAGAGAATCACGGTCATGAGGAAGCAAATTTGCACAAATAACAACCAAAAGTCTCGTAACCGAGACTTAAGAACGAGGCGAAATCAAAGGAGGCAAACCCATAAAGAAAATTCCAGGCAAAAACAGAGAAGTACCGCGAGCGCAAAGTTGGGAGGACCGAGAGTGCTAGAGAGACGCAAAGGCAAAAAGCGAGTCGGCGACCGAACGCAAAGGCAAACGCGAGGGAGAGCAACAAATACATAACTCGAGCGCAGCACCTTGGAACGGTGGACGACAACCAGCCGACGAGACCGCTGTGGCGGGCTAGTGGCCGACAGGCTTCGCAAGAGAGGGAGGAAGGTACTGAGCAAGGGCGCAAGAGGCGAAAAAAAGAGAGAGAATTGAAATCTTATATAAAAATGAGGATTTGCTTTACTTCAGAATAAAAGGAGAGAGAGAGCGGTGGCCGGCGATCGGCGGCGGCGACCGGCCGCCGCCGACGGTCGCCAATTCTAAGCGAAATTCTTGCTTGACAAAGTTTACAATTACTATCTATTTTGGTCCAAGCAAGAAGATTAGATAAAAAAAAAAAAAGGATCACCTTGGTGAATGTCGGTGGTGAGGCTTGACCTCACCGGTGTTGAGCGAGGCCGGCCTTGCCGTTGCAGGCAACACTAGCCTCGCCCGATGCCGGTGAGGCTAAGCCCTCGCCAGAACTGGCGAGGCTCGACCTCGCCGTTGCTGGGCGAGGTCGGCCCTCGCCAAATCTGGCGAGGCTCGACCTCGCCGGTGTCGGGCGAGGCCGGCCTTGCCGTTGCAGTCGAGACTGGCCTCGCCCGACACCGGTGAGGTCAAGCCTCGCCAGCGGCCAGCGGGGCCAAGCCCTCGCCAGATCTAGCGAGGCTCAACCTCGCTGGCAACTGGCGAGGCCGACCTCGCCCAGGTGAGGGCGGCCCTCGCCCGACGCCGGCGAGGGCGGCCTCTCCTTAGGCCGGTGGAGGAAAAAGAAGAAAAAAAAAACATAAAAAGGAAAAAAAAAAAACATAGATGAAATGTACTATTCCGATTGCCAAAATAGTAACTGTGCTTGCCAGCCGGCGAGATTTGACTGACCGGCAAACCCAGGCTCTTACCTGAGACGAATTCCGCACTTTGGGCCCCTATATGAGATTGATTGGGCACTTCAGGCCTTTATTTGACACTATATTTATTTTGAGTCCTCTTTTGGGAAAAGAACCTCACTTGAGGTCCTTAATTGAAATTTTCCCCAAATTTTGTGAAAGGAACCATGTTAACTGGATCAGACGGATGGATGGGCCCAAATTTCTTTACGTTTTTTATTCTGAAGTAAAGCAAACCCTCATTTTTATATAAGATTTCAATTCTCTCTTTTTTTTTTGCCTCTCACGCCCTCGCTCAATACACTCCTCCCTCTCTTGCGCAGCCTACCGGCCATTGGCCCGCCACCGCGGTCTCGCTGGCTGGTTGCCGTCCACCATCCCAAGGTGCCGCGCTCGAGTTACATCTCTGTTGCTCTTTCTCGCGTTTGCCTTTGCATTCGGTTGTTGACTCGCTTTTTGCCTTTGCGTCTCTCTGGCGCTCTCGGTCCTCCCAACTTTGCGCTTGCGGTACTTCTCTGTTTTTTCCTAGAATTTTCTTTATGGGTTTGCCTCCTTTGATTTCGCCTCGTTCTTAGGTCTCGGTTACGAGACTTTTTTGTTCTTATTTGTGCAAATTTGCTTCCTCATGACCGTGATTCTCTATTGATTGATTGCTGTTGTGTTATCTAGATTTTTCTTGTTTTGTTTGGTAGCCTGTGGAAGCTTTCAATATGACGATCACCGGTTCGGGGACCGACCCTACCTGGTCCGGTTGTAGGGTGGGAAGTAACCCACCTTAGAACCGATCACCCCTACCCCACCGACATTCACTAGAGTGACCCTTTTTTTATCTAATCTTCTTACTTGGACCAAAATGGAAAGTAATTATAGACTTTGTCAAGCAAGGATTCCGCTTAATTATTAATTTCCTCGGAGCGCATTTTCGTCGTCAATTCTCATATCGTGTCCTATTCTTAGCATGGACACAACGAGGATGCTAATGTTACTTTAGAGGGGCAATGATTCTCGCCAATGTCAGTTTTTTTCGAGGTCGACACCCAATTCAAAAAAAAATGCTGAATGTGTTTGTATTTCTCAATCCAATGAAGATCTCATTTTGCTTTGTCCTTATTTTGATGATACAAGTTCATATAGATTTGCCTATATATCCATTTTTGTTTCCCTTTGTAAGAAAAGGTGATCTCAAATCTCATCATATGGGACAATGAGCAAGTGGAGACGATTGAGATGTGTTTGATTGATAAACCAGCCTCTGGTAGCTAGAATGTCCTCTAATCCTTTCTTATGGTCTTGCTTCAAAGATTTTGCTATGAAGTATCTTCGCTCGCGGATAACACGCAAGCTTTGTTACCACATTTATTGTGATGAAAATATTCTTTTTTTACTTGAAAAAGAGACAACTTTGATGTGAATTTTGTCAATTGAATTTTTTAGCAAAAATTTTCAAGATATCTTTAACGTTGTTGTCAATTAAAATTAAAAATGTTGCAGACATTATTTTTTTCAATTTTAAACAAATAAAAATTAAAAAAGCTTAAATTAATTATCTTGTCGCGACATCCCCGAAACGACCTCGCCGCCTAAGAGGTTTGGCTAATGGACTGTTAAGTCAAACCTAGCTCGAGCTCTCCCAAGCCCATACCAATTCGCGACTTAATTTTAAGTTGTTAACATGCAAATCAATTTCATTTAGGAGTCGCCACTAATCAGTTTTCGATAGGTCGATTAGACACCTAAGTAAAGCACGGGAGAAATGCCTCACTTCCGCAAACTAAAGAGTCAGTGGGTACGAGGACTTGATTACACTAATTGGCAAAATAGTGCCATTTCGGTACCTACTCTTGTTCAATTAGTCACCTAACGTGTTCTCGCTAATTGAGAGCCTCAAAATTCCGTTCCTAACCAAACTAACGAAAGCAACAATTAATATCTAAACCTAAACATGCATAATCAACTATGTGCGAGGTTAAATCAAATGTGCAATTCAATGTGTGTGAACCAGGCGACATGCGATTAAATATAGCACTAAACATGCAAAAAGGGCAAGAAAAGCTAATTTCAAAATTCAAATAAAACTTCTGATTTTTTTGATTTTTTTAAAAAAAAGAAAAAAAGAATAATAATAATAATTTTTTGGAAATTTTTTTTTAATTAACTATTTTAAAAAAATTAATATTAAAATAACATAGACCGGATCCGGGTCGGACTCCACATCCGACCCGGATCGGGGTTGACCCGGGCTCACCGGCCCGGGTCCACGACTGGACCGGGCTCATATGTTGAGCCCGGTGAGGTAACCTCCCCCTCCTTTTTTTTTAAAAAAAGAAAAGGGCCCGGCCCGGATTCTTTAAATAAAAGTCCAAAGCCCAGACATAAATCAAAAGAAAACCCAAAATCCTAACACCCAGGCCCAACACCTATTCTAGCCCACTTCAAATGCAGACCCAAGGGCCCGACCCGGACACGCGTTGCCCTACCCGGCTCGCCCGCGCGCCCGACCCGGTTCACGACCCGACTCACGGCCGTGCCGCGCCCAGGGGGGTTTCGCCTGAACGCCGGCCGCATTCCGCCGTGGAACGCGTGCTCGGCCTTGGCGGCCGGCGTGCGCGCCGGTTCTTCTGCGCCCCAGCCTCTATGGCTGGGGGCCTCCGACCCGGCGACTGAGCCCTTGCTCGGCCGTCGGGCGACACACCCCGACCTCCGCGGTCGGGGCTTTGTCGAACGCGCCCCAACCCAGATCTCGACCCGGGGCTGGCTGTTCGCTTCCCCCATGGCCACGCCCGGACTACGACGACGACTGGCGGTGCGTCAGGACCGACCGGCGTCCCCAAAATTGCAGCCGGAACAAAGACAAAGAAGGAGGCGGTTCGGGCAAAACGTCGAGCAGTTGGAGTGCACGGCAAAAATAAGAGATTTTGGACTCGATCGAGGCTCAAACACTAACCAAAGTCGTTGGCACCAGACATACTAAGGAGGAGGAGCGTGCACGAGGCGTCACGGGCCGGAACCCGCGCAAGCCGGATGGCCGCGAGCTCCGGCCAGTGACCTCCTAAACAAAAACAGGGCACAAACAGCAACAAAGGCGGTGAATGGAGTACCTACCCGACTCGGCGGTGGCGAATGGAGGGCCAACGCTGTAGATCGGGCTACATCCGCACGCCCCGCACACCTACGAGCCGAGCTCCTCGGGAGACCGACCTCGGACCAGACCAAACGGAAACGAAATCCTGCTAGCAGTCGGAACCGGAACCTACCGTGAGAAGGGGGCTCGCTGGTCATGGCCGAGGCGCGACGATTACCGACCGAGGGCCGTTTGCCTTCGATCTCGCCCTTCGGACTCCCTTCCTCCCGCTCGCTCTCTCTTTCCCCTCTCTTTCTGCATCCCCTGATCATCACGAAGGTAATCCCTTCGTATATCTCAGACCATCCACTGATCTGATATCATACCAGTATAGACATTGATCATAAGCAAAGGAAAAAAAATATTCAAACTCCACTTTCATTTAAGATGTGGGAACATTAGACCAATGAATAAATTACCTTGCTACTATGGCCCCAAGAATACCATTTTGCCTTCCTCTTGAGATGCGGCTTGGAAATAGCAATCCGAGTTGCTGTGAAAGGAATCATTGAATCTGCATCTCCACTGATACAAACAAAAAAGACATTCAAGGTGAATAAAAAACTGCTAAAAAAATTATCTAGCAAAACATTATTTTATTTTATTTTATTTTGACTTTCTGCTAGGTCGCCATTTTGAAAAGAACGAAAGCCAAAAAGCACAACTTCCCTAGAAGCAAGCTCAACCTGCTTCGTCAGTGACACAGGACAGAAGGAAACGACTCAGCCAAAAATCTGAAAAGAACAAGTTCGTGGCCAGGATGGTAATGAAGCAAGAAGCTTCATGTTTATATTTCCCCGGCCTCAATTGTTTCTGTCCAACCAAACAGATACCCTCTTTCGGATAAGAATGGAAATGAAGATTCAATAGAGCTTTCATCAAAGAAACACACGAACATTACTGAATTTATCACAAACTGATATTCATCGCACAAGCTGGTGCAACTTTGAATCCGTTTCCCCTTTTATCGATAATTTCATTACTAGTTACCTGTACATCCAAATTTGCAAGCCCGACCGAATTAGTAGCTCCAGAGTGGGCAACATCGACTTTTCCTTAGCAGGACGGCTGTAGCTCTGTTGTATAGCCTTACTGCAAGGCAAAAGAAGTAGTTTAATAAGACTTGAGTGGTTAATCAAAGCCAAAACTAATCGAAAATGAAATGGAAATAATGGAAGATAGAGGAACAAACCTCCAAAGTGTCCATGCGGTGGGGATTGCATGGAAGGCTTGCTGCACATCCTTCCTGTTCATGTACTTGGTGGTAATCCAATCGAGACAATACTACACCCGTACAGGAAAAATCATAGTTTTAGAAAACTAGATATGGTACAGTGAATGCTTACCATTTGTTAGGTTTCGACACGCGAGAAAATAGTGAAAAATTACCTCCTTTTTCTTGCACTCTGTCCTTAGTACATTAAATCCATTAACATTTCTGGCTTCCTCGAGCAAATATATGATGAAGTAGGGCTCACATGCCTTCAATCTGTATGTCTTAAGAGAGCTGCACAAAGTACTCGATAGCCCTTGGTAAGTATCGTCCGAGATAAGACCGTGGCTCCAAAAGTATAGAGCTCTGCCTTTCAGTTCGGTCTCCCGGTCTCAGGCAGGATTACCCATCTGAAGGACAATTTAAGAAGCACCGTTATTGGGGGTAGTGATCACTAAACACATACCCTTTGAAAACGAAAGACGAATAATCTTTTACATACTAAGCTGCTCTCCTAGATTAGTTCTTGAGCATGCTTTAACAGATGAAACTGTTTTACCCCTCTTACCAAAATGCCTCGGAGATTCATTACTGCATTTGTTGTCCCGGAGTTCCTCTTCAGAATGATCTCTGCCAATGACGGAATATAATAACTTGAGATCGAAGATCAAATCATGAGTTTAAAGATTCAATCGGGGCTTTGGAAAGATGACGATAGAAGGACGCTTACCGGCATAGCTTTCTCCGGCAATGTAGAAGGCTCGGCGTTTATAACCTGGGAATCTCTTGAACCATCTTTTCAAGAATGTATAAGCCTCGTGGGCTAGAATTTCATTCACGGAAGACAAGGAAAAACTTCAGCTTCCTATTTTTTGGTGAAAAAAAGACTCGCAAATCTTTGGAGAGGGAAAAGAAGTAAAACTAGGTACACACCTGTGAAGTGGTCTCCATATCGAGCGAAGATGTTAGTGGAGAAAGAAAACCCAACTCCGGCAGGCGAATCCAAGAACAAGTTCGCTTCTGCATGAAAAAACCAGAATTTAAAGTGAAAAAATGAAAAAAAAAAATCAAAATATTACATGCATTTTGAAAATGGAATCTGTTCATGTTTGTGTACACACCTCCGTTCCACGAATACGTGTTGGAGACCAGAGTTTCTCCAATGGGCGAGACTAGGAATGGGCCGAGCTCCTGAAATGCGCGGTAGCCGATGGAGGAGCACCCGGGTCCTCTGTTAAGCCACAGGACGAGTGGCTTCTTCTTCTTGTCGCCAACAGCTGCTACTAGCCAGTAGAAGAGAGACGGCCCCCTGTTGACGTGGACGTAGCCAGAAAACTGGGCCGCGTGCAACTCCGGCTGGCCTGGCAATCTGGTCATTCGAGACCTCCTCATCGACTGCTCTTGCAGTCACCGAAAGCATGAGGATGAACACCGAGAGGAAGAAAACACAATGCATCATGCATTTCATGGCTAGAGAGGAATTTAGAGACAAGAGTGCTAGAAACTCAAAGAGACCGAGTGATGAGAGTTTGAAAAGGCGCTGTAAAGGGTTGGTCCTTAGCCGATTCGCTCGAGCTTTTAGCTCTGTTTGATGTCGTGCACAAATGTGTTCTCTCATGTGTATTAATAAATAGGATGATCGCAAGTCAAAACCTATGAACAAATTAGGTGTATAGATTTGCTAAAGTTATGGTTGAGTATAGTTGTAACTAGGGAGGACCTAGAAGTCCCTCTTTAATTGAATGCTGGATAGCGAGTTGGTCCAAGTTCTTGTCCTCTTATCATTTGCTTCTTGCTGTAAACACATAATAACGCGTCAAAAGATGTATACTCTATTATTGGATTGCGTCAAGTTCAGCCGAGAAAACTTTGGGCAGTAAATATGCATTATAAAGTGATAAACATCTTAACTTCCAGTAAAACTAATTAAATTATATTTAGCTATATAATTATTATTACAGTCAATATTATAAATGATACAATAATGCAAGACAGCATCGCTCATGTTTCGTTCCTGGTTGCATGGGAGATTTATCAGTAGCCTCAAGTTCTTTCACAGGTTGGAGATTTTTTTTTTTGGTCGAATCAGGTTAAAGATCAAAATTAGAAAGGCCGACAACACCGCTTGGAAATAACATGGATCGTGTGGATACGTGAGAAAGAGAGAATGCAGGCTAGTTGTCTTACTACTGCAATTAAATCTTTGACTTAGGCCTCCATCTAAAGCATGGATAGCAATCCACACTCGGTACTCGTCTCAAATGTCTTACCAGCGGAGTCTATGACTAAGGCCTCAATCTAGGCATAGATAGCAATCCATACTTAGAATTGCTCTTAAATGTCTTACCAGCACAAGAAATGGGCGCTCCAAAGGCAAGCTCCACTCCTCTTAAGTTCAACTCTCACCTCAATTCTTCACAACCTGACTCATGGATTCAAGAGACAACATTTTCGTACCTTCGAATTCCAAAATGGCATATAAAGTTTAAACTAATAGCTTCCAAAGTTCACCGCAAATGCAATTTGTTTCCATGAGCAACACATTTCCTTCTTATTCTCCACCTTCATCACCTTTAACTAGAAGAAAATTTGGTGAAGATTTGAGAAAGTTCCAAGGAAAAAGCTTAGTTTCTCCCTTATAAACAGCTCTCAGCTACAACCCCCTTTCATTTATTAAACGTTATTTTTGTTTAATTATTTGGGGTCTTGCTGAGACTTAGCCGCTAATAAGGGTTAACATTTTTGTGTCCTAAGAACAGAATTTGGAGAGTCATAGAGACACTTTGACCTGTATTTTATTGGTCCCTTACTTGTTCAAATGGATAAGTACTTCACTTTCTCAATGGTCTCATGTTACTTTCCAAGGATTAATGACCTTCTCTTCGTTGCTAGTATCAGCTGACCTTATAATCATATAATGGATTTAAAGACTCTGCGTAAATTTTCACCTATTCACCCAACTAAGTGAATTAAATTGGTTACGGGGTGTTTCCATTGTGGTTAGTGAGCACTACTATATAAATAGAAACTCATTTAATATAACTATGATTTTCATAATTATATCTAACATTATTCATAATGCGATACATTCCTTAACTTCTAATTATTTTTATTGAATTCTATTTAGTTTTACTCATATTATTAATGATAAAATAATGCAAGACAGCATCGCTCATGTCCTTCAAAGAAAGGCTACATTGCGTTACTAGTTGCATGGGAGTTTAGAAAGACACCGCTTGGAAGATCTACACTTGAACTCGGCTCTTCGTTGAACTCGCACGCTTCCCATTTAATGCTGACCAGATTGGATCCATTGCTTGTTCGAGGGGTCGGGAATCACCACGCTCTCGGTTAGCCACATGCCAGGAGTTCACTCAAAGGACGAAATTGCTGTCGCCTTTTCTGGCTTTTTAGCCATCAAGTCTTTTTTTTTTGGTAATTTTTCAAGCTTAAGAGTAAGAATCGAAAAATGAAAGACCAAAGCAATGAATCCTCTGCAGATGGAAGATTCAGCAAGATAAAAAAAAAAAGCATGTTTCATGCATTTAACAATCATCAAGTTTCCAGTATAATACAGATTGATGTGAATAGGTCATGACTCAGAACAGCAACATCATTTATCTTGGGTTAGATGACTAATGACCAGACCTGCTATAGAAATTGTAGAGTCAATTACATCAGACCTGTTGTAGACCTATCATGGAGCAATTTCATTCTCATTCCCATAAATTTGTTTTTGGTTGATTTTGAAAAATGTTTTCCATCGAAAAACGCAATGGATCTGTCTTCAGTTTTTAGCTGGTGAAGCAAAAACACTTTTTCTCCCCGTTTTCACAGCTTTGCAGTCTAAAATCGAAATGAGGTTTTCGTCACTTCCATTTGTTTTTGTCTAAACACTCTAAATGAATTGCTAGGACTGGACTCCCGTTACTTCACTTCGCAACCCCTTTTTCTCATTCCCATAAATTTGTGTTTCGTCACTTCCATTTGTTTTTGTTATTCATAAAACATTTTAAATAAAAGTTAATGCCCAAATCAAGATCGATTCAAAATCGTTCTAGTCAGTCTAGTTCCCAATTAACTAGTAAACTCAAGGCTCAACCGAGGGATGGGATCGAAACAAACCTGGTCGTTTCCCATATTTCCAACCCATAAACCTACCCAAGTCTCCTGCAACATATAATCATCACCAAAAGAGAAAAAAAAGGCGAAGGATTAAGGTTGGCCTTATCAACCTACGGACAACTTTTTTTAGGGCATTGTAATGAACAGTTACAAATGATTCCCGACCTTTGTTTCAGCCGAAGCACATGGAATGTTTGCTAGAGCGAGCGTGCGTCATTGGGGAGTTGATAGAGGTAGGAAACGAGAGTAAATAGACGAGGAAGAGGTAAAAGAACATTTATTATTTGCGTATATTGTGATTCGATGCATGATAGACCTTACACCATGAGCGGAAAGGGACGTGGCAACTTTTGCCAAAAGTTAAACTTCAAGTACTACTTCAAATAGAAATGATGGTCCGGAGATTTAGTTAGCTGAAAAGGATAAAGATATAGAAGAAGAGGAGGAGGAGGAGGAGGGTGCTTGCCATCAACGTTCGAAACGTACACTATCATTTCGAAGAGGAGATGTGATTAGGCATAGAGTGAGCAAGTTAGATAGTAATTGCATACGGCGAAGGAATGAAATCAAAAGATAGAATGGATTGCCTAAGCTAATCAAAACCTTGAAACGAAAAATATTAAGGAGCATAATCAGATATGATAAGATCCATACTTCATGGCTTAGATATTCTCTACTGAAAAAACAATTATAATTCAGTCTATCCTTGCAAAAAAATATATAATATATCACATTGAAATAAACAATTTAATAGCCAGAAATTAGCTACATATGATGCAAACAAATCGAAATAACTTCAAATTTGAATAGTTTTACGTACATGTTGATTTAATATTATCTAGCAATATTTGAATAGACAAGACACAGTTTGCGATGAATTACTTATTAAAGCAATAGACAACATGACTTATGTTTGCTGTTTAGTTAGTAAAATACTTCAAATCTGAATATATTGTGTAAATGGTGGTCAAAAAATATGCTAACTATTTCGGATAATACTTAGTAAAGTAGTAGTCGACGTGACTTATGGTTGTTGTTGAGTTGATAAATATATATTGTCATGTACATTGAAATCACTTTTCGATTGTAGAGCGATGCAGGAGTCTTCAACTAGCTGCAAATATGACAAATGCGATTAGTGAAATGAATAATTGCTCCCTGGGGTGGTTTCAATGGTCACTATATATGTATGTGTACATATACCTTTGGACCGAATATATGAAATGTAGTTGTATACTCTTCACATAACAGCGGCCATAAGAATATATTCCAACTTTCATGAATTTACCACATTTAGGTATATGATCCACTAGGATCAGTTACTCCTCAAGCATACATGTTTCCCTCCATAAACTAATACACAATAACCTTTGAAATATGACCACGCATTGGAATATGAGACATCTCACTATAATATGAGACTAATATTTCTCAAACCCAATCAAGTGTGCCACTTTGATGGTCACAACCAAATTGAATCCTTGAAACTCTCTCATATTAGGGATATAAACTATATATTTCACATTTAGACTTGAAGACAAGGGCAATTTGTCATTAAAATCACATACCATGCTAATTACATTGCTCCATGCATTGATAGACAATGAATTACACTCTACACATTCTTTATATGGTTATATACATGTAAGCTACAATTTGTATTTTCAAAACCATATTTACAAGCAAAGTGGCCATTGTCATGCAGCTTTCAGACTGATATGGCTTTGATGGTAAATGAAACATCTTATGCTTAGTTATCAAACTACATATTGACCATTACCTAGTCATGCAACTTCCACACGATGCATTCAAAAGTATTTTCCCCACTACAGTTCAACGAAATACCCAGGGACATGTACTTGAATTACATTATCAGGTGTCCATTTCCCTTTTATGGCATTTAAAACTTTGAAAGCCACCACTTTGCAACATCTATAGGTCTTTCAGAAAAATCTCAACAAAGAAGCTATACCGTGTCAATCTTCTTGATTTATCTTGATAAATAATTTGCTACCAAGTGAATTTTTTTCAATGAACTCATCACAAGACATCTATATACAAATAAGAATTTCGTTGATAGATGACTTGAGAATACTAACTAAGTTAATTAGAAAAAAGCACCGCCTCAAAAAGTTAACCAAAAAATTGAAACAAGTATTTTTTGAGATGTTGACACCCGAATTTTAATCAACAAATCGAGCGTACATCTTTCTAGAAATGGAAATAGAGGACAGCAATTATAGGAAAAGAACAAAAGGCAAAATAAATAAATGCCGTACAGGCCTATCTCGGCGCAGCCCAGTCCATCAGCTCAATTCAATTCGCCCCAAGCCCATCATTCCAGGCCACTACAGAGCCCATCCCTTTTAATCCCAATTCGGAAGCCCATCCGAAACAGCAACCCATTATCTTAGTTTTACTTGCTCTCCTTTGGGCTGATTAAGAGGAAGTGTTTCTCTCAGGACGCAATTAAGTAGGCCCAACCACGTATCGCGATTTAAAAATGCCGTAGTTATGTCCGGAGTGGTAATTTCAGAGCACCTAATGATTGTTAATACGTGAAGTATTGATTCTATCCTCCATTCATTAGGTGAGATGGAAGGAGGTGCATATACGAAAGGCAAGGAGTACAGTACCTCCATTTAACCCTCCCTTTCATTTGCTCGATCAACTAAATTTGGCATATCTCAAATTGACATTTCTTTATTCATTCATTTATTTTTTTGCTAAGCTTTCTTTTGATTCGATGAGATCGGCAATTCATCGTAGTGGGGGTTACGTATAACGTGGAAAGAAGACCGCCAAGAACTCAAACCTCAAGCCTCTCATTAGATCATTTTGTCTCGAGTTACTTCAAGGATAAAAGCTTGCGAAACGCATTTCCATCTTCAGTTTTTTCCTCTAGTTCATTGAAAATTTAATTCTTAGAAAAGATAAAAATACATAAACTCATCATCTAATTTTCCCGACTGAAATAAAGAACTATAGAATCGCTGGCTTCTTTGCCCATGTTTTGCACACGTTCTGTTCTTGATTGGACGTCATAAGGGAACAATCGGGTTGCAAACTTGGTATTTTAGGCTTTTAGCAATTTTGAAAATCATTTCAGTCAGAACTAGTTGTGGTTGTCGGACATGCTTCATTTGAATTAAAAGCTAATAACTTGATTTTCCACACTTATTGGAGTCATCAAACAAGCCCTGGAGATGCTTTTTGTTTGGTACAAAACTAATATATTTTCTTTTCTTTTCAAGGTTATTTCAGGTTATTATTGAGACATATTGGTGAATTCAAATCTGAACATATCAACAAGCTAAAAGCCAGGACATTGATAAGAGAGATTGCGGATTGGTTTCTTGATTTTGTCTTAGCACTTTGCAAGAGCATGGACTTTTGAAATCTATTTAGTAGTCGATCAACATATTAATTGAGTTTAACTAAATCACTAAAATTCAAGAACAATGAACATATTTTTTTTTCAATTAATTAAATTTGATGAAATGGATCATTTCTTCATTTTTTATGGTGAATGCCAAACCCAACCTAGGGGTGTGTATTAGTTTGGTCCAATTAGGAACTGTATCGAATCGGACTCAATCAGCTGATTGTCGGTGATTTCCAAGAGAATAGGGTCTAGTATATTGGAACTTGAAATAATCAGTGTGGTTCCAAATTTTATGAAAGAAACTGTACTAACTAGATTAGACGGATGGGCAAGCCCAAATTTCTTTACTTTTTTTTTATTCTGAAATAAAGCAAACTCTCATTTTTATATAGGGAAAATACCACTAAAAACTCCAAACTTTGCCGCTCATGACAAATTTACCTTGAACTTTTTTTTATGACATAAAAAATCTTAAACTATATCACTTATAATAAATTTAGCCTAAACTTTTTTTTATGACACGAAAAACTCTAAACTATGTCACTATGATATATTTACCCTACAATACCTTGGGCCATGAGCATTTTTGTCTTTTTCGTTTTTCTTTTTTTTTTTCATTCTCTCTTCCCTCCATTGGCCATGGCAGAGGGAGCCGGCGAGTGCGACCCTCTCCAACATTGAGCAAGAGTTGCCCTCACTTGGGCGGGCGAGGGTTGCCCTCGCCAAATCTGGCGAGGACAGCCCTTGCCCAACGCCGATGAGGGCCCTCGCTGACTTCCCTCCCTCATGGCCGGCGGAGTGAAGAGAGAAGGAAAAAAATAGAAAAAGAAAAAAGACGAAAATGTCCATCGGCTAAAGTATTAGAGCGTAAATATGTCACAAGTGGTATAATTGGAGGTTTTTCGTGTCATAAAAATATTCAGGGTAAATTTCTCACAAATAGTATAGTTTGGGATTTTTCGTATCACAAAAAAAAATTTAGGGTAAATTTATCATAAATAATATAATCTAGAGTTTTTTATATTATAAAAAAAATTAATTTAAATTTATTATAAGTGGCCTAATTTAGGGTTTTTGGTGCCCAGTTTCAATTCTCTCTTTCATTTTCGCCTCTCGCGCCCTCACGCTCGCGCTCTCGCTCAGTGCGCTTCTCCCTCTCTTGCGCAGCCTGCTGGCCATCGGCCCACCACCGTGGTCTCGCCGGCTGGCTTCCGTCCACCGCCCCAAGGTGCCGTGCTCGAGTTCCGTCTCTGTTGCTCTCTCTCGCGTTTGCCCTTGCATTCGGTCGCTGACTCGCTTTTTGCCTTTGCGTCTCTCTGGCGCTCTCGGTCCTCCCATTTTCGCGCTCGCGGTACTGCTTCGTTTTTGCCTGGAATTTTCTTTGTGGGTTTGCCTCCTTTGATTTCGTCTCGTTCTTAGGTCTCGGTTACGAGACTGTTGGTTTTTATTTGTGCAAATTTGCTTCCTCATGGACGTGATTCTCTATTGATTGATTGCTGTTGTGTTATCTGGAATTTTCTTGTTTTGTTTGGTAGCCGGTGGGAGCTTTCAGTACGATGATCACCGGTTCGGGACTGACCACCGACCCTACCTGGTCCGGCTCCAGGGTGGGAACTGACCCACCTTGGAACGGATCACCCCTACCTCACCGACATACACCAGGGTGACCCTTTTTTTATCTAATCTTCTTGCTTGGACCAAAATGGAAAGTAATTGTAGACTTTGTCAAGCAAGGATTCCGCAATTTCCTCGGAGCGCATTTTCATCGTCAATTCTCATATCGTGTTCTATTCTTAGCGTGGACACAATGAGGATGCTAATGTTACTTTAGAGGGGCAACGATTCTCGACACTGGCAGTTTTTTTCGAGGTCCACACCTGATTCAAAAAAAAAATGCATGCTGAATGTGTTTGTATTTCTCAATCCAATGAGGATCTCATTTTGCTTTGTCCTTATTTTGATGATACAAGTTCATATAGATTTGTGTGAAGACATTACAGTCACTTTTGCTAGTTTGTTTCTGCTAATATATCCGTGACATCTTGTTCTCTGCCATTTCAACTTTTTTCAAAAGAGAACTCTTAATTTGCAGTTTCTGGGTTCACTATTAAATGAATTCAGGTTTTAACTTCCAATTGCCAGACAAAAAGTTGCCTATGTATCCATTTTTATTTCCATTTGTAAGAAAAGGTGGTCTCAAATCTCATCGCATGCGACAATGAGCAAGTGGAGACGATTGAGATGTGTTTGATTGATAAACCAGCCTCTGGAAGCTAGAATGTCGTCTAATCCTTTCTTATGTTCTCGCTTCAAAGATTTTGCTGTGCAGTATCTCTGCTTGCAGATAACATGCAAGCTTTGTTACCACATTTATTGTGATGAAAATATTATTTTTTTAATTGAGAAAGAGACAACTTTGATGTGAATTTTTTTCAATTGAATGTTTTGGCAAAAATTTTCAAGATATCTTTAACGTTGTTGTCAATTAAAATTAAAAATGTTGCAGACATTATTTTTTTCAAAATTAAACAAATAAAAATTAAAAAAGCTTGAATCAATTATCTAAAGGGACTTTTCAAATGTGTTTTTACCGAATGGCATTTCTTTCAAAGTCGCTTCTTAAAGCACAATTTACCAAATGGTCTTTGCATTTCCCCAAAGCTCGTTGCAAATGCTGAACTAAACGCATCCTTAGTATGCTTGCTAGATGCCCTACTGTTGTTGAATTTCTCTGTAGGCGTGTGTGATGATCAATTTCAATTGTATGTGGACTGCTTATGGATACGTGCGATTTATGATAGTTCCTCTTTTGAAATCAGGCCAAAATCAAAATAGAAGTTCACTGGAATTTAATGCTACGATTGCTGACGATGCACTCATATCTACTGGTGATGATGTTTGTCTCAGTTTGTACTGATCTGTTATAAATGTCAACTAACTTGACTTCTGTTTTTTCTTTTTCTGTTTCGAGAAGAGGGTTGTTGTGCTAGAAATGGCAAGTACAGAGAGTTCAGAGAATGTCACTGTTCAGTTCACGAAAGAGGACATACAAGCATTGTTGAATGACGAGCCAATAACCGAGAAGTCTGACGTCAAGGTTGTCTTCATTTTAATCTTTTTAAAAATTTCCCGATGAAAGTATTCATATTCATATTCTCTCTGTTGATAGGGTGAGTTAGAGTATATGACCCAGCAAAATAGGAGGCTAAAGCTCCATGTGAAGTGGTTACAACAAGTTGATGAAACCCATCTCCTTGAGCTGAAGAGATTGCGAAATTCAGTGGAATCTGCAGAGAAGAAATGCATGGATACCGGTAAAATTGTTCTCTCCTTGCAATATGATTCTAATTTCTTTTGAAGTAAGACTTTAACTTGGTTTTAAATTTTCCAAAGCACGGAAGTGGATTGGTGGATGGTGGATACAAGCATTTGTAATAGTAACATATCGTGGAGTTAAGATGGCATTAATTGACAAAAGAAACTTTTATAGATCTGTTTGGTTTGCCATGTTTGCAGTAGTAATACTCCATTTTAAGTATGCACATTCATGACAAGATGTTTCACGTGCTTGTCCAAAGCACTGGGACCATTTACAATTCTAACATCGAATAGAAGAAGATATTAGCAGTTCGTCAACTGTAACAAGTTGTTGATGGGCGTGATGGGCAACAACTAATGATTCCTGCTTAACTGATCAACTTATGGAGTCATTGCCTTAAGTTTGCATTTGAGTGTGTAGACTATTTGAGAATATAGCTAAAATACTCTTTTATAAGTACATCGACATGCTTTGATGATCTTGAAGTGTGTTGGAGCTTGTAATTAGATAATGGCCGCCTAAATTTAAGCAATAGAGGAAGGGAACAATTCAAAAAGCTATGTATCTATTTACTTGCTGAATTTTATCCTAGTCAAATCCCTTCATGGCTTTTGTATAATGGTAACCATGCTGGACAAGTCTTAATGTTGTGTGATGTCCATCATAACATGCCAATAAATTTCATTGAATGATACACAAGTGTCCTGTTGATTATGAAATGGGAAGTGTTTTTGCATGTTTTGTGGCATTGATATGTGATCAATTATTGTGGGAATCATTAGTGACAATTGCATGCTTATTGAAATAGACAATTTCGTTTGCATGTAGAGCTTGAAATGGAAAAGAAGCTGGGTGAGCTCAATGAAATTTTTGCTCAATCAAGAGAAAAATACTCTGATTTGCGAAAGGAACTTGCAAAACAAAACAAAATGATGGGGGTAAGACTACTATTCATGTAGTTGCGTTTGACTTAAATTGCAAGAGTTGTCCGCGACTTCTTTCCCTAACTATTCATGGTTTTGTCTACTAGGCTGCAGTTAAGTGCTATACGATGGAAAGAGAAGCAATTATAAAACTTGACAAAGCTACACGAGAAATTGGCTGCTCGTCCCCAGGTAAGATCAATTTTTCCATGGAAAAGGAGAAACTGCCGAATAGTCACTAAAAAGTGGATAAGGAGAAACTGCCAATTGTAAAAAGCCTTAGTATGTTAAGGGTTATTACAATACACTCCAAGAGTAACTAAGTAGTTTAATAAATTGATGCTATTTTACTATGTGAACACATTTTGAGCATATTAGTGTTACTATTATGCTCTATGGATCAGGCTTCAGTAAAATGTCTTCAAGAAGAACTTCTTAGACTGGAGGAAGATCGTGATGACCAGATCCAGACGTGTCCAGGCCTCAATGACTCATTTGCGCGGTCATCGGGAAACTACGGAAAAATTGCTCGTGCATTTAGACAACTTAAGGACAGAGGCCAAAGCGTTAAAGGTTTTTTGAAAGCCATTTTCCTTTGTTTGGATGCATAAGTTTGTTTAAAAAAAAATTATGTAAGTTTTTCTTTATTTATAGGGCACATGTCCATCTGAATCAGAGCAAATACAAATGTTGCAGCAACAGCTTGCTGCTGTAAATGAAAAATTAATGGTAATGTTTTCTATTATGTGACCTGTTCTCTATCTTTATATCTTATAATAGTACTTGTTTTGTTTCCTTTAGTCGGCTGATTTGTCCGCTATAGAAACATGGGCGCAATTTGATGAGCAGAAGAGGACGATTGGTTGAAGGAGAACAATTGAGGAAGAAACAACATAATATCATTTTGGTAACCGTCTTGTCCAATAGCACAAAAATAAAATATAGAAAGTTGTAAAATAATAAGATCTTGCTTATTTCAGGAACTAAAAGGCAATATCAGAGTGCAGGCACCCTCCGTGGGAAGCACTGCATCCGAACCTGTTGCTGAAGCAGAAGTATCTGATGAACTGAATGGAGTTACTTCTACTGAACCAAGGGCCCCTTTAACATCTGCACAAAGACTTGCAATTTCTACTGCCTCAGCTGCTGATGTTTCACCTGATCCCTTTGGTTTGGAAGCCAAACATTTCACGGAGTTTTGTGTTTTAAACAGAGATGTAAGAACCTTTTGTTGCTTTCTGATCTTAAGAAATTCTATAAGCACCGTTCTTCACATATCTAAGGAGTTTTTTTTGTATTGGTCTGTATTGTCCTGGAAGGTGTTGACAAATTCAGTAAATTTATAGGGTCGGTCTAATATTCTTATTCAGACTCAGCAAAGGATCTGGCATTGGAGCTTTTGGAAAATGTATGTTACTCAGTATTGCGCATTTGCATTAGATTAATTACTTTGTCCTTTGTGAATGGTAATGAGGTTCTGTAGGATCCTCAATGCTTCCCTTTATATCGCCACTCTGCTGTGAGATATCTCTTCATTACGGTAGATTGTGGAGGGATTTGTCTTCTTTGACCTAGATACTGGGAATTGTTTCCTGTTCAATGATCTGCATAAATTTGCTTTGCTTTGTTTCACTCGTGCTGTGTGAAGCAAGGTTGCAGATGCAATGGGTCTGTTCATGGGTGCTGAAATGTGTTCTTCACTTGCCTAGAACATAATACTAGGATATACTCGTTTGGACTTGTTGAGTAAGAAATGGTTGATATATGTCATGGCTCTGGTTGATAGCTTAAGTTATTGGAACACATTGTTAGTTCATATGGTATTATCGTATTAGCACATATCAAGAGACCGAATTTCAAAACATTTTTCTTAGTGTTATTCTTTTTGTTTTCCTTGTATCTGTACTCTAGTTCTGGTTATTTCCATGTTTCACGTGTCAGATTTAGCTTCCATGCAAGAAGCAGTGTTAAGGAATACATGCTTGACAATTATAATGGGTCTGTTATTTTGATAGCTTAAGCTTTTGGGACAAATTGTTAAGCCATTGGAGTAAACTTTTAATTCGATGCGGAGTAAAGTTTTAATCCGATGCTTTAATGTGTGGCAAGCATAAAGTAGATGACCATATGTTTATATTATGGAGAGACTATATGGAATGTATCTCTAGATTGAGGTAGACTTTTCCTAACAATACATGACACTCCAATATAATTTTACAGTCGTATACATGAAATGTTGTTTTTGGCATTTGAGATAGCATCTAGTACAACGGAAATGAGGGATCCAAATTGTGGATGATTGAGGGCCTGGATTTCTGTTATAATGAACATGAAATTCGAATGTGTGACTGTTCAAATTTGTCAGCAATGGCTTTGTATGTCATGTTTAATGTCTCCAGTGATTTACATCTCTAGATGGAGGGGTTGCATTTATTACGTATTAAGTTAACTAGTGAAATATCTTGCAATTACAATAAGCTAGTAAGCTATCGCGGACTATTATATGCATGACAATGGATGGACATATCATTTTTTATTATCAACTTATCACAGATAAATTGTATTCAATATAAGCTTCTTTTTTCATTTTGTTCGAATAATGTCTGTTTCATAATATATCTCGGTAATAAGCACTGTTTGGCTATTTGAGGTTTCAGACGCTAAAAGACATACAGCACCTCAGTTTGATTTGTCTGAATTAATAGTGGGGCTCATGTGTTGTCCAGATAAGCTTGAGAGCTTCGGTGTATATGCATTTTGCATCGCAACACACATGCAAACAAATTGTATCCAACCATTTTATTTGGACTTCATATCTTTCAAGATAGATCTCAAGAATTAATCACGCATAAAATTTTTAACGTCTTAGACACTAGAGGACAAAATGCACCTTGATGGCGTTTGTGATAGTGGGCTCATGAGTTATATAGATGACCTAGTATATCTGCACCGTGCCCGACAACGAACCTATTACTATTCATTGGAGTACAACCGTGGACAAATCAATTTTTCCTGTATTAGCCTTTTTAGTCTAAACAACGGCAATTCTATTTATCATAAGTTTTCTATAATTCATTAGATTAGTTATGGTCATTATAGGTCTCGCTTATAGACATGTATGAAATACTTGAGGGCAAAACATAGCAGACAATAAATTGCAGAACAAATGTGCAATATACATAAAAATAAATGCCTACATTGATATATGTTTTGAAAATGAAAGTTAAAACGTGTTGAAAGAGCATATGAGGACTAAGGACCTATGTTGCACCGACACGCGACACGCGACACGACACGACGCGACACACGACACATCAATTCTCAAAAATACCATTTTCTGATACGTTGGGACACGTATATTAAATATATATTTTTAATAATTAAATATACCATAATGATAAAAAATAATTGATTTATTATAACCCATAAAACCATTAAGTTCCAATAAAAAGATGAACTTGACTAGTTTAGGTTCCGTAAACTCATCCATCGAAAGAAGCATATTTATAAATTCAATTATGAAAACAGAATATATGTGATAAGAAAACATCTCCTCAAAATTCATGTTCTCATATTCCAATACATAGCATTATCTAAAAATGTTTGTCCCATAATGGGACATATCTAATAATAATCAGGCCATCACAATTATAAAATGATCTACCACAGCTCTTAATAAGAAAAAAGACGCAGTCCACCACAATTTCATTTCCTCCCCCATCTGACCTCCCTATAATAAAAAAAAACACAGCCCACCCGTCTGACCTAGCCCACCACTTTTTCCTTTTCCCCCAACACACCCACACACCCCCCTTCCCCGACTTCTCTTCTTCCCAGTTCCCAGCCACCACAATTTCTTTCGAAACAGAGAGGTGTACCTGCAGCGACCGGCGAGCGCGAGCGGGAGAGGGAGCCGCGAGCGCGACGGCGAGCCGCGAGCGCGACGGCGAGCACGATCGGGAGCGGGAGCGGGAGAGGGAGAGGGAGCGGCGAGCGCGAGCCGCGAGCACGACCGGCTAGCGGGAGCGGAAGCGGGAGAGGGAGCGGCGAGCGACGAGCGCGAGCGGCGCGGAGGACGGGAGTTCGTCGGTCGAACAGAGGCAATCGTGTTTTAGCCCTAATTTGGAGGTGGACGCCGTTTATTGTTCTCTGTTTTCATTTTTTTACAAATTTACTCTTCGGACACGCCGGACTCGCGCGTCGGAGGCGTGTCCGGAGAGTTGACTTCGTGTCAGAAATACGACACCGTGTCGGAGGCGTGTCGACGTGTCCGACACCGACACGTTGGCCATTTTCACGTGTCGGTGCAACATAGCCTGAGACCAGGAGACCAAACTGAAAGGCAGAGCTCTATACTTTTGGAGCCACGGTCTTATCTCGGACGATACTTACCAAGGGCTATCGAGTACTTTGTGCAGCTCTCTTAAAACATACAGATTGAAGGCATGTGAGCCCTACTTCATCATATATTTGCTCGAGGAAGCCGGAAATGTTAATGGATTTAATGTACTAAAGACAGAGTGCAAGAAAAAGGAGGTAATTTTTCACTATTTTCTCGCGCATCGAAACCTAACAAATGGTAAGCATTCACTGTACTATATCTAGTTTTCTAAAACTATGATTTTTCCTGTACAGGTGTAGTATTGTCTCGATTGGATTACCACCAAGTACATGAACAGGAAGGATGTGCAGCAAGCCTTCCATGCAATCCCCACCGCATGGACACTTTGGAGGTTTGTTCCTCTATCTTCCATTATTTCCATTTCATTTTCGATTAGTTTTGGCTTTGATTAACCACTCAAGTCTTATTAAACTACTTCTTTTGCCTTGCAGTAAGGCTATACAACAGAGCTACAGCCGTCCTGCTAAGGAAAAGTCGATGTTGCCCACTCTGGAGCTACTAATTCGGTCGGGCTTGCAAATTTGGATGTACGAGTAACTAGTAATGAAATTATCGATAAAAGGGGAAACGGATTCAAAGTTGCACCAGCTTGTGCGATGAATATCAGTTTGTGATAAATTCAGTAATGTTCGTGTGTTTCTTTGATGAAAGCTCTATTGAATCTTCATTTCCATTCTTATCCGAAAGAGGGTATCTGTTTGGTTGGACAGAAACAATTGAGGCCGGGGAAATATAAACATGAAGCTTCTTGCTTCATTACCATCCTGGCCACGAACTTGTTCTTTTCAGATTTTTGGCTGAGTCGTTTCCTTCTGTCCTGTGTCACTGACGAAGCAGGTTGAGCTTGCTTCTAGGGAAGTTGTGCTTTTTGGCTTTCGTTCTTTTCAAAATGGCGACCTAGCAGAAAGTCAAAATAAAATAAAATAAAATAATGTTTTGCTAGATAATTTTTTTAGCAGTTTTTTATTCACCTTGAATGTCTTTTTTGTGTGTATCAGTGGAGATGCAGATTCAATGATTCCTTTCACAGCAACTCGGATTGCTATTTCCAAGCCGCATCTCAAGAGGAAGGCAAAATGGTATTCTTGGGGCCATAGTAGCAAGGTAATTTATTCATTGGTCTAATGTTCCCACATCTTAAATGAAAGTGGAGTTTGAATAATTTTTTTCCTTTGCTTATGATCAATGTCTATACTGGTATGATATCAGATCAGTGGATGGTCTGAGATATACGAAGGGATTACCTTCGTGATGATCAGGGGATGCAGTCATGAGGTCCCAATGTACGCGCCTGCTCAAGCACTCATGGTGTAGAACACTTTTTAGCTAACGACTCAATTCCTAAGTATACAGAGTGATGCAAGATTTGTGGCCATGTGGGGTTGTATTAAAACGTCGATCTAAATGCTACTATAGAATATTTTGTACCATAAAATAATATCTTGCATCATTTTTAGTGACTCAATTCTGGAATCCTCTTCATTATTAGAACCCAATTATGTTTTCTTCGTTTATGAGAGTCATATCTTGATTCGTACCTACACCAACTTTTGATCGATGTGGATTAACTAGATGGACGTCGCCCACAATTATACTTAAACAAAGATAGGTATGAATTATGTTCATCTATGTCACCCACCAATCATCACAAGTCCAATTGAATAGATTCTCCAACCGCTTGGAGAAAAACATAACCCAGCATGGATTTCGGATGAACATATTTGGTGGCAAAGTATCGGGAAAACCAAATGATTTGTCACGATTTTAATGCTATAGACTTATAGTGAAGTAAATTGAGAAACTTGAAAATGGTGACTATGAACACATGTTTTTCTAATTGGGAAAATTGTCAAATCAGTCCTAAACCTATTGTACGGTGGCCAATTCAGTCCTAAACCTTTTAATTTTGCTAATTTAGTTCTAAACCTTTTAAATTCTTGTCAATTGAGTCATTCCGGCCAATTTTAGCCGGTCGGCGCCTATCGTCCGGTCAACGCTGACGTGGCAATTTTTAATTATTTTTTTCAATTTTTTAATCTTTTTTTTTCTGCTATCTCCCCTTTGGCCGGTTCGGCAACCGGCGGCCGGCTAGAGGGGAGGGTCGACGAGGTCTCTGGCGAAGCTTGCCCCGCCGGCCACCGGCGAGGCGAGGTCTAGCCTTGCCGTTGCCTAGGTCGCAATGGTGAGGCAAGGTCGGCCAGGGACCGGCGAGGGTGAGCCTCGCCGGTGGCTGGCGGGGCGAGCTTCGCCAGAGGCCTCACCGGCCCTCCCCTCTCGCCGGCCGCCGGTCATTGGATAGGCTAGAGGGGAGAAAGTAGAAAAAAAAGATTAAAAGAAAAAAAAGATTAAAAAATTGAAAAAATAATTAAAAATTGCCATGTTAGTGTTGACCGGACGGCCGTTGCCGGCCGGCGGCCACGTTAGCGCCGGTCGGCCAAAATTGGCCGGAAGGACTCAATTGGCAAGAATTTAAAAGGTTTAGGACTGAATTGGCAAAATTAAAAGGTTTAGAACTGAATTGGCCGCCGTACAATAGGTTTAAGACTGATTTGATAATTTTCACTTTTCTAATTCATTGCTTTGTCCGATCTTGGTAATGGACTACAATCTAGCTAATCTTTATTAGATGTGGCAATCTTCCCATCTCGATCTCACTAGATAATTATGTTCTAATTATTGTAATACATTTAATGCAATTCAAGTTGCAAGTGATTATTGGGATGATAGCTACTAAATGAAATACTTGGGCTTGGGATTTAGTTGATTGCCATCATGAACTATTGGGGAATAGTGGAAAGGGGAAAACATTGAAAACGGGGGAATTTAATTCGGCTGGTTTCTAAATTGTTCTACGTGTAGAGGACTAATGATATAAGCTATCACTTTTAGGAAAAATATTTTTCAAAAAATTTATTTTTCATGAAACAAATGAAGCCTTAAACTATTAAGTTGTGCCGTGTTGTAGTTTCAAATCTTATTCACCTACTATTATTTTATATGAGAAATCATGATCAAACTTCTTATTTAGTGAAGCTTCAAATATCAAAATATACTGGAATGCACTATTGATTTATGTGCTTATGTATGAGTAATAATCCAAATGATTGGTCTAAAATTATAGTGGGGCTTAGGAGCTATATATTATATGATCTCCAGACACCATGCATCTGCACTTTGCATGACAATAGATCTATTTGCTTTCATTTACAACTTACCACAAGAAAATTGAATTCAATGGATCTTATTAGTAGTAAGCACACGTAAAGATTCAAACACCAAAAGACCTCAATGTGATTTGTCTAAAGATCAAATGTGCCTGTGTCTTGCATAACAACACATTTATGCAAATAAATTGAATTTAATTTGTAATTTCCAATTTTTATGCGTCTGTTGCTTTTTATGATAGATCTCGATGATAGTCAATCATAAAATATTTGAAGTCAGAGACACATTAAAGAAGAAATCCCACGCCAATAAGATTTGTCATAAAAAGCTCATGAGCTGCTAAGGTGAATTCAAGAGAACTAGTGTCTTTGCACCTTATATGATGGAGTAGTTATTCTTATTTGTTTCGGTCTAGACATGGATAAATTGTATGTAAGGATAAGTTCACCATAGATCTTAAAACTTTTCATCAGTTCAATCTAGTTCCAAAAATTTTTAAAAAATATAATAGAATCCTAAAATTTGTCATATGGCTACGCACTACCAACAACCATAGATAAGGTGAAGCTAGGTCAAGCCTTGATAGGCTGCGCACCACCAACGACCAAAGATCGAGGTGGTATTTGAGAGGGAGAGAGAGAGAGAGAGAGAGCCATGCACCTAATACGAAACAATATTATCACATCTAGTCAACAATAGAAGAGCAAACAAAAGAAAGTGTGCACATGGACCATATATATGGACGACATTATTGCATGTGTAATATATGGAACTGACCTACAATAATCTCCAAAATCATGAGCCTCAGGTTCCTCTATTTAGCATTATCTACATAAGGAACCACGATTCTAGATCGTCCCAATATACAGCGCAAAAGGCATTACAATAGTTAGAAAATGTCTTATCATACTTCCTACTTTGTTTCTCTTTCTTACTACACTCTCTTATATGATGACTTACATTTCGGCAATCATGCATCCGTTCCTCAAAAAACGCCTTGAATTTGCGCTTATCACGACTTGAATCTGGAGTTATCACCGATGCGAACTTGAACAGCATGATGGCCACAAGACATCTCATAATCACTTGCTTCGTGGACATGTGTGGGGTACCTACAATCACAAGCTAAGATTTCCGAAATCATAGTTTTTGGATCATTTAATTCGAGAAAGTTGCTACTATGAGAAAAGAGTTAGCAGCCTTGATGATAAGATTGGAGAATAGTCATTGATTCATTGTCATTGTAGCTCACCCACTGATGCAATCTTGACCGAAAATCACATATTAATTATTATTATTATTATTATTATTATTATTGTTATTATTATTATTATTATTCTATTGAAACAACCATATTTTTTTTATAGGAGTGGAGCGATGAAAGTCTAATGTCTATATTTATCGAGGAGTTATTATATTTTCTTTTAATAGTCCTTCATAATATCAGTTTCAATCCACACCGTCCAATATTCTAACAATTGAATGTTAACGCTCTCAGGCCATTAAAGAAGCCTCATTAAGGATCCGTTCATTTAACGGAAAATGTGACGGTTTTGAAAAATGTTTTCCAAGAAACCATTTTCTAGGAAAATGACAATATATTCTGGTGGTCGGTTGAGACCTGAAAATAAATTAGAAAATATTTTCCATTGTTTGATATCTGATTAGATTTTATGGGGAAAATTATCAAATTATTTGAATTTTTTAAATTTATTTGATTATTTTTTTCCTTTTCTTTCTTTTTCTTTTTTCTGAAGAAAGTTTACACAAGGAGAAAATATAGAGTGGGCGAAATTTATTGCATGTGTAATATGTGGAATTGAGCTACAATAATCTCCTAAGTTATGAGCCTTGGTTTTCTTTCTGACGATTAAGGTTCCACGATTTCAGATAGTACCATTTTTCAACGCAAAAGTCATCACAATAATCATTACATATCTTTCCATTCTCTCTACCTTGTTTATTTTCGTTACCATGCTCTCTTATGTCGTAACATAAATCTCAGCATTGCGAACTCCAACAAGATGATGGCCGCAAGCATTCACCTAATCACTTGTTTCGTGGACAAAATTTTCTTTTTTCTTTCTTTTTTGTTTGTGGGGTTCCTAAAATCACAAGCTAAGATTTTCAAATTCATAATTTTTCGTTGATTAAGTCCGAAAAAATTGCTACGTTGAGGAAAAGAATTAAGAGCCTTGAGGATAAGAATGGAGAATAATCATCCATTCATTGATTTTGTAGCTCACTTACCAATACAATGTCGAGCGAAAAGTGATTATTCTTGTTCTATGCGAAACAACCATTTTTATGGGCGCTAGAGCCATGAAACTTCAACACTCTTATTCATCGAGGAGTTAATTAGATTTCCTTATAATCGTCCTACATACTATCAGGTTTCAATATGCATCGTCCAATATTCTAACCTCAGAATGCTAAGGTCCTGTGCACACAATTTTTGCTATTTGAACTTTCTCGTAATTTTTTAGAATATTTTAGGGATAATTACCCAAATTGTCCATGAACTTTAGTCCAATGTGCAATATCGTACTTGAATTTTTAATTTGTTCAATGTGATTTCTGAACTATAACACAATGTGCAGTATCATTTCTGAACTTTGAATTTGTTCAATGGTCCTTGAACTTTAGGCTATATTAAAATGTCCAATGTTAATGGAAGGACAATATTAAATATTTTAATATAGTTCATGGACTAAATTGAACATATACCAAAAGTTTAGGGACCACATTGAGCGAATTAAAAGTTAAGGGATGATATTGCACATTGGGTTAAAGATCGGGGATTACATTGAATATATTAAAAAGTAAGCCAAAGTTCAAACATCATTTATTTATTTCCGAATATTTTATGTATTTATTCTATTTATGACTATCTTGCTCATAAGATTGTTATTTGGCAAAAACAAGTGAGAATAACTATCTACTTTGATGAATGGGAGCCTGATGTGTGCTCCTTTTTAATGGCCATTGCAATTGATTTATTCACGCACTATATCGATTAGAGCTGCATTATGTTAATCCTTAAAGATTTAGTTATAATCGACCTTAATATCTATGTCCGCTATCATTAACAAACATATCTCCATAAAAGAATGAGCAGAAAATAAGAAAATTTGTCGGGGAGTGGCATATTGTCTTATGATAGAGTATAAACAATTGTGAACCCTAAACCAATTACATTTCACGGACTATATATGAAATTCTAGAGTTCAAATGAAAAATAAAACACATACAAATATTAGTGTCTCGTAAATCAAATTTAATCACAAAAAGAAAGAAACATATGATTGAGATTTAATTCGAGTGCAGAATAGTGGCTTTTAAGTCTAGTTAACTCCGTTTATTATACCGATCTTTGGGCGTTGACTTGACATGGCATGATTATGTATGTAGTATTGCAGCTTTCAAATTTTTGACAATACGTGAAACATTTGCATTCCATGAGACCTCACATTTCCGTCATAATTTTTCCAAATATTAATCGATATGATTAGTTGATGTGCAATTATGTGATCTTGCGTAAAAGAAATGGACTTCAACATTATTGGTGAAAAAGTATAATTTTTCGACTACACCAGAAGTACCCCGCAATCACTTAAATTTACCTAGTTGGGTCAATATGTGAAAATTTACGCAAAGTCTTTCTAGGAAGGAAGAGAAGGTTAAAAATCCTTGGAAAAGAACACGGACCAAAATAAATTTTGCTGGAACTGAGGGCTTTGAAGGTGTTGCATGGGGGTTCACTTCTCAATAAACTTCGAAGGCCGAATCATCTTGAAGTTAAGGCTACAATCTTAATTTAATAATACATCTCCCTCTAGCCAGTAGTTAATGAATGAATGAATGAGGTGCAGGCATTAAATACTTTTCTGCTGAGTTTACATGTGACTAGTTTTGAAGACCAGCTGATCGCGGCTTGATTCCAGTTAATAAATAAAGATTGTGGCTGCACTTGTGACCTACTTTTTGCATCATCAGACAAGTTCCATTAAACCTGACTTTTGTAATTAATTTGTTTTTAATCACAAGCCAGCTGATGAAACTATGCCTTGGAATATTTGCTGTTGACACCTAAATTTGACTAACTATTTAATTACGTAAAAAATTAGGGATGAAATTTTAACCCCTAAATAAAAATATTAAAATTGCAAAGCATATAGTTTAGGTTCATATAGGATAATTACATTTCGCATTGGACCGGTGGTGGTGAGTAAGCTGAAAATACATTGCGTAAAATGAGCTCGGGCACCGAGTGAAACTCAACTCACTCAAGGGATGGGAGGCTGAAATTCACAAATCTAAAATGTCTTGGTTGTATTAATTTGAGCTTAAATCAGCCCATTGAGCTTAATTAGAGAAAAATCCAAATTAATTTAGCCCATTGGGAATTAAAATAAAATTAGATGATAAAGCTCAAGCCAAAGGCTACTAGGATTAGAAAAGCCCGGCCAATTAACTTAGGTATGTGATATAAATATGTCATTATGCCTCATAATTAGAGGGAGCTCTCATAATTTCCGGAACATAATTTCTGAGAGCAAGAGAGACACACGTGAGTGAGAGCAAGAGTAATAGAGAGAGTCGGTCATACGCATGGGAGGATTGGTCTAATTCTACTATCAACTGTATTCTCTTTCGTGCTTTGACTTGGGAGGATCGGTCTAATTCTACAGTACACTCCGATATTTCCTGCTCATCAAACACAATAACAATCAAATAAACAAATAATGAAAGGAAGAGATCAATAGAGCAAAATAAATGCAAGTACCTTTCAATTCTTGCATCTTATTATATAGCCACCTGTTTTCTGCAAGAGCCTGCTGGTAATTTTGAGTAGCATCTGCTACTAACCCGTTCAATATTACATCTGATCAATTCCAATGTAGATGAGAAAATGACATGAGAAAGATTCAACGGCAGGTAACAATTATAAGCGTAGCCATACCCAAGTGTCACGGATCGGTTGATTCACAATGATTCACGATGAGAGAGGCGATATAGGTCCCGATGGTCGATAAAGTGGGAAATTTCTATCAAACAATGAGCTAACAAAAGGGTGGGAATGCATCGGGAAGAGTGACGTCGATTTGGAAAGTGCCAGCTTCACAAGGAGTGCCGATAGGATCGGGTATGGTGCCAACCAAACGAGCAAGGTTGCTGGCTTGAGGGCTCACTTGGATGTTTGACGCTTCCAAGTCCCTTTGCTGCATTCCTTCATCTTAACCTCAAATGGACGAAACTCTAGGTGAGTTCCCGATACTGGAAATGATGAAAAGACGGATTCTGGAGAGGAATACTAGAAAGTGGAATGTGTATTTGTTTTGGTCGGAAGAGAGATTTGAACGCTCTTGGAGCTCTAGTTGCAAAATGTTCCGCGTTCCAATTTTACCTTAACCGAATTTTCATAATTTCGAAAAATTTCCATACATAACATCACGTTATCGGCTAGGTATTAGGTCGCTGCAGGTGGCCGGCGAGCATTCGGTGAAGCTAATAAACTTGCTGTTGGCGAGCCAAATGTGGATGTGGCATAGGCGACCTCAAGCGAGGCTGCCGACGCTAGATCTAGCTCACAGGCAACCAGTTTATTAGCCTTGTCAGCCGATGAGTCTTGCCAGTTTTTTTTGTGTGTTGTTTTTTCTAAAAAGGCAAAAATACTTTTCAATTTGTGATTTTGCTAAAGACCATTTAAGCCAAAGTCATTTCTCATTGTAAATTAACATTACAATTTACTAAACACTATTTGCATTTCTAAAAATTCCTTCAACCCAAATGGATTTGCATTTTCCCAGAGACATTTCCCCAAAACCGAACCAAACGGGCTCATTGTTGGTGCAAAATGAAAGTCTTTCTGCACTTTATAACAGCAGCTGAATTATAGCACATAAATGAGAAAGAAAGGCACATGTGATAGCGCAGAATAGAAAACAAGCAGTGCGGACATTGGAAATTTTTTCAAATAGCCATATTGAGTTCAATTTTTCCATTCTTAAAGAGGATGCCCTTCAATCCACCCACACAAAGGGGCACGCACGAGCGCACACATATGGCGAGTATCGCTTAATTTTTGAGAGAGTCCAACATCCTCGGGAAAATGAAAGGATCACAAAGCAGAATATCACACTTAATCGCGTCATCTTAGAACCGAAATTGGATGTCCAGAAATTATATATGGATAGTGCTTAAACCATCTTCGAAAATCTAGGTATGAACACACAGGCACTCTCACTCCCACGCGATACCAAGCAGATAATGAAACTGGAGGAAATCCTAAATAACGTATGCGAAATGTGCTCGAACCACACTGAACTCAAGATGACGAGAGAGGCGAGATAGGTCTCGAAAGACGATAAAGTGGGAAACTCTGAGCAAACAATGAGCTAACAAAAGGGTGGGAATGCAATAGGAAGAGTGACGTCGATTTGGAAAGTGTTGGCTTCACGAGGAGTGCCGATAGGATCAAGTATGGTGCCAACCAAACGAACAAGGTTGTTGGCTTGTGGGCTCACTTAGATGTCTGAGGCTTCCAAGTCCCCTTGCTGCATTCCTTCACCTTAACCTCAAACGGAAGAAACCCTAGACGAGCTTCTGATACTGGAAACGAAGAAAAAGGCGGATTTTGGAGAGGAATACTAGAAAACGGAGTGTGTGTTTGTTTTGGTTGGAAGAGAGATTTGAACGCCCTTGGAGCTCTGGTTGCAAAATGTCCCACATTCCAATTTTACCCTAGCCGAACTTTCATAATTTCGGAAAATGTCCATACATAACGTCACATCACCGGCTAGGTTTTAGGCCGATGCGAGCGGCCGACGAGCATTCAATGAAGCTAATAAACCTGCCGCCAGCGAAACAGATGTGGATGTGGCATAGGCGACCTCAGGCAAGTTTGCCGACGTAGCATCTGGCTCACTAGCAACCAGTTTATTAGCCTTGTCGGCCGACGAGTATTGCCGGTTTTGTGTGTGTGTTTTTTTTTTCCTAAAAAGGGAAAAATACTTTTCAATGTGTCATTTTGCTACACACCATTTAAGCCAAAGTTGTTTCTCATTGCATTTTAATATTACAATTTACTAAATACTATTTGCATTTTCCTAAAGACATTTCCCCAAAACCGAACCAAACTGGCCCATTGTTGTTGCAAAATGAAAGTCTTTCTACGATTTATGACAGCAGCTAAATTATATCACATGAATGAGAAAGAAAGGCACATGTGACAGTGCAGAATAGAAAACAAGCAGTGCGTGTAATATTTGCCTCCTCTTTTGATCGGGTCAAAAGACGTAGGCTGAAGGAGAAAAACAAAAAGAAAAGAAAAAAAAAAGAAAAGTCAAAAAAGTGAAGATAAAAGGGAAGAAAGCAGTGGCATGTCGGGGAAAACAGAAGAAGAAACAGAGGAAAAGAAAAGGAAAAAGGAGAGGAGAAAGGGAAGAAGAGAAAGGGAGGGTTTGTGTGCGCGGGTCCTCGCCGAGCCGTTCCGACTACGTAACGCAACGACTAGTAAGTACTCGCAACCCTCGTTAGTCCTATCGGAGTAATTTTTCGATTAGGGGTCGAAAATGAGAAATTAGGGCTCGGAAATGAAAGATATGTGGATTTGAGCTGCGTAATCTAAATTTTTGGGTTGCCAAGTCTTAAATATCCATGAAACTGAAAGATTATGGTGTTGTGGGGCTGTGCGTTTTGACAGATATCGATTCGGAGTTACGGTTTGTCCGGAATCAAATTTTCAAGTTGAGAGCATAATCTGGAATTTCGTGAACAGTACTTTCCAGAGCTTTTATTATTGTTTTTGGACTGTTGTTTGGGTTGGCTATGTTGGGACATCCATAGTATGCTAGATGAGCTTCGTTTTGACTATAAGAGCGCGCAAAACGGAGTCCGATGGAGGAAGTTAAACAATCAAGACTTTCCTTTTGTGAAATCCATGACAGACCACTAGTTGTTATGTTCTGAATTTTGCGTCTGGATAATTCTGTGTCTGAAGAATTTTAGCATCTGAGTCTGAAGAATTTCAGCGTCTGAGTCTGAAGAATTTCAGCGTCTGCATATGAAGAATCTTCTGGGTCTGAATATCAGAACTTAGATTTTTCCTTGGAGCAAGCCATCGTAGGCTCGAGAGTGTCGGATTATTGGATAGTTAGCCTTAGCTTATTCGAGTCGCGCGTTAGGGGGAAATATTACTCGATTTTGATTCGTTTTTCCGTATGTTTGATAGGATTTTGGAATCGTCGGCTCGAGTAGCATATTTGGATTAGTTGTGGATTAACAGGTGAGGGACATATCTTCTGTGAATTTACAAATTCATATTTTGATAATGAGATATAATTTTTAGTACAGTGGAGCATGTTTTCTGCATAAATTGGATCGATCATTTACTACCTCTTGTCGATTGTGAAATGAGTTGAAAAGTCTTATGACGTTATTGAAATGGAGCTTTTGTGAATGTTTATATTAAAGGTTTTGTGAAGAGGATTAGCCGAGAGCTATTCATGTTGCGTAATGTGTTGTGAAATGGATTTATTGGTGTTGATTATGGATTTCTAAATTGAGTTATAAGTTGATGCTGCTCGTATTACTATGTTGAGAGCCCGGTGAGGGGGGGAGTATGCATACTGTCAGGATATCCTTCTAGGCCCAACCGCCGGCTTATAATAGGTGGTAGACCTTGCCAAGAGGGGTAAACTTGGTCGCCTTTGTCACGGCGTTAAACTTGACCATAGTTTGATGACGAGCATGAGATTGGTTGATGGATAAACCATCGACGCGTTATGTGATGAGATTAGTCAATGGATAGACCATTGATGATTGGCTATTGTTGTTAAGCGAGTTTTTATTGAGTAATCTGATACGGATGATTGTTATGGAAAAGTTATTATACCTTTGAGATATTTTTGGCTATATTGTACATTGATTTGAGTTATGGGCTGCGATATTTTTATACTATTGCATAGTGATTGTTCGATCCGGATAGAAGATATATGTCACTCACTGAGCCGTGGTAGCTCACCCTTTATCTTATATATCTTTCAGGTTCTTTGTTTAGCAGCTATTAGAACGAGAGCGATGTCATTGGGGCTCTTGGGTGGTTTGAGGCTGCGTCCTTTGAGCGAAAGGACGGCCGTGTCATTCCCCATCTTGGTAGGTTTCGGGGTGTGACATTTGTTGGTATCAGAGCTTAGGATATGATTTTTGGGGTACAGAGTCTATGGGACGTTGTGAGGTAGTGCGTTAGGATGTATGTTTCTTTTAAGGTCTAGGTGATCGTTGGTTCTGATTCAGAGAAGCATACTTCACTCCGTAAAGTAGTGATTTCTTAGTTGCGAATCATGTGTTCAAGAAGTGTGTTTCGAATAGATGATAAAGAGTTGCATGGAAATTTGGTGGAGTTGAATATACATGATTTTGATACTATTTTAGGTGATTGATTGGTTATCCTCACATTATGATACTGATGTGATTACCTGGCCGATATGAAAAATATAAGAAAGAATGTTGTGAAGTTAGAAAGTATTGTTGTTTTTAGATGTGTTTCTTGAGAATCTACCGGGTTTATCTGCTGATATCGAATGGATATTGGGTGCATCAGTTTCTTTAAGACACCGCATTGCATGACACTTTCTGAACTTGAAAAAGAGAAGGAGACAATGTGCCTAGAATTGTTTTCAGAACAAGATATGGCCATTAAGAATTTCTTATTATGGGTCTTGGATTAATGATTGTGCCTTTTGCTTTCATGTTTTTGATGAACTGAGTATTCATACAGTATACAAATAGATCTATCGTGGTGTTCATCAAAGACATATTGATGTACTTGAAGAGCCTGCTGAAAGACAAATAGCACTTAAGGATTTGAAGCAGTTAGTCAGTAGAATCGCTCTACTAATGTTATGGAAGTAATAAATCATGATCATTGTTCTGATAAGTTGTGATCTCTAGATAGTAAGTTGGGATTTTGAGAATTATATCGTGACTGGTTGAGATAGATTATTATTTATGATTATTATTTCTTGGTTAGAAAAGGAGAATTTATATTGGAAGTCCTGATACGGGTCGATAGTTGGTATGACAAGAATTGATCTTAGAAGTTATAAGCTTGAATTGATATTTGAGACGGAGATTTACTTATGGTAAATAAGTGTGATCAGCTTGTGAACTTCTAAATAGCAGGTTATGATCTTACTTTAAAGAATTTTTGTGGAACTAGTGGAAGCTATCAATTTAGTTGCCGTTTTCTTTTTCAGTAAAATGGTAACAAGAGGTGAATGCTTTAGTCTTTGAATTAAGAAGTAGAAAAAAGGCAACATATTTAAGGGCTTAAAGAGTTGGAGAAGCACGGGGGTGTATCGATTTTTGTACTGATTTTAGATCAATTTAGTGAAACCTAGTTGGGAGTTTACTAGTTGCTGCCGTTGTGTCTTTCATTTTGGCTTGGTTGTATGGTGAGGAAGGTGGAGAGATATAAATAACTGCAGTTGTGAAACCCCTTGTGATTTTCTTGATCTTGATTGCGAATGCCATTGTTGGAATTTGGCGAGAGAACAATGCAGAGAAAGCATTAGAAGCATGCTTTGCCTTGTAAGGGATAACAAAAGCAAGCGAATTATTGCCTTTGATACCGAGAATATATACTAAGATTTTTAGGAGCAGTTTTGATGAGGAGATAAAGAGGGCTATTATGATCTAAATCCTAACTTGCAAGAAGCAGAGCAAGTTGGACAAGGAATTATACTATAAAAGATTTTAAATTTGGAATCGAGGCTTGTTCTGTGATGTTTAAGGGTGTAGAAGACCTTGAATATGATATGAAGGTCACTTTGGGCTTGAGGAGTCATAATGTGGTGACTGAGGAAAGCTTTAATGCTCTCAAGGTAACAAAGGACAGTGTTACTATGACAAGGGTGTTAGCGTTCAAGGACAAGTCCTAGCCTTGTAAAACAGATTGCAAATGCAACCAATGATCCACCTGCGCTACAATCCTCATACGAGCAATATTCACTGAGTGATGCAAGTCAATTGTAGCTGGATGAATGTAATAGACCTGAGATATGGCCTCACCAGTAGTTGGTGTAATGGTAGCAAATTTAGAAAGCAGAGCACAGACATAAGAGGAGATTGCATGGATTGGAACAATATCGACTTATGGTGAGAGAGAAATTGGTGGATTGATTGCTTAGGCCATGGAGAAAGGTTGGCGTGGAGGGTGTTACTATGATCTCTTCTCGAGGTGTTAGTAATGACAGGGAAAGTATTCAAAAGTTTTGTGCAATAAATAAGAATTGATTGGCACGGATCTTCAAGTGGATGATGTGATATTCTTGGACTATGTACATAATAGAAGTAAACAAAATGTTGAAAGGAGAATTAACAATGTGTGAAAATTCAGGTTGTGATATGTTTGATTATTTGGATATTTTGCGGATTATACTTCAAGTGATGGCGAATGATAATGAACTTTATGGTATTGGAGAAAATTGTCATGATTGTATTTTATTAATTGATGATACTTTAGAGATATTAGAGACTATGTAGGAATTGATAAAAAGAAGAAGATGTGTTTGGATGCTAGACTATTTGGGTAGCGTGATCTTTTAGGCATGACAAATTGTAAGTAATAATTTTCGGTGGATTTATTTGAGGATAATAATGCGAAATGGGAAGATTAAGCAATGGATGTGAAATTAGAAATTGTTTAGTAGTAGTGGACGGAAAATAAAATTTCAGAATTTTGATGATGCAAATGGTAAAGTTGGGCTTATGCTTATAGATAGATGAAATCACATGGCGGTATTACTTATATGAAGAAAAACGCGAAGTCTTTATGGATCACAAGAGCTTAAAGTATATTTTTACTCAAGTAGAATTGAACATGAGGCAGAGGAGATGGTTGGAGCTTCTAAAAGATTTTGATTTGTTTGTCCATTAATACAAGCAAGGCAAACGTAGTAGCAAGTGCCTCGTAAGCCTTCTGGAAGTTACAACTTTACTCGTTACTTGGAAGTCGATTCTCGAGGATATGAGCAAATTGGACTTGAATGCTACATGAGTGATTGTTGATCGATCGACCAAGTTCGCGCACTTTTTCTCATATCAATTTGGCCTTTGACCGGAAATTAGGACAATGTGATATGTCAATGAGATAGTGAGGCTTCATGGAGTTTTGGTAAGTGTCGATTTTGATAGGAATCCGGATTTGTGTTTAATTTTGGAAGAATTTCTAAGAAGCATTGGGTACTAAACTCAACTTCGGTACTACTTTTCACTCTCAGATAAATGGACAGTTAGAGAGAATGATCTAGACGCAAGAGGACATATTGAGATCCTATGTCATTAACTTTGGTGGTTATTGGGATGAACATCTACATTTGGCAGAGTCCTCTTATAATAATAGTTATCATTTGAGCATTAAGATGACACCTTTTCAAGTTCTGTATGGTCGAAAATGCATAACTCCTATATGTTGTGATGATGTTGGTGAGAAAAGGTTGACTGGCCCTGAGTTTATACAACAATCAGAAGAAAAAGTCAGGTTGATTTGAGAGCGACTGAAAATAGCTCAAAGCCGTCAGAAAAGCTATGCAGACCTTAAAAGGCGCAAGATAGAATTTGATGTGGGAGATCACGTATTCCTAAAGGTTTCACCTATGAAGAGTGTTATGAGATTTGGCACTCGCGGGATATTAAGTCCAAGATATGTGAGACCGTTCTTGATATTGGAAAAGATTGGTAAAGTTGCTTATAAATTGGCTTTGCCACCATCGTTATCTGGAGTTCATAATGTATTCCATGTATCGTTATTACGAAAATATGTGCCAAATCCTGAACACATATTGGATTTTACTCCTTTGAGATTAAGGGAAAACCTGACATATGAAGAACGGCCTATTTTGCATTGTGGATAAGAAGGAACAAGTGCTGCGGCGACGCATAATCCCTTATGTGAAAATTCAATGGCAAAATCATACTGAGAGAGAGGCCACATGGGAGCTTGAGGAGGAAGCAAGAAACAAATACCCTCATTTGTTTGAACGTTAAGGTATGGTTAAATTTCGAGGACGAAATTTGTTTTTAAGGAGGGTAGAATGTAATATTTGCCTCCTCTTTTGACCGGGTCAAAAGACGTAGGCTGAAGGAGAAAAACAAAAAGAAAAGAAAAAAAAAGAAAAGTCAAAAAAGTGAAGATAAAAGGGAAGAAAGCAGTGGCAGGTCGGGGAAAACATAAGAAGAAACAGAGGAAAAGAAAAGGAAAAAGAAGAGGAGAAAGGGAAGAAGAGAAAGGGAGGGTTTGTGTGCGCAGGTCCTCGCCGAGCCGTTCCGACTACGTAACGCAACGACTAGTAAGTACTCGCAACCCTCATTAGTCTTATCGGAGTAATTTTTTGATTAGGGGTCGGAAATGAGAAATTAGGGCTCGGAAATGAGAGATATGTGGATTTGAGCTGCGTAATCTAAATTTTTGGGTTGCCAAGTCTTAAATATCCATGAAACTGAAAGATTATGGTGTTGTGGGGCTGTGCGTTTTGACGGATATCGATTCGGAGTTACGATTTGTCCGGAATCAAATTTTCAAGTTGAGAGCATAATCTGGAATTTCGTGAACAGTACTTTCCAGAGCTTTTATTGTTGTTTTTGGACTGTTGTTTGGGTTGGCTATGTTGGGACATCCATAGTATGCTAGATGAGCTTCGTTTTGACTATAAGAGCGCGCAAAACGGAGTCCGGTGGAGGAAGTTAAACAATCAAGATTTTCCTTTTGTGAAATCCATGACAGACCACTAGTTGTTATGTTCTGAATTTTGCGTCTGGATAATTCTGTGTCTGAAGAATTTTAGCGTCTGAGTCTGAAGAATTTTAGCGTCTGCATATGAAGAATCTTCTGGGTCTGAATATCAGAACTTAGATTTTTCCTTGGAGCAAGCCATCGTAGGCTCGAGGGTGTCGGATTATTGGATAGTTAGCCTTAGCTTATTCGAGTCGCGCATTAGGGGGAAATATTACTCGATTTTGATTCGTTTTTCCGTATGTTTGATAGGATTTTGGAATCGTCGGCTCGAGTAGCATATTTGGGTTAGTTATGGATTAACAGGTGAGGGACATATCTTCTGTGAATTTACAAATTCATATTTTGATAATGAGATATAATTTTTAGTACAGTGGAGCATGTTTTCTGCATAAATTGGATCGATCATTTACTACCTCTTGTCGATTGTGAAATGAGTTGAAAAGTCTTATGACGTTATTGAAATGGAGCTTTTGTGAATGTTTATATTAAAGGTTTTGTGAAGAGGATTAGCCGAGAGCTATTCATGTTGCGTAATGTGTTGTGAAATGGATTTATTGGTGTTGATTATGGATTTCTGAATTGAGTTATAAGTTGCTGCTGCTCGTATTACTATGTTGAGAACCCAGTGAGGGGGGAGTATGCATACTGTCAGGATATCCTTCTAGGCCCAACCGCCGGCTTATAATAGGTGGTAGACCTTGCCAAGAGGGGTAAACTTGGTCGCCTTTGTCACGGCGTTAAACTTGACCATAGTTTGATGACGAGCATGAGATTGGTTGATGGATAAACCATCGACGCGTTATGTGATGAGATTAGTCAATGGATAGACCATTGATGATTGGCTATTGTTGTTAAGCGAGTTTTTATTGAGTAATCTGATACGGATGATTGTTATGGAAAAGTTATTATACCTTTGAGATATTTTTGGCTATATTGTACATTGATTTGAGTTATGGGCTGCGATATTTTTATACTATTGCATAGTGATTGTTCGATCCGGATAGAAGATATATGTTACTCACTGAGCCGTGGTAGCTCACCCTTTATATTATATATCTTTCAGGTTCTTTGTTTAGCAGCTATTAGAACGAGAGCGATGTCATTGGGGCTCTTGGGTGGTTTGAGGCTGCGTCCTTTGGGCGAAAGGACGGCTGTGTCATTCCCCATCTTGGTAGGTTTCGAGGTGTGACATTGGAATTTTTTTCAAATCACCGTATTGAGTTCAATTTTGACATTCTTATGGAGGATGTCCTCCAACCCACCCGCGCAAGGGGGAGCACAGGCGCGCACAGATATGGCGAGTATTGCTCAACTTTGAGAGAGAGTCCAATATCCTCGGGAAAATGAAAAGATCACAAAGCGGATTATCACACTTAATCGCGTCATCTTAGAACCAAAATTCGATGTCTAGAAATTATACATGGACAGTGCTTAAGCCATCTTCGAAAATCTAGGTATGGACACACATGCACTATCACTCTCACATGATACCAAGTAGATAATGAAAGTGGAGGAAATCCTAAACATATGCGAAATGTCCTCGAACCACGCTGAACTCCAAACGACGAGAGAGGCGAGATAGGCCCTGAGGGACGATAAAGTGGGAAACTCTGAGCAAATAATGAGCTACCAAAAGGGTGGGAATGCACCGGGAAGAGTAATGTCGATTTGGAAAGTGCCAGCTTCACAAGGAGTGCCGATAGGACCGGGAATGGTGCCAACCAAACGAGCAAGGTTGCCGGATTGTGGGCTCACTTGAATGTCCGACGCTTCCAAATCCCCTTGCTGCATTCCTTCATTTTAACCTCAAATGGACGAAACCCTGGATGAGCTCCCGATACTTGAAACAAAGAAAAGACGGATTTTGGAGAGGAATACTAGAAAGCGGAGTGTGCGTTTGTTTTGGTCAGAAGAGATATTTGAACGCCCATGGAGCTCTAGTTGCAAAATGTTCCACATTCCAATTTTACCCTAGCCAAACTTTCATAATTTCGTAAAATGTCCATACGTAACGTCACTTCACCGGCTAGGTTTTAGGTCGTTGCAGGCAACCAACGAGCATCCGGTGAAGTTAATAAACTTGCTGCCGGCGAGCTAGATGTGGATGTGGCACCGACGACCTCAGGCAAGGCTGCCGGCGCCATATCTGGCTCATCGGCAGCCAGTTTATTAGCCTTGTCGGTCGAGGAGTCTTGCCGTTTTTTTGTGCGTGTTTTTTTTCCTAAAAAGGGAAAAATACTTTTCAATGTGTGATTTGGCTAAACACCATTTAAGCCAAAGTCGTTTCTCATTGCACTCTAAGATTACAATGTACTAAATACTATTTGTATTTTCCTAAAGACTTTTCCCCAAAACCAAACCAAACTGGCACATTTTTGTGCAAAGACAACAGCTAAATTATAGCACATGAATGAGAAAGAAAGGCACATGTGACAACGCAGAACAGAAAACAAGCGGTGTGGACATTGGACTTTTTTTCAAATCACCGTATTGAGTTCAATTTTTCCATTCTTATGGAGGATGCCCTCCAACCCACCCACGCAAAGGGGCGCGTGCGCAAGCACACATATGGCGAGTACCGCTCAATTTTGAGAGAGAGTCCAACATCCTCAGGAAAATGGAAAGATCACAAAACGGATTATCACACTTAATCGCGTCATCTTAGAACCAAAATTGGATGTTTAGAAATTATACATGGACGGTGCTTAAGCCATCTTCGAAAATCTAGGCATGGACACGTAGGCACTGCTTGGTATCTACTTGGTATCCCACGCGATACCAAGTAGATAATGAAAGTGGAGGAAATCCTAAACAATATATGAGAAATGTCCTCGAACCACACTGAACTTCAAAAGACGAGAGAGGCGAGATAGGCCTCGAGGGACGATAAAGTGGAAAACTCCGAGCAAATAATGAGCTAACAAAAGGGTGGGAATGCACCGAGAAGAGCGACGTCAATTTGGAAAGTGCCGGCTTCACAAGGAGTGCCGATAGGACCGTGTATGGTGCCAACCAAACGAGCAAGGTTGCCGATTTGCGGGCTCACTTGGATGTCCGACCCTTCCAAGTCCCCTCACTACATTCCTTCATCTTAACCTCAAATGGACGAAACCCTGGACAAGCTCCCGGTACTGGAAATGAAGAAAAGATGAATTTTGGAGAGGAATACTAGAAAGCGGAGCGTGTATTTGTTTTGGTCGAAAGAGAGATTTGAACGCCCATGGAGTTCTAGCTGCAAAATGTTCCATGTTCCAATTTTACCCTAGCCGAACTTTCATAATTTCGCAAAATGTCCATACGTAACTTCACGTCACCAGCTAGGTTTTAGGCCGCTGTGGGCAGCTGACGAGCATCCGGTGAAGTTAATAAACTTGCTGCCGGTGAACCAAATGTGGATGTGGCACCGGCAACTTCAGGCAAGGCTGCCGGCGCTAGATCTGACTCACCGGCAACCAGTTTATTAGCCTTGTCGGCCGACGAGCCATGCCGGTTTTGTGTGTGTGTGTGTGTTTTTTTTTCCTAAAAAGGGAAAAATACTTTTCAATGTGTGATTTTGCTAAATACCATTTAAGCCATAGTCGTTTCTCATTGCATTTTAAGATTACAATTTACTAAATACTATTTGTATTTTCCTAAAGATATTTCCCCAAAAATGAACCAAACTGGCCCATTGTTGGTGTAAAATGAAAGTCTTTCTGCACTTTATGACAGTAGCTAAATTATAGCACATGAATGAGAAAGAAAGACACATGTGACAACGCAAAATAGAAAACAAGCAGTGCGGACGTTGAAATTTTTTTCAAATCACCGTATTGAGTTCAATTTTGCCATTCTTATGGAGGATGCCCTCCAACCCACCCACGCAAAGGGGCGCGCGCGCACGCACACATATGGCGAGTAGTGCTCAGTTTTGAGAGAGAGTCCAACATCCTCAAGAAAATGGAAAGATCACAAAGCGGATTATCACACTTAATCGCATCATACTAGAACCAAAATTCGATGTTTAGAAATTTTACTTGGATAGTGCTTAAGCCATCTTTGAAAATCTAGGTATGGACACACATGCACTATCACTCTCACGCGATACCAAGTAGATAATGAAAGTGGAGGAAATCCTAAACAACATATGCTTAATGTTCTCGAACCACGCTGAACTCCAAACGACGAGAGAGGCGAGATAGGCCCCGAGGGACGATAAAGTGGGAAACTCAGAGCATATAATGAGCTAACAAAAGGGTGGGAATGCATCGGGAAGAGTGATGTCGATTTGAAAAGTGCCGGCTTCACAAGGAGTGCCGATAGGACTGAGTATGGTGCCAACCGAACGAGCAAGGTTGCCGGATTGTGGGCTCACTTGGATGTCCGACGCTTCCAAGTCCCCTTGCTCCATTCCTTCATCTTAACCTCAAATGGACGAAACCCTGGACGAGCTCCCGGTACTTGAAACGAAGATGGAAGAAGCAAGGCTATACTTAGTTGAAATGTTGGAAAAGGGGTTCAAGCCTAATGAATATACTTATGGGTCTTTCATCAGCGGGTATTGTAAGGCAGCAGATATGCTGGCAGCTGGCAGATTCTTCATGGAGATGATAGACTGCGGTGTAGTACCAAATGGTTTCATCTGCACGACTATTATTGATGGTCATTGTAAAGGAGGTGACGTTGGAGAAGCATTCACAGTTGTTAAGGTCATGCTCGAGTGGCAAGTGCTCCCAGATGTACAGATTTACGGACTGTTGATCCAAGGACTTTCAAAGAACGGTAAACTAAAAGAAGCAATGGAGGTTTTTTCTGAACTCCGGGAAAAGGGCCTAGTGGCTGATATTTTTATTTACAATTCTGTTATATCTTGTTTGTCTAAACTGGGTAAACTAGCAGATGCTTTTCAACTCCTCGAGGATATGGGTCAAAGATGTGTCAATCCTAACATTGTCACTTACAATACCTTGATTAATGGTCTTTGTAAGTTAGGAGACGTTGTTGGAGCTAGGAAGCTGTTTGATGGAATTTCAGCTAGAGGCTTGGGTCCTAATAGAGTGACGTATGCTACAATCATAGATGGATACTGTAAATCTGGCAATTTAGGTGAGGCATTCCATTTGTTTGATGAGATGCTATCTGTGGGAGTTGAACCTGATAGCTTTGTTTATTCTGCTTTTATCGATGGTTGCTTCAAAGAAGGCAATGTAAAGAAGGCTCTTTCTTTGTTTAATGATATGGTGGACAAAGGCTTTGCATCTACTGTTTCTTTCAACGCTGTAATTGGTGGCTTCAGCAAGTTGGGAAAGCTGAGTGAAGCTGAGAATTTGGTGGAAGTTATGGTCGATAGGCACATTGCACCTAATCATGTGACCTATACCATTCTCATTGATTATTTTTGTAAGGCAGGAATGGTAAGTAAAGCAGAGAATCTCTTTGTCAAGATGCAACAGCAGAATCTGACACCAAATGTCGTGACTTATACTTCGCTAATAAATGGTCAGAGCAGAGCTGGGAACAGGCTCAAAGCATTCGCCGCTTTTGAGGAGATGGTGGGCCGAGGGATTGAGCCTGATGAAGTAATCTATTCAGTGATGGTTGATGCTTATTGCAAGGAAGGTGACTTGATAAAAGCTATTGAGCTTGTTGATGAATTGCTTGTCAAGGGCTTTTCCATGAGTGAAGATGTCTATAATGATCTTCTGGCTACATTGTGTGGAAAAGTAAGTTTTCCGGAAATTCTGACGGTACTCGATAAGATAGGAGAGCGCAAGCTTAAGCTAAGTGTGACTACATGTAGTACTTTAGTCTGTGGATTTGCCAAAGCAGGAAGTATGGAAAAAGCAGAAAAGATTCTGGAAAGTGCAGTTAGGCTTGGATGGTTACCAGTTTCCACTGTTTTAAGTGATTTTTATGAGGGTCAAATTGGTGGCCACAAGAATGACCCAGGGAACTTCTTTAAAGAAGAAGAGATGAAAGTCGCTTCTCAGGCTTCAACTTGATATCGATAAACGTTATAAGTTTCAAGTAATTGACCACTCAATGGTTGAGATGTTTATCGTTTATTAGTAAGGACACTAGGTGCACAACAGATGTGTAGGGTGCAGATGCCGCTGGAGTTCGAAACTCTTCTTCACTATATATATCTGGGAATTTAGTGTTGAGAATAATTTTGTTTCGTTCAAAAAAGTTGTTTGGGGAAAAGTGTTCCCACTCTAACAATGTAGATAAGATATTTCATGGTGATCCACACCACATTACCTTGCATAAGCTATCTCTAGACGTGTAAAACATGTACGGTTAATAACAAAGGTACATGGTGTGTATTGTGACCTCCGTTATTATTGAAGTTAGATGCTGAGCTATGTCCCACTGAGAAACCATGTGCAGTATTTGATCAGTAAAATGGACATCATTTTCAGTCCAAAGGAAAGCAATGTGGATTGTTTGTGATATTTAGTTCGGAGAAGCAGTGATACCTATTTCAGTGAACTTTGCATTGACATATCTGTATCTTGATTAACGTCAAACTACTTATTTTTGGTAAAAGTCGAATTGACATGCTACTCTTCATTTAATAATGATGTGTTTTTTTTAAAAGAAGGCTTTTCCCATGATTATATTGGTCTACCTGAACAATTTGACTGTTTAGTAGTTGACCAGAAAACAGTACAAAACTTGAGAATTAGAGTGCCAATAACTCTGCATAAAAAGTCATGAGTATTTGCAAGTTGCTTCTGACATCTTGTCAATTTTCTTTAGCTTCTAAAAGGACACATGTTTGTCTGTTTGTTACCACTCTCCACATTTTGTGCTTCTTTGTTTATATAGCTCGTGTCACTCAATCTCCTTCCTCTTATGTTTCCTTGGCAGGGTTTGGCTAAATATGTCAAATGGAGTGCAAACTTGATGGAAGAAGAAGTTAAGAGACAGCTGAAGGCTGCAGAACTCCAGGCCAAGAAAAGTCGATTAAGATATTGGACAAACTATGTTCCTCCTCCTAGTAATTCAAAGGCAATCTGTTATCAAAACTTCAGTGGGACGGTACAGTCGTAGCTTTGCTCAAGTCCATGTGCTTGTGCTTATTTGTGTTAGTATTTCTACCTACCTTTTGGTTTCTTCCAGGTGGTAGAAGTTGCGAGTGGTGACTGCATTGTTGTTGCCGATGATTCTGCCCCATATGGCAGCTCAATGGCAGAGCGACGTGTGATTTTGTCCAGTATAAAATGCCCCAAACTGGGGAATCCTGGGAAAGATTAAAAGCCTGCACCATTTCCCGGGAAGCGAGGGAGTTTTTGAGAACACGACTTGTTGCGAAACGGGTGTGAAAACTTTTTTTCTTTTGTTTACTACTCATTCGCGTTATAATTCGAGTCATTACCTATTGTTCTTTTTCAATCAGGTGAAAGTTTTGATGGAGTACTCTAGGATGGTCAGCTTGGCAGATGGAGCTTCAACAGCAGCTGGAGCTGCTGATTCAAGAGTGATGGACTTTGGCTCAGTCTCCCTGGTATCTCCCCTCAATGTCCACGGTGATGATGCTGCCTGAATGTGGCAGAGTTGGTGGTTGCACGTGGTTTTGGGACTGTGATTAGGCAACATGATTTTGAAGAAAGATCAAACTACTATAGAAAACAGGTGGCTGTACAATAAGATGCAAGAATTGAAAGGTACTTGCATTTATTTTGCTCTATTGATCTCTTCCTTTCATTTTTTGTTATTTGATTGTTGTTGTGTTTGATGAGCAGGAAATATCAGAGTGTACTGTAGAATTAGACCGATCCTCCCAGGTCAAAGCACGAAAGAGAAAGTTAGTAGTTTTGGCAACAATGGCAAATTGGTAAGTTCAAATCCTAAGCAGGGAAGAGACAGCACTAGGCTGTTCAAGTTCAGCAAGGTGTTTGGTCCTACTGCAGCACAAGGTTTCTTTTATCTTTCCTTGAAGCATCTCTATTGAATAGTTTACTGTTTGCATGCACCAACGCTATTTCGGTAAACTCTAACTGCACCTATTTTGCAAAGGAGGTCTTCTCGGACGCTGGACTATTAAGTCAGTCTGTTTTTATTGGATGTAATGTTTGTATATTTGCCTATGGTCCTATTGGAGCAGGAAACACATATATGATGGTACGTCGGAATTTTTGTTTGTCTTTACAAAATTAGGACTGCTTTTTTATTTATTAAAAGACATTGTTAATACTGAGTGGATCTGGAGCATCATCAAGGGAGGATTGGGGTGTCAATTATCGGGCCCTAAATGATCTTTTTCAAATTCCATAAAGCAAAACTGATGTTTCATATGAAGTTGTGCAAATGGTTGAAATATAAAATGAGCAAGTTCGTGATTTACTTTCAAATGATGGACTTCATTCAAGATATTGGTTCCATGTGGTTTCTTTCTAGTTTTGCTATAATGTTTTTGTTTGGTATTCCCTAAATTTCATTAGCTATTGATGATTTCATATTATCAGTCCATATCATATCTCGGACAATGTGTTTCTTTGCAGTTTGCACTCTTTATTTTTTTCTTTTCTGAAATAGTCACTAATTTTTCTTTGACTTGTGCATGCGTGGGATTTGTAATATTATCCAACCAAGTGGATTAGCTGTGCTTGCTGCTAGCAGGCGTCCTTTCCAACCAATGTCGAATGTATTGGAATTGATGAGGATCAGCTTAAGTAAGTGGTCTATAAGTGCCACAGCTTTGAATGAAAGAAGGAGCATATCCCATAGATTGTTCACTCCTTGTTTTTAGCGTCTTTGTATTTGCATCAGCAAATACTTCAAACCAAAACTTGAAATCTAATCTTGAGGGTTCTCCTCTTTTACTCGTGCACATGCAGTGTTTTGATCATTCACATGCAAGGAAAAAGTGATGGTATAATACATGGTAGTTTCTCCCTCGTTAAACTTGCTGGAAGTGAAAGAGTGAATAGTTCAAAAACTATAGGAGATACGCTAAAAGAGGCTCGATATATAAATCGATCACTCTTAGCTCTAGGAGATGTTATATTCGCACTTGCACAAAAGAAGTCTCATATACCTTACCAGAATAGCAAATTGACGAGATATCTTTAAAGTTCTTTAGGTACTTTAGTCTATGTAAAATAATCTTTTGAGTATTTTGCATTTTAGTTTTATCACCCCTCTATGCAGAGCTACCCTGGTAGATGGAAGGGTTGGGAGAAAATGGATGTATGTCAATGTATAAAGATGAGGGAACTAAAACATTCTTAATGATTTTTTTTTCCACACGGCACATTAAGTTTAATTTGTAGTTCTTGCTAACTGATTCTCCAATCTTTGCTTTGCTCAGGTGGTTAAGCAAATACTCTCATGTTTGGCCATATCAATCATGAGAGTGATTCATATTCTTAGACAGTCACTACTCTCAAGTTTGCTGAGAGGGTAGTCGGTATTGAACTAGCAGTTAGATGAAAAGATGATTAGAGAATCCAAGGAACAGGTATCGTCTATAGTTGTTACCAAGTTGACTTTGTAGTTTGTTCCCTCACTTAAGATCTTTTCCTTGCCTATATCTATTCGACACGGTATATCTGCAGTAGCACAATACCATAGAGAAACTCGTACTCATGTTTTTTCGGAAAAGAAAAAACAATAATCATGAATACGAAAAAAATCTGGAATTTTATGAGATGAAACTGGTAAATTTCCAGGTGTTTTTCGTACTCATTATTATTGTTTTTTCTTTTCTGGGAAAACATGAAAAGGAGTTTCTCTATGGTATTGTGCTATTGCAATTATACCTTGTGGAATAGATATAGACAGGAAAAAGATCATTTTAGGTGAGGGAACAAACTATAAAGTCAACTTGGTAACATCTATAGACGATACTTATTCCCTGGCTTCTCTATCATCTTTGCATCTAGCAGCTCCTAGCTCAATACTAGCCACCTCTCGGCAAACTTGAAAGTAGCAACTATCTGAGAATATGAATCACTCTCAGGATTGATATGGACAAACATGATAGTCTTTACTTGGCCACTTGAGCAAAGGAAAGATTGGAGAAGCAGTTAGCAAGAATTACAAATTAAACTTAATGTGCCGTGGGGAAAAAAAATCATTAAGAATGCTTTAGTTCCCTCATCATTATACATTGACATACATCCAGCTTCTCCCAACCCTTCCATCCACCTGGGTAGTTCTGCTTAGAGGGGTGATAAAACTAAAATGCGAAACACTCAAAAGATTATGTTACATAAACTAAAGTAGCTAAAGAACTTTAAAGATATCTCGTTAATTTACTATTCCAGTAAGGTATACGAGACTTCTTTTGTGAAAGTGCGAATATAACATCTCCTAGAGCTAAGAGTGATCGATTTATATATCGAGCCTCTTTTAGCGTATCTCCTATAGCTTTTGAACTATCCACTCTTTCACTTCCAGCAAGTTTAACGAGGGAGAGACTACCATATATTATACCATCACTTTTTCCTTGCACGTGAATGATCAAAACACTGCATGTGCACGAGTAAAAGAGGGGAACCCTCATGATTAGATTTCAAGTTTTGGTTTGAAGTATTTGCTCATGCAAATACAAAGACGCTAAAAACAAGGAGTGAACAACCTATGGGATATGCTCCTTCTTTCAATCAAAGCTGTGGCACTTATAGACCACTTACTTAAGCCGATCCTCATCAATTCCAGTACATCTGACATTGGTTGGAAAGGACGCCTGCTTGCAACCAGCACAGCTAACCCACTTGATTGGATAATATTACAAATCCCACGCATGCACAAGTCAAAGAAAAACCAGTGACTATTTCAGAAAAGAAAAAAATAAAGAGTGCAAACTGCAAAGAAACACATTGTCCGAGATATGATATGGACTGATCAGATGAAATCATCAATAGCTAATGAAATTTAGGGAATACCAAACATTATAGCAAAACTAGAAAGAAACCATATGGAAACGATATCTTGTATGAAGTCCATCATTTGAAAGTAAATCACGAACTTGCTCATTTTATATTTCAACCATTTACACAACTTCATATGAAACATCAGTTCTACTTTATGCAATTTGAAAAAGATTATTTAGGCCCCGATAATTGACACCCCAATCCTCCCTTGATGATGCTCCAGATCCACTTTGTATTAACGTCTTTTAATAAATAAAAAAGCAGTCCTAATTTTGTAAAGACAAACAAAAATTTCCTAGCGTGGACACAATGAGGATGCTAATGTTACTTCAGAGGGGCAATGATTCTCGACACTGGCAGTTTTTTTCGAGGTTGACACCCGATTTAAAAAAAAAATGCATGCTGAATGTGTTTGTATTTCTCAATCCAATGAGGATCTCATTTTGCTTTGTCCTTATTTTGATGATACAAGTTCATATAGATTTGCCTATGTATCCATTTTTATTTCCATTTGTAAGAAAAGGTGATCTCAAATCTCATCGCATGCGACAATGAGCAAGTGGAGACGATTGAGATGTGTTTGATTGATAAACCAGCCTCTGGAAGCTAGAATGTCGTCTAATCCTTTCTTATGTTCTCGCTTCAAAGATTTTGCTGTGCAGTATCTCTACTTGCAGATAACATGCAAGCTTTGTTACCACATTTATTGTGATGAAAATATTCTTTTTTTAATTGAGAAAGAGACAACTTTGATGTGAATTTTTTTCAATTGATTTTTTTGGCAAAAATTTTCAAGATATCTTTAACGTTGTTGTCAATTAAAATTAAAAATGTTGCAGACATTATTTTTTTCAAATTTAAACAAATAAAAAATAAAAACGCTACTTTACCAAAAAAAATAAATAAATAAAAACGCTTGAATCAATTATCTAAAGGGGCTTTTCAAATGTGTTTTTACCGAATGGCATTTCTTTCAAAGTTGCTTCTTAAAGCACAATTTACCAAATGGTCTTTGCATTTCCCCAAAGCTCCTTGCAAATGCTGAACTAAACGCATCCTTAGTATGCTTGCTAGATGCCCTACTGTTGTTGAATTTCTCTGTAGGCGTGTGTGATGATCAATTTCAATTGTATGTGGACTGCTTATGGATACGTGCGATTTATGATAGTTCCTCTTTTGAAATCAGGCCATAATCAAAATAGAAGTTTAGTGGAATTTAATGCTACGATTGTTGACGATGCACTCATATCTGCCATCGATGATGTTTGTCTCGGTTTGTATTGTTCCGTTATAAATGTCAACTAACTTGACTTCTGTGTTTCTTTTTCTGTTTTGAGAAGAGGGTTGCTGTGCTAGAAATGGCAAGTACAGAGAGTTGAGAGAATGTCACTGTTCAGTTCACGAAAGAGGACATACAAGCATTGTTGAATGACGAGCCAATAACCAAGAAGTCTGACGTCAAGGTTGTCTTCATTTTAATCTTTTTAAAAATTTCCCGATGAAAGTATTCATATTCATATTCTCTCTGTTGATAGGGTGAGTTAGAGTATATGATCCAGCAAAATAGGAGGCTAAAGCTCTGTGTGAAGTTGTTACAACAAGTTGATGAAACCCATCTCCTTGAGCTGGAGAGATTGCGAAATTCAGTGGAATCTGCAGAGAAGAAATGCATGGATACCGGTAAAATTGTTCTCTCCTTGCAATATGATTCTAATTTCTTTTGAAGTAAGACTTTAACTTGGTTTTAAGTTTTCCAAAGCACGGAAGTGGATTGGTGGATGGTGGATACAAGCATTTGTAATGGTAACATGTCATGGAGTTAAGATGGCATTAATTGACAAAAGAAACTTCTATAGATCTGTTTGGTTTACCATGTTTGCAGGAGTAACACTCCATTTTAAGTATGCACATTCATGACAAGATGTTTCACGTGCTTGTCAAAAGTACCAGGACCATTTACAATTCTAACGTTGAATAGAAGAAGATATTAGCAGTTCGTCAACTGTAACAAGTTGTTGATGGGCGTGATGGGCAACAACTAATGATTCCTGCTTAACTGATCAACTTATGGAGTCATTGCCTTAAGTTTGCATTTGAGTGTGTAGACTATTTGAGAATATAGCTAAAATACTCTTTTATAAGTACATCGACATGCTTTGATGATCTTGAAGTGTGTTGGAGCTTGTAATTAGATAATGGCCGCCTAAATTTAAGCAATAGAGGAAGGGAACAATTCAAAAAGCTATGTATCTATTTACTTGCTGAATTTTATCCTAGTCATATCCCTTCATGGCTTTTGTATAATGGTAACCATGCCCGACAAGTCTTAATCTTGTGTGATGTCCATCATAACATGCCAATAAATTTCATTGAATGATACACAAGTGTCCTGTTGATTATGAAATGGGAAGTGTTTTTGCATGTTTTGTGGCATTGATATGTGATCAAATATTGTGGGAATCATTAGTGACAATTGCATGCTTATTGAAATAGACAATTTCGTTTGCATGTAGAGCTTGAAATGGAAAAGAAGCTGGGTGAGCTCATTGAAATTTTTGCTCAATCAAGAGAAAAATACTCTGATTCGAGAAAGGAACTTGCAAAACAAAACAAAATGATGGGGGTAAGACTACTATTCATGTAGTTGCGTTTGACTTAAATTGCAAGAGTTGTCCGTGACTTCTTTCCCTAACTATTCATGGTTTTGTCTACTAGGCTGCAGTTAAGTGCTATACAATGGAAAGAGAAGCAATTATAGACCTTGGTAAAGCTACACAAGAGGAATTGGATGCTCGTCCCCAGGTAAGATCAAATTTTTAGCTAGATAGGAAGCAAGTGTCGTATGAACTCATATTGTTAGATCAAGCTGATCACATTTGAAGAATTCGTAAGACCCACACGAGGCCTCACTGAAATATACCAGTTCCTATACAGTTCTGGCATTGTGATTGGTTTTTGTTCAACGCATCATAAATAGACTGAGTCTATCAAAAGTTTTCTTAGACATCGATACCATGTGAAACTCAAGCACAAAGATTGTGATATCACTATGAGGTTTTGTTGCTACGGTGGAGGCTGACTGTAGTTGTTCAGATAAAGATTGCTTCCCTGAGATGTTGATCTAGGTAGAGAAGAAGCTCTGTATGATTACGGAATATGAGCAATAGGAGGTTTTGTTGTGGAATCTCATTCTGGAGACAAGGTGATGAAGAAGAGTGATTTCAAACTCATTCAAGCTTACCATCACTTGTTCAGATAGAGAAAAAGGAGAAGCAAAAACTATGGGGGAAGGGGTAATATCTGCACAAAACAAATATGTGAATACTCACCCTCTGAACAACACGATCGCAGGTGGTGGTGGTGGATAGTTGGAGTAGGCACCAGCCATGGGAAAACAAATACGAAAGCGAGGAAGCCACAAAGAGAGTCAATTGACACCGAAAACACACCTTGTAGGGAATGTGATGATGGGCTTTGTTAGAGGAAAACCGTTGTTGTCGTTGTTGTGAATGGAATGGTGGAGATCGATGAAGGTGGAATGGACACGGCTGGAATTTGCGTTTCTTTTTATAGCAGCTCCGATCCAGATCCAAGTCCCGTGTTTGTGTGTGCCTATCAACTTCATTCCTACATGATTCACTCTCATTTACTATCTTAACTAAGGGACATGAATTTTAGAAAATGGTCATAGAATTCGGCTGCTTTGGATCGCCGCCCATCCACATCTTGGTTGAGGAGGTTTGCAAGTCAACTATGTCTATCCTCCCCCAAACCAATGTTCCCAATAGAGTTTATCTAATATCTTCTTCCAATCATATCTCATCCACAAGAAAATATCCCTTTTTATTGGTGAATTACATATTTCAATTGTAACCCACTCGACTGTGTGTGTATTTTATATATATATAAGCAAGCACACCAATTAGCATGAAATTTACTAATCCAAACATCATGTAAAACTTGCCACGTCGTTAATTAATGAATTTTAATAAACTTTCTGATGAGCTCAAGCAAGTAATTCTAGTAAGTCGTGTCACCAAAGGTCTACAGCCGACAAGGACTTGGCGTAGGTTGGTGCGCAGGTCGGTCGTCCCTGTGATGCGCGCACTGCGGGGCGCAAAGGACATCTTCCACAATATATTCATGTTCTAGATTTCCGCAAAGAGTTTAGAGAGAAAGGGAAAACGAAATAAAAGCTTACGCTCGCGAACAACCACAATAAATGCTCCCGCTCGGCTTAGTAATTCAAGTTTCAATTCACATGCCGCAAGTCAACTGTTGCAGGCCATCAATTAGTTCCAACCAAGATGAATATTTACGACTGCGTATGCAAAACAACCCAAGCGAGCTTGCATCTCCGCACTTCCCATTTCTTCTAAATTGGGTTTGTTATTTATTTTCCTAGCAGATTCACTTGTTTGGCTTTTTGGGTGTTTCTAAAAAGTAAAAAGTATAAACCATGTCAAGAACGCTCCACTACTTTGAAACGAGAAGATTTGTTAACTCTCTTAACGTAGTACCCGAGTCTATCTAATGTCTCGTCCGTCGGGCTTGGAAATGGATCGTCAATGACGGAGAAGAAGGGAAAAGAGAATCCCGCGTGCATTTTACCTTTAGATGTCGGGTCTATCACTCCTTTGAGACTTTGTGTTTCAAGACCCAAGATCGAGTTCTTTTTCCCCGTTGCTATTTTTTTTCTCCTACTTTTTGGAAATTATTCGAGCATGCAAAATTGGCACGCCCAGTGTGATTTCTAGGTGTTTGCAACCCTTTTCTTTTAGCGAGAATTAGATCCTATGTGAATCGTCGCCATGGCCGGCCACCGGCCGAAATTAAAGAAAAAAGAAAAAAATAATAAACAACGATAAAAGGAGAAAAATAAATATATAATTTTGATTCTTTTTAAAATTATATTTTTATAAAAAGTAGTGAGCTCAATGGATGGGTTGGAAACAGGTTCCACACTCAACCCATTAAGACCCATTTACGATAGGTTTAAAATTTTAAGACAAATTTAAGATGAATTCTTCAAAGTTGTATTGATTCATTTATAACTCATTTATTTCTAAATGGGTCATATATGGGTTTTAAGACCCATTTGACAGGTCTAGTCGTAGGAGAAGATTTGGTGGCATGAAATATGAGAATTGAAGGTCGCAGAGAAATAGAACAAACCTTAGGATTGAAGTCACAGGAGATGATTCGGTGTGAGAATCGGATGAAACTGGGCCCGAAGACAAAAATGCAAATCAATTCGTGAAATCGAACATGATGGGAAACCGTGGATCGTGACCTCGTGCGGAGGCAAGGGTCGACCCCGTCGCCTGCAAGAAATAGAAATCACGGGAGATGATTCAATCACACGAAATGCGACGATTGGAAGTTGGCCCGCAAGAGAAATAGAACAAATTGGGGCTCTATGGGTAGTAGGTCGCTAAGAAACGGGAAGGAACACCTCTTTAAAGAGATAATCTTTCAAATTTCTGTGCTTCCTCTGCACAAATGCTCTTTCACATTTTCTGAGTTCTCTTCACAGAAAACTCTCTCCATGCTTTGGAGCTGAGAAACGAGAGAGTAGCATTTAGTAAAGTTGCTATGCGCCGCATTTATTTTTATTTTTATTTTTTGTCCAAATGAAATGTGTCACTCTTTGAGTTGAGCTGACTAGATGACACCCACCACATAAGCTGTTGACATGGACCTTCTGATTCTCACATTTCCTGTGACCAAATAGTTTTTTTTTTTTGCTTTATTTTTAGTTAAACAAAATGAAAATAAATGCAATAATATTGAACGAACTTGTCATTCATCAAAGAGAATTCAAAAAGGCTAGTTTTCCTGACATTACAGTTCAAATAAATACAATTAAAATGAGAAGTCATTGTGTAAATTGATACGTAACAGAATTACGAGAGACTAGCATGTCAATCAAGACAATATTAGGACCACAAACAAAATGGCAAGCAGGTAAAAGGAAAGAAAGATAAGCTTTTGATCCTCAAACATCCATGAAAATTTGGTTCAAATTCTGACCATGTGAAATCAAAAGAAACAACAATCATAGTTAATAACTTAATAATAATTTTACATTTAAAATTAAAGCGTCGTGTATCGCTTATTTGCAACTGCAACTATAACTTTTTTTATTCCTTCCACCATCCATTATCACCATTGTTCTAACTATGCAGTCATCAAGCTTAAGATGTTTCTTGAAAGAGTGAATGATGGAAACAATTGAACCTTACTAAAGAACAAAAACTTGGTTTAGATGTATGACAATGAATACCCAAACATGACAAGTTAAGCAAAGCAATGAGCATGCAAATTGTGGGTACTCCAAAACCACAATGAACCCAAAGTCTAAACAAACTTTAGAAAATGTTCTACATGCTCCTCTGAAGCATATAGCTACGTTGCCTACCGTAAGTCTTCACAAGAAACAAAATTGAATATTAACCTCTCTCAGTGAATCAGTAAATCATTTTGCTCTGAGTGATGAGAAAGACATTCGATCAAACCATGCATGTGCAGCGATGGGCAACAATTTTCTGCTAGACATCTTAGAGTCGATCATTTAAAGAAGATATATGCCCTTTGTTTCATATGGTAATGGCCCAACTCTTTGGAGAGACAAAAAAAAAACTTCCAACCACTAATCTAAGTAGATGAGAATTTGAGAGCTAAGAAATGAGAAGCAATAAGAAAATTAGGGATTTTAGATTTAGAGTTTCCGCTTCCGGTTCCAGTTCCTATAAGAACTAAGAACGGCAATTCCTAAAAAAGTGGAACCGGGAATTAGAACCAAAACCTCCCTCCTTAGAACCGAGAACCTAACTAAACCCACCGATCCGGTTCCTGATTCTACTCTGGAACCCTGCTCACTCCTGTTACTCATTGCAGATGAAAAAGATTTCATCAATTAAAGTGATGCCGATAGTATCAACAATTCTAAATCCAGTAAAACACACACAGACTCAAAGACACAAAACCAAATTTGTAACTAGATGAGCAATTAAAGAGCAAAACCAATACTAGCAAAAAATCGTTATGTGCAATTCAAAGAAAAATATTATCTCATTATCTCTAATAATGTGTTCATCATAAGAGCTATCACTAATTATATTAGTCATATCGATTTAGGAAATATAGAAAAATGCGTCATACATTAAGAAAATGTGATAATAATTTTTTATATTTGTCAAAATTTATTTTGGTTAATTTCCTAACATGCCATCTAGCTATAAGAAATCGTAATTTTTTAAATTAATCCTCTAATATTATTTATTGGTCGAATATGGACTATCATATTATGTATAGTTTCTCAATGTAGGTATAACATCATTTATTTGTGAATACATTTTGTGATTTTGTGTGTGAGCATAGATGGAGGGAGATGGGAAACTAACAGAAACGGTTAGAAAAAGGACAAAAGAGGACGACTCGTAGTAATAGCCAGGCCCGCTAAGGCAAGACTGGGGTTGTCTTGGTCCATTTTCTGCTTTTGGCAACTCTTTTGTCCACCCATCTCATGTTTTTCTCGCTCGTTTGGGACGGCAAGAGACTTTGGCCTGGTCCTGCTCTGTTGAATGGACTCGGCAGACTTGTGTCGACCATTAAATGCATTGCTAGCGTCTCCTCTGCCTGCTCCATTCTCTTTCTTTCACTCCTATTGCCCCTCAAAGGTTTGGATTCTCTGGCTTTTTGCTCATTCATAGCGTTAGCAACTGCTCCTGCCATGAGCATGAGGGCCTTTGTCCGGGCTTTGCTTCTGCTCTTGCTTCTTTCATGCGCCCAATCCAAGTACATTGCCTACAACACCACCTCCCGCGTCGTGCCTGGTAAGCTCAACGTCCATTTGGTCCCTCACACCCACGACGACGTCGGCTGGAAGAAGACCGTTGATCAGTACTACGTCGGTTCCAACAATACCATTCAGGTCGCCTCACGCTCCGGAACCAAGTCTCAATCTCATTCTTTTCGTACCAAACATGTTATCTTTACGCCTTTGATGGATTCAGGGCGCGTGTGTTCAGAATGAACTGGATTCCATAGTTCCCGCGCTGCTCGCCGATAAGAACCGCAAGTTCATCTATGCGGAACAGGCTTGAACTTGCACCCTCTCCCCTTCTTTTTACCTTCTTACGCTTTCTTTAACCTGACTTAGGCTATTCCCTCTGTCGATGAAGGCTTTTTTCCAACGTTGGTGGAGAGACCAGACCGAGCAAGTACAAAGTACAGTCAAGCAGCTCGTGAATTCAGGTCAACTGGAGTTCATGTAAATGACCGACTCCCACTCTTCTAGAATAATTAACCCTTCTGCGAGGATGAGGGAGAGGAAGGCAAAACTACTTTCTGTTGAATTGTCTTGCACCAGTCTGTGCCTTTTAGCTTCATTTTACTTGCCAAATAATTAACTGACTTACCGGGATGCATATTTAAACTCATCCTTGAGGACTTTAAATGTTCATTGCTAACTTTCGGGAACAGAAATGGAGGAATGTGCATGCATGATGAGGCAACAGCTCATTACATCGACATGATTGATCAGATGACTCTTGGTCACCGATCTATCAAGGAAGAATTTGGTGTAACCCCAAGAATTGGTTGGCAAATTGATACTTTTGGTCATTCGTCCGTGCAGGCTTACTTGTTAGGGGCAGAGGTCTTGCCTTCTCCATATCTACTTTATTATATACGGCTCTTCCTCTCAATGATGAATGTTGGTCAAGTGATGGTTTGGATCTTTGATGATCCAGGTGAACAGCATCGAGTTCATGACTTGCTTAACACAAAGTTTACTCTAATTACAGGTTGGATTTGATTCTGTCTTCTTTGCCCGAATTGACTACCAAGATAGAGCCAAACGGAAAGCAGAAAAAACTCTTGAGGTTGTCTGGCGAGCATCTAATAGTTTTGGTTCATCTGCTCAGGTGAGTGCTTGTGAATTCTTTCTTCTCCCTCCTTGACGGAGGAACTTGATACACGCTCCTACAAATTGACCTTTTTTGTCCGGAGTGTTTTTCAAAGCTTATTTGGATTCGCAAGTATATGCATTAAGAACTTTCAGTCCTCTGTAGATATTTGCAGGTGCATTTCCGGAGAACTATGGACCTCCCAATAATTTCCATTATGAAGTTAACGATGATTGGCTTGATGATTCGGCTATTGTTCAGGTTATCCTTCTATCGAGTTTTTTATGATTAACCCTCTAGATTCATATTATTGTCTGCCTAACCTCATTACGTTGTATCAATTTGAAGGATGACTACAATCTGTTTGATTACAATGTCCTGGAGAGAGTGAATGAGTTTGTGTCTGCTGCACTATCACAAGTAAGACTGGCATAACTAAGATAAGAATTCATTTGACTTTGGAGCCATGCAGGATTTTATTTCTATATGCTTTCAACTTCTCAGCTTCTTGTCAATGTGATGGCCTCTTCATAATCTGTACATAGAAGTGGATCATATTTCCCTGCAGGAGCAGTTTATCTTGGATTATTGGAGTCTGATAGATGACGTGAATATTAGACTTTGGATTATTTACTCAAAAGGGGATCACTGTTTTCTTTTATTTTTCATGATGTATCATCGGTTTGTTGAGTTCATTTAGAGGTTGGCTCTCTCCTGGTGCTTTGGAGTGAAAGGGATACTTCTATCGAGAACGATTCGTATCTTTGTTTCACTAGTAATTAACAAAATCATTGTTGCCAAAATAATCTCCATCTGAATTTCGGCTCATCAGAAATGTCCTCCACCTAATGTTTTTCAGGCCAACATCACTCGTACAAACCATGTCATGTGGACAATGGGCATTGACTTTCAAGTACCAATATGCACATACGTGGTTCCGGCAATTGGATAAATTTATTCACTACGTCAATCAGGTTAGTATCTTTTATGCCATTACATGAATCATGATGGTTTTCTTTTATGTAGTCATGATAGTTACTTTATGCAGTCCTCTGGTTTCAAGTGATATCGATTGGCATCGACTAGTTTTTGCTCCATTTGATACCAGTTATTGACAATGCATCAGATGAATTCGCAACTTTACATGCTAGAAGAGCATGAGAGATTCCAATACCATGCTACCACCTGATGTCTACATAATGCCTTATTGCTTTAGCACACAGACTAGAATGATGTTGAACAAGTGTGGCAACTAATGCTTTTCGTGCATATCTTGTTACTGACTACAACATTTGCAAGCCCCTTGAAATTCATTTCCAGTTATTTCCAGCATTCTTATATTGACATGATCATTTCTCACTCAAATAGACATGGGTAAGTAACTTTCATTTTGTTCTCAATGCAATTTGGAGTGATTTCTAGGATGGACGAGTCAATGCCTTATACTCGATCCCTTCAATTTATACCGATGCCAAGCATGCTTCCAATGATCAATGGCCACTCAAAACTGGGGACTTCTTACCGTAAGCTGGATGTTTTAGAATAACATAGAAGTTGCAGAAAAATATTCTTTTCTAATTTTTTTATCTTGACCTCTTAGAGATGCTTGACAGATATGCAGATAAAATAAATGTTTACTGGACTGGATACTTTACGAGCAGGGCTGCCCTCAAAGGCCACGTGACGATGCTGAGTGGTTACTACTTGGTAACATCTACGTGACCCATCTCTTGATTCCAATTGCCAATAAAATAGTGCATAAGCTGATGATAATATGCGGATGAGTTATGAATATTGGCCTTTTGATATATAAACAGGCAGCCAGGCAATTAGAATTTTTGACAGGAAGAAAGAAAGTGGGGCCAAACACTGATGCCTTAGCTGACGCTTTAGCCATTGCACAGCATCACGATGCAGTTACTGGTACTGAGAGACAGCATGTTGCTGATGACTACACCAAGCGACTATCTGCAGGCTATATTGAGGTTTAGCTCGTTCTATCCTCTTGAGAGTTTTGAAGACATATGAGCACATATATTTCCATATTCTTGCGACTCATATTTACTTTGTCAGGCTGAGGATATAGTTGCAGCATCTCTTGGCTGCATGATGGAGTCACCCAGAACAGCTTCTTGCAATTCTTCAGAGAAAAAAATTCAACAGGCAATAGTAGACTGTTTTGACGTTTCTTAGGATTAGCCTACTCCTATTTGAGCTTTTAGGCCATCACATAAAAATCTTATTATGTTTTTACATTATACTTTTCGCATTGGTTGCAAAATAATTACAGATGAGACATAAAAAAATGCATATACACCCACTTTAGCATCAGACTGACATGCGATGGTTGAATATTTGAGTCAGCATCGATGGAAGAGATTTTAGTACATAGTTACTATTCCCTCTTAAAATTTACAAACTTTTCTGCACTTTCGTGCCAAGCAGTCTATTATTTCAAAATCACGACATGCTAACTTTTGGTCTGTCTTCTTGGCATGAGTCAGTGTCCACTTTTGAACATTAGTTACTGTCTCCCATCAGAAGTTGATCTATCAAATGGGAAGAAGCTGGTGAGTGTGCAAACACCTTGGATGAATTTTCTTGAACTACCAAAAAAGTTTGTGTTTAAGACATAATTTTTATAGGTGGTTGTTGTCTACAATTCACTATTATGGAAAAGAGAGGATGTTATAAGAGTTCCTGTGAGTATTCGACGTACTTTTATCTTAGAAAGACAAATTATTAATCGTTATTAGAGTTCCTGTGAGTATTTGACATACATGGTACAGGTTGTTAGTGAAGATGTTAGTGTTCAAGACTCCAGCGGAAGAGAAGTTCAATCGCAGCTTCTTCCTATAATGAATGTCACGCTGGGTATAAGGAGCTACTATACGTTGGCATATCTGGGAAAATCCCCAATTGTGACCCCCAAATATTGGCTTGCTTTCACTGTATACGTTCCACCCCTTGGTTTCAATGATTACATCATTTCAAGTGCAAAAGGATAAGGTATGTGAATGGTTTCGTCCTGTTGCAATGTGAAGTATTGCCAAATTCACATCTCTATTTCTCTTCTTCTTTTTGGCTCCATTTGGCAGTTGCTGCTGCAACTTCTGAGAGACAAATCATGCATGCTTCGGAAAGGGGAATGAATGATACAGTAGAAATAGGGGAAGGAAACTTAAAACTTGTTTATTCTGGAAATGATGCAAGACAGGCTGAATATGTAAACAGAAGAAGTTCGGTATGTCCTTTGTTATAGCACAATGTGTTTCATGAGTAGAAAAAACCAGAATTTTCTTCCTTTTCTTAATTTCTATCTACAAGCATCTTCATCCTTTACCATGTTTTCTCCTTCAGCAGAAAAGTTTAGATGAGGCAACTTGCTTTCGCATTTAAATTTGTTCATGTACTTTAATGAGAGACATAATGATTGAATGAAGGTCAAAGCACCTTTGGAGCAATCGTACAGCTTTTACTCTGGAGATGATGGAAGTGTGGATCTTCAGGTAAATCATTTTTTATCAATGGTTGCTACCTAAGGGAGCATCTGCAAAAGTGTCTTTATCTTACAGGCATCTGGAGCATACGTCTTTCGGCCGAATGGTACATACCCTATTAAGTATGACAGGAAGGTATGGTTTCTTCCAGAATATCTACTCTGGACAGCTCACGACTCATGACAGTCTATAATTGTAACACCTTCCAATGTCTAGGTTCCTTTGACTATTTTGCGTGGACCACTGGTGGATGAAGTACATCAAAGGATCAATCCATGGATGGATCAGGTGGTTTGCTATGGCACTTTAGTTTTCTCGCCAGATTGCTAAATTGCATTCATGACACTGCATCAAACTATTAGATTGGTTCGTCATGTTCCTCGTATTGACTAAGCTTTTAGAGGTTTTAGGACATTAAAGCCGACCATAATAAACTATTTGTATCGACAACTGTGAGTGTGAAACTCACACATGGACCAACAGAGTCCCAATATATCTGACTTTGTCCAAATTGAACCACGATAATGTTCAACTGATGATGGAATTGGGGAAACAAGCAGCACATAGGATTATTGTGTATGCGCCTGGTGATCACAATTAGCAGAAACTCTTAGCTTGCATTTCCATTGATGAAGTCCCCAATATAGTGGAAAGCGCTACATTGATGTGCTTTGTTCTCTTAGGGTACCTGTCATCTTAGTTTGTTGATGTTAAGAACTTAATCATGGGATCTTAACTAAACTAAAAAGGAAAACGATGATATTGGAATCCAAAAGAGTTAGGGCACTACAGACATTCATAAAGTAGTATTGGGAGAAATTTTTTGTTTTCTTGCTGTCCTTCTCATTTTCTTATTTTCTGTACACGTCTTTTCGGTTAATATGCCTTTTGGAATTCAAATGGAATATATTCTTCAACTCCTGGTTCAGATCCTTGCCCTGTTATGGTTCTTCAGTGTACCTGATAAGCTGATAATACGTGCTACTACAGAAGGGACTTCTGTGGGAAGGCATAGGGAAGGTTTTAACTTTCCAGGATAGCCATTACATGCATAGAAACTCTTTCTTAGGTTATCTTAAATACCTAAGAGTTAAGAAATAAGCTAGATATGCATTATGGTCTCACTTCATAATAGCTAAGAGATATTGGGGAAAATGGTTGTGCGAAACAAATGATGTTGAAATTCTCGAGATCATCTCCACAGATAATCTAGGTAATGTTTGCTACCTGCTGTGCCATCACCATGCGGGGTAAGCATCATTCAGTCACTATGTGGAATGAAAAGAAACACCAGGGCCTATCACATCATCACCACATGTGAATTTTGTTCATGATGAAAGTGTCTAGAAGCATTTCATGGGTCAATTTCATGCAAAACACTTTGGCAGTTGGGCTAACCTCATAAGCCCTATCTGTTAGAAAATGACTAGGTATCCTTTTATCATTTGAGTTAGTTGGCATCAGGTATGCATATATGTCCATATGCACTTTATTCAAGATAACAATTCTAGCATCCTAGTCTGGCTTGTTTTGTTAGGCATTTCTTTTCAGAATCATACACATGAATTCTTAAATCAATAGCAAGTTATTATGCACGCTGGACCAAAAAATTAAATAAAATATGCACACTGGTCATCAATGTCACTTGGTAATACGACATTAATCAATTATGAAACAGAAATGACTCAGCATAATATTCTGTCTTCAGAGATTGAACCATGTGATTGATGGTTCTATCTTTTGAGTTTTTCAGCAGGTCCTTTCTTTTGATAGCATCGTGCTTAAGAAAATGACCGATTTTCTTAGAAGGGGCTCCATATCAGAAAATGCCACAATTTTGAAAACTGCCTGGATCTGGAATAAAAGATAGAACTCTGTGTTTTGTGGTAACTTGAGAATTTGGCCTGTATTGCAGATAACAAGAGTTTACAAGAAAAAAGAGCATGTTGAGGTTGAGTTCACTGTAAGTTTGTCAATCTTATCCTCTGGCATCATCAGGGTGAACACTAGGAAACACTATGTAATAACCCTATCCAAATTCTGCTGGAGCTATGTTATGCTTGCAGGTAGGGCCTATCCCAATTGATGATAATATTGGCAAAGAGGTTGTCACTCAGATTAGAACTACCATAAACAACAATAAGACGTTCTATGCTGATTCTAATGGTCGTGATTTCCTAAAAAGGGTATGTCATGCAGTTGCCCCAAAAGCCAACATTATGTCCTAAAGTACAATTATATCCCTTTGCTATTATTTTGTGCTTATTTCTTCTTCCCCATGTCATTTGTGCTATGATGGGGTGTTGGTGATTCTAATTGTACATTCAGTTGTTCAGATAATCAATGAAAATTTTTTTTGCAGATTCGAGATTACAGAGAAGATTGGGATTTGAAGGTTAATCAACCAGTTGTAGGAAATTATTACCCTGTATGTTCTGGCCATATTGAGCAACCATCTTATCCACACTGTGTATTAATTGCTCAGTCTTGTCCACTACGTTTTCCTTCCTGCCTAGTTGAACATAATCAGGATGCAAAAACTCGTCTGATAAGCTAATAAATGGAGAGGAAGACTTGAGGTGCTGACCTTGACTAGGATAGCTTCCATGGTTTCTGCAGCAGACTAAATTCATGTAAATTGCAAAGTAACTTTCGAAAACTTCCAATTTAATTAATAGGACAGAGAGCTGATATAATATACTTACAGGGTAAAAATAACCACAATGAAGACAGTGAACTAAAATGTAATTTTCATACATTTATAGACAGTCTACCCTTAGTTTACATTCAACCGTGTTGCATAAAGTTTAGCATCCATCTGAAGATACTACTCGCTTTTTGTTGCATCATTGGATAATATCCAGGTAGTTACCTTTTGCCATTAACTTAACAGTTGAAATGCATTTCGCCTGCCCGGGATAATATGAAGAATCCACTTTATTTTGTTTTTCACTTTCAGCACACAATTGAAACAAACCCAGATGCTGGCATCCCTTTGTCTAACTCATATGGGCGCAGTCAATTCGAGAGCTGTATATATTATTAACCAGGTTGATAACCTATAAGGTTATCTTCTTGCATGAATTAGTGGCAAAAGAGAATTTTTCAGCTTTGTCAATCTTTTCTCAAATTCTTCAATGGCATGGGTAACATGCTTAAGGTCAACTCGAGAACGCTGAATCCCCTTCTAGCAATGAGTTACGAAACAGGCACATGCCAGAATGCGTCAGAAAAAGGTCAATTCAAGCTTGATTGAAAGTAGCTTTTACAATAAACATTGTTTAAAAAGGAAAAACAGAATTTTGCTTGCTAAGATCACGACTAGAAATTCTCCAATCACATCAAATTACTGTTTTAGTCTCTGTTTCCTCATTAACTCTTTGAATTACATAAAGATCAATGTGAAAGTAAAAATATTTTACTGCAATCTACTCGGGTGCTAATCATTCTGGTATTGTCCTTCCAGATTAGTCTTGGCCTATATATTCGAGATGACAGTACAGAGCTCTCAGTTCTAGTCGATCGACCTGTGGGAGGTTCAAGCATCATTGATGGGCAATTGGAACTAATGCTCCACAGGTTTCTTTTATCCCTGTTGCTTTGAACCTCAATAAACAATGATGAATACCGTATTCCAGTATACCACTTAGAGATTTGAGATAAGTTTGGGTCATACAGGAGGTTACTTTGTGATGATGACAAAGGCATCGCCGAGGCGCTAAATGAAACACTCTGTGTCATTGATGATTGCAGGGGACTCACTGTAAGTGGTACAGGTTCTATTCCATTGTCTTCAGTCTAAAACTGGTTCTACTTACACATTGTAAGATGTAACATGCAGATCATGGGAAAGCACTACCTGAGAATTGATCCTTCAGGCGAGGGTGCTAAATGGCGTAGAACATTTGGACGGGAGATATATTCTCCGCTTCTACTAGCCTTTACAGAGGAGGTGAAAGAGTAACGTCTTCGTTTCTTCTGTCATCACTGCAGACAAAATTCATTTATTAGCTTATTATCGTTCTGCAGGGAGGGAAAGAAGGGGCAAACTCCTATATACCAACCTTTTCAGCATTAGCTTCTTCTTACACCTTACCTGATAATATTGCCCTGATCACCCTCCAGGTTATGAATCTCAATCTATGTTTAGTTCTTTGAAAAGGAAAAGTTCAAGACCAACTTTATAAAGTGTGCTTTGAAATTGTATTTGCAGTTCTTCTAGATATTTGGATCAAAGATTCTATATTTCAGCCTGACATTGCCACTTAAAAAACGCAAATGATGGAGCAAAGAATATCTCCCTTCTTTTGCTAAATCGTTGTTATGTTTTCTCAATCACTGCAGGAGCTGGAAGATGGGAATGTTCTCCTTAGATTGGCACACTTATATGAGGTTCTTACTTTATTTAGATCGTAGCTCTCCAGAAAATTATTTACAAGTTCTTAATATTTCTTGAAGATGTAACTTTTCTGTGGTAATTTAAACTCAAGATTGGAGAGGACAAGGATCTCTCAGTTATGGCCAATGTCGAATTGAAGAAACTCTTTCCAGATAAGAAGGTAACAGCAGAATAAAGAGCAACAGTTCACAGTTGTATGCTTTCCGCCGCTTAAGTGATTTGTCTCATGTTATCTTCTCCTGCAATGATTCAGATAAACAGGATGGTGGAGCTTAATTTATCTGCTAACCAAGAAAAAGCGGATATGCTGAAAAGAAGACTGGTGTGGAAAGTAGAAGGCTCTCCTGAAGGAGCCAATCCAGTCAGGGGAGGTCCTGTAGATCCTATAGAACTTGTGGTGGAGCTTGCACCCATGGAGATCCGCACCTTTGTTTTAAACTTTGGCTCTTAGGGGCTACTCAAGTGTAAGAAGTGCGGTGCCAATGTGAGATTTCATCGGACAATTTATAAATCGTGCAGGTTAACCGTCTATAAGGCCATCCTGAACGGTACACGAGCAACTTGGGTAAGTCTATGGAGTATTCACCCCAATTCAGTTTGAAAGGGGAAGGCATATGTTGTATGGGACAAAAATCAGACATCATCTTACTCGGTCTCTAGTTCTCTCTCTCTCTTCTCTGGTTTTAATTATTAATCCCCTGCAAATTTCATCTCCACAAGCAGGTCTTCTCAATGGAATGACTCTTCTTGTCTGCCAGGTGGACATTTTGTTGCATATCACCAATCAATCCTAAACACAACAGGTCTCATCTAATAGAAATAGACTCAAAATTCCATAACCTACACTTTTAGGTCAACAAAGCATCCTATTTGGCCCCGAACCATGTAGGTATTATTGTCTATCCTATCACATGAGCTAGGATTTCATATTGTAGCTGGGTATGTGCAAGTGATAGATCAAGTATAAACTGCCTACATATTTGAGAAACCAGGGAGAGCAAAAAATGGTTAACATGGCAGCCTTCATTCTCTCCAATTTTGGAAGCTCTTTCGTTGTTATGGGATTGGTGTGTACATTGTCTTATGAATTTGGTACTCCCTCCTAAAGAAAAAGCAGGTGAATCACCCAAGAAGTGGGTTTCACATAACTTATCCGTCAGATGGTATAAATCACGAAATCAAGCTCCTGTGGTTCTTTTACTACGATGCTTGGAACAACGTGATGCTCCAAGTCCAATGTTTTGTTTCGGTTCTTGAATTTATTATAATTTGAAGGGGGTACCCCATATAAGTTATGTTGGTGCACCACCGCACGAAGAGCTTTACTCATGCGATGTTTATAGAGTTTGTCCTCATATGCCAATATAATAACTTCAATCATTCTATTCTTTCTACCAGACATACCATAAGAGCGCTTGCAGAGTTAATAATCAAGGCCCTAGGGTAGTTCAAGTGCTATGCTGATTTGTCTGTGTTATGCGCACATTGCATAGCAGGCGTATGCCATGTTATATAACAATGGGCTAGAGCTCACAATACTTCAGACTTTCTACTGACTGTTAATTATGATCGTTCATGGGTAATAAGATGAAAACAATTTTATGTTCCGCCAGAAGAATTCAGCATGGTAATCACCGAAAACCTGGAGAGGCTGCTTGAAGTCGGTCTGTCTGTTTGTGATAGATAAGTTACTGCAATATGGACTATTTTCAATGAACACAGGTGCATCAAAGGAGCTATTTCTTGCACTTAGGATATATCCCATACCAACTCTTCCCCTTCTCACGTAAAAAACAAAAAAGATATCGTGACCATTATATCAAGATGATGAAAAATCATCATATCATCTGGAGATGTTACAGCTATGCTCTTATACCAAAAAGACAATACACTTTTACTATTCATATAATACTACAAGATGCCATGTTTAAAGAACTGACAACCTTTATTTTTTATCAAGAGAGATGCACTCCCCGTCACAATTACCACATGGATATGAACCTAGCGCCTCAATTAAAATTAAAGGGACGGCATAGTTATGCCAACTTGAGCATGGTTGTAATTTGGGAGCAAAGGAATGTAGTTGAATCTCGAGAAATAACAATTGCATCGGGCACACAAATTGAAATGGCTGTAGTGCTAAACTGACAGCAACCATTGAGTGAGCCCATATAATCACAAGCTTACTGGTATATCCGTTTTTTCCGCATCTACCACTGCTAAGACCGCTCTATCTGTTATTTCCAATTCCACTGCAAGTGAGTCTCTAGTGTCTTCCGAGTCGATGAAAAGCACTTATTTTGACAATTGCGGTATGAAAATCAGCCAGATGGAATCATATCACATTTGAGTGAAAGTTGAAATTAAGTCAACTCCTGCCTCTCCAGTTCCCCTCCATTGCTCACTGCAAATGAAAGATTTTAATTAAAGTGATGCCAACGGTATCAGCAATTTGGAACCCAGTAATACACGGAGACTAGAAAACAGAACACCAATTTGAACTGGATGAGCAATCTGAAGAAAATCCAAGAGAAAAACCAATGCAAGCAAAAAATCGTTATGTGCAGTTGAAGTAAGCAATTTTTTCACTACGAACAATAGTGGATGTGGCACTTGGCTTCTGCATACAGATAGCTATACTTAACAAAAGCCAATAAGCTAGTCAAATGCACAACTACAGCCTAATAAAAATACAAAGAGGTGACTGCTGCCCAATCTGAAAAACTTCATGCAACCCACAAAATAAAAGCTGTCTGAGAGATCATCATGACCAAGCGGAAGTGTTCATAAATATTAGTTGGAGTTCGTTAGACATTTCTGAAGAAATTCATGAAGAGAAAACTGATGAAGGCCATTACAGGTCCATCCCTATCCTTCATTTGCAACTATATGACTGACCTTACATTTTGGAGGCAGCATGAAGAAAAGAACTCCACTGGCAACCTTTATGACTAGTACCATGGCATCAGAACATTCGTCTAGTATATAACTGGGAAGGGATGCACATACTCCTAAACAAAACGTGAATGAAAGGATTAGTTACGTCATCGTTGAGGATATATCATAACCGAATTATTATTCAAGCAAGATGCAAGATATAAACCTCTTTGGGCGTTATTATGCCGTTTTGGTTCCAAAATTTATTGCAGTTCTCTGAGGAAGAATGCCGCATGTAATAAACGATAAACATCTCAACCATTGAGTGGTTAATTACTTGAAACTTATAACGTTTATCGATATCAAGTTGAAGCCTGAGAAGCGACTTTCATCTCTTCTTCTTTAAAGAAGTTCCCCGGGTCATTCTTGTGGCCACCAATTCGACCCTCATAAAAATCACTTGAAACAGTGGAAACTGGTAACCATCCAAGCCTAACCGCACTTTCCAGAATCTTTTCTGCTTTTTCCACACTTCCTGCTTTGGCAAATCCACAGACTAAAGTATTACATGTAGTCACACTTAGCTTAGGCTTGCGCTCTCCTATCTTATCGAGTACCGTCACAATTTCCAAAAAACTTACTTTTCCACACAATGTAGCCAGAAGATCATTATAGACATCTTCACTCATGGAAAAGCCCTCGACAAGCAATTCATCAACAAGCTCAATAGCTTTTATCAAGTCACCTTCCTTGCAATAAGCATCAACCATCACCGAATAGAGTACTTCATCAGGCTCAATCCCTCGGCCCACCATCTCCTCAAAAGCAGCGAATGCTTTGAGTCTGTTCCCAGCGCTGCTCTGACCATTTATTAGTGAAGTATAAGTCACGACATTTGGTGGCAGATTCTGCTGTTGCATCTTGACAAAGAGATCCTCTGCTTTACTTACCGTTCCTGCCTCACAAAAATAATCAATGAGAATGGTATAGGTCACATGATTAGGTGCAATGTGCCTATCAACCATAACTTCCACCAAATTCTCAGCTTCACTCAGCTTTCCCAACTTGCTGAAGCCATCAATTACAGCGTTGAGAGAAACAGTAGATGCAAATCCTTTGTTCACCATATCATTAAACAAAGAGAGAGCCTTCTGTACATTGCCTTCTTTGAAGCAACCATCGATAAGGGCAGAATAAACAAAGCTATCAGGTTGAACTCCCACAGATAGCATCTCATCAAACAAATAGAATGCCTCACCTAAATTGCCAGATATACAGTATCCATCTATGATTGTAGCATACGTCACTCTATTAGGAGCCAAGCCTCTAGATGAAATTCCATCAAACAGCTTCCTAGCTCCAACAACGTCTCCTAACTTACAAAGACCATTAATCAAGGTATAACAGAAATGTAAATAAAAATACCAGCCACTAGGCCCTTTTCCTGGAGTTCAGAAAAAACCTCCATTGCTTCTTTTAGTTTCCCGTTCTTTGAAAGTCCTTGGATCAACAGTCCGTAAATCTGCACATCTGGGAGCACTTGCCGCTCGAGCATGACCTTAACAACTGTGAATGCTTCTCCAACGTCACCTCCTTTACAATGACCATCAATAAGAGTCGTGCAGATGACACCATTTGGTGCTACACCGCGGTCTATCATCTCCATGAAGAATCTGCCAGCTGCCAGCATATCTGCTGCCTTACAATACCCACTGATGAAAGACCCATAAGTATATTCATTAGGCTTGCACCCCTTCTCCGACATTTCAACTAAGTATAGCCTTGCTTCTTCCATCTTGCTGGCTTTGCAGAGCCCCATGATAAGAGAATTATCGCAACAAAACATCAGGTAAAATCCCTCTCCTCTTCATTTCCTCAAAAATTTACTTTGCATCTTCGAGTTTATTTTGTTGGATGTGGCCCTTGATTAGAGTCGTAAATAATTGCATTTGGTTTTACATTTGCGCTAATCATCTCATCCAAAAGGCTGTTAGCCGCTTGGAGATGTCCACTGAGGCATAGGCCCTTTATTATCACAGCGTAGGTGTAAACTGAGGGTAGCAAGTTTCTACTTTTCATCTCAATCAACATCTCACGAGTCTTAACCATGTCTTGCTTCCTACAGTATTCCTCTATTAGTGGATTATAGCTCTGAGTGTCAGGGCTTGTGCCCACGACAGTCATCTCTTTGAGCAGAGCATTAGCCTTCTCCACGTCACCAATCCTACAAAGACAGGTGATGAGTACGTTGTATGTGGGAACCTTCAACTTTAGACCACGGTCAACCATCGAATCTTTGATTCTGAAAGCCTCATGGACATCACCTTCTTTCATGAACCCATCCAGCAATGCTGTGTAGGTAATTTGTTCAGGATTTAATCCAATATCGAACATTTCGTCAAGTAATGCTTTTGCCTCTCTCGACCTTCTGTGCTTACAAAAGCTATCGAAGAGTAAGGGTGATTGATTCTAGGATGGATTGGGTCCGGACCTAGAACCTGATCTACATACATAGCAAAATTGGAATTGGCACCAGCAATTGCAAGCCGTCGAGGATCAACCGTCCCATTTCCGCAAAGATTTGACAACCCGCATTATGATACTTGGCCACCATTATCAACCATTCTTAAAACCGCATAGAAAAGTATGGACAATTGAACATGCACAAAATTGGGCAATCGCAAACTTTGCCGTGAGATTCATAGTGGAACGAGAACCGGCACGATTTCTAGTACTAATTATCGATGGAATTAAGTAAAGTGGCCACGGTCATGCAGCTTTCAAACTGATATGGCTTTGATGGTAAATGAAACATCTTATGCTTAGTTATCAAACTACATATTGATCATTACCTAGTCATGCAGCTTCCACACGATGCATTCAAAAGTATTTTCCCCACTACAGTTCGACGAAATACCCAGGGACCTGTACTTGAATTACATTATCAGGTGTCCATTTCCCTTTTATGGCATTTAAAACTTTGAAAGCCACCACTTTGCAACATCTATAGGTCTTTCAGAAAAATCTCAACAAAGAAGCTATACCGTGTCAATCTTCTTGATTTATCTTGATAAATAATTTGCTATCAAGTGAATTTTTTTCAATGAACTCATCACAAGACATCTATATATAAATAAGAATTTCGTTGACAGATGATTTGAGAATACTAACTGAGTTAATTAGAAAAAAGCACCGCCTCAAAAAGTTAACCAAAAAATTGAAACAAGTATTTTTTGAGATGTTGACACCCGAATTTTAATCGACAAATCGAGCGTACATCTTTCTAGAAATGGAAATAGAGGACAACAATTATAGGAAAAGAACAAAAGGTAAAATAAATAAATGCCGTACAGGCCTAGCTCGGCGCAGCCCAGTCCATCAGCTCAATTCAATTCGCCCCAAGCCCATCATTCCAGGCCACTACAGAGCCCATCCATTTTAATCCCAATTCGGAAGCCCATCCGAAACAGCAACCCATTATCTTAGTTTTACTTGCTCTCCTTTGGGCTGATTAAGAGGAAGTGTTTCTCTCAGGACGCAATTAAGTAGGCCCAACCACGTATCGCGATTTAAAAATGCCGTAGTTATGTCCGGAGTGGTAATTTCAGAGCACCTAATGATTGTTAATACGTGAAGTATTGATTCTATCCTCCATTCATTAGGTGAGATGGAAGGAGGTGCACATACGAAAGGCAAGGAGTATAGTACCTCCATTTGACCCTCCCTTTCATTTACTGGATCAACTAACTTTGGCATATCTCAAATTGACATTTCTTTATTCATTCATTTTTTTTTTGCTATGCTTTCTTTTGATTCGATGAGATCGGCAATTCATCATAGTGGGGGTTACGTATAACGTGGAAAGAAGACCGCCAAGTACTCAAACCTCAAGCCTCTCATTAGATCATCTTTGTCTCGAGTTACTTCAAGGATAAAAGCTTGCGAAACGCATTTCCATCTTCAGTTTTTTTCTCTAGTTCATTGAATTTTAATTCTTAGAAAAGATAAAAATACATAAACTCATCATCTAATTTTCCCGACTGAAATAAAGAACTATAGAATCGTTGGCTTCTTTGCCCATGTTTTGCACACGTTCTGTTCTTGATTGGACGTCATAAGGGAACAATTGGGTTGTAAACTTGGTATTTTAGGCTTTTAGCAATTTTGAAAATCATTTCAGTCAGAACTAGTTGTGGTTGTCGGACATGCTTCATTTGAATCAAAAGCTAATAACTTGATTTTCCACACTTATTGGAGTCATCAAACAAGCCCTGGCGATGCTTTTTGTTTGGTACAAAACTAATATATTTTCTTTTCTTTTCAAGGTTATTTCAGGTTATTATTGAGACATATTGGTGAATTCAAATCTGAACAAATCAACAAGCTAAAAGCCAGGACATTGATAAGAGAGATTGCGGATTTTGTCTTAGCACTTTGCAAGAGCATTGACTTTTGAAATCTATTTAGTAGTCTATCAACATATTAATTGAGTTTAACTAAATCACTAAAATTCAAGAACAATGAACATATTTTTTTTTCAATTAATTAAATTTGATGAAATGGATCATTTCTTCATTTTTTATGGTGAATGCCAAACCCAACCTAGGGGTGTGTATTAGTTTGGTCCAATTAGGAACTGTTTCGAATCGGACTCAATCAGCTGATTGTCGGTGATTTCCAAGAGAATGGGGTCTAGCATATTGGAACTTGAAATAATCAGTGTGGTTCCAAATTTTATGAAAGAAACTGCACTAACTGGATTAGACGGATGGGCGAGCCCAAATTTCTTTACTTTTTTTTTATTCTGAAATAAAGCAAACTCTCATTTTTATATAGGGAAAATACCACTAAAAACTCCAAACTTTGCCACTCATGACAAATTTACCTTGAACTTTTTTTATGACATGAAAAATCTTAAACTATATTACTTATAATAAATTTAGCCAAAACTTTTTTTTATGACACGAAAAACTCTAAACTATGTCACTTATGATATATTTACCCTACAATACCTTGGCCATGAGCATTTTTGTCTTTTTCCTTTTTTTTTTTTTCATTCTCTCTTCCCTCCATTGGCCATGGCAGAGGGAGCCGGCGAGTGCGACCCTCTCCAACATTGAGCAAGAGTTGCCCTCACTTGGGCGGGCGAGGGTTGCCCTCGCCAAATCTGGCGAGGACAGCCCTCGCCCAATGCCGATGAGGGCCCTCGCTGACTTCCCTCCCTCATGGCCGGCGGAGTGAAGAGAGAAGGAAAAAAATAGAAAAAGAAAAAAGATGAAAATGTCCATCGGCTAAAGTATTAGAACGTAAATACGTCACAAGTGGTATAATTGGAGGTTTTTCGTGTCATAAAAATATTCAGGTAAATTTATCACAAATAGCATAGTTTGGGATTTTTCGTATCACAAAAAAAATTTAGGGTAAATTTATCATCAATAATATAGTTTAGAGTTTTTTATATTATAAAAAAATCTAATTTAAATTTATTATAAGTGGCCTAATTTAGGGTTTTTGGTGCCCAGTTTCAATTCTCTCTTTCATTTTCGCCTCTCGCGCCCTCACGCTCGCGCTCTCGCTCAGTGCGCTTCTCCCTCTCTTGCGCAGCCTGCTGGCCACCGGCCCACCACCGCGGTCTCGCCAGCTGGCTGCCGTCCACCACCCCAAGGTGCCGCGCTCGAGTTCCGTCTCTGTTGCTCTCTCTCGCGTTTGCCCTTGCGTTCGATCGCTGACTCGCTTTTTGCCTTTGCGTCTCTCTGGCGCTCTCGGTCCTCCCATTTTCACGCTCGCGGTACTACTTCGTTTTTGCCTGGAATTTTCTTTGTGGGTTTGCCTCCTTTGATTTCGTCTCGTTCTTAGGTCTCGGTTACGAGACTGTTGGTTCTTATTTGTGCAAATTTGCTTCCTCATGGCCGTGATTCTCTATTGATTGATTGCTGTTGTGTTATCTGGAATTTTCTTGTTTTGTTTGGTAGCCGGTGGGAGCTTTCAGTATGATGATCACCGGTTCGGGACTGACCACCGACCCTACCTGGTCCAGCTCCAGGGTGGGAACTGACCCACCTTGGAACGGATCACCCCTACCTCACCGACATACACCAGGGTGACCCTTTTTTTATCTAATCTTCTTGCTTGGACCAAAATGGAAAGTAATTGTAGACTTTGTCAAGCAAGGATTCCGCAATTTCCTCGGAGCGCATTTTCATCGTCAATTCTCATATCGTGTTCTATTCTTAGCGTGGACACAATGAGGATGCTAATGTTACTTTAGAGGGGCAACGATTCTCGACACTGGCAGTTTTTTTCGAGGTCCACACCTGATTCAAAAAAAAAAATGCATGCTGAATGTGTTTGTATTTCTCAATCCAATGAGGATCTCATTTTGCTTTGTCCTTATTTTGATGATACAAGGTCATATAGATTTGTGTGAAGACATTACAGTCACTTTTGCTAGTTTGTTTCTGCTAATATATCCGTGACATCTTGTTCTCTGCCATTTCAACTTTTTTCAAAAGAGAACTCTTAATTGGCAGTTTCTGGGTTCACTATTAAATGAATTCAGGTTTTAACTTCCAATTGCCAGACAAAAAGTTGCCTATGTATCCATTTTTATTTCCATTTGTAAGAAAAGGTGATCTCAAATCTCATCGCATGTGACAATGAGCAAGTGGAGACGATTGAGATGTGTTTTATTAATAAACCAGCCTCTGGAAGCTAGAATGTCGTCTAATCCTTTCTTATGTTCTCGCTTCAAAGATTTTGCTGTGCAGTATCTCTGCTTGCAGATAACATGCAAGCTTTGTTACCACATTTATTGTGATGAAAATATTATTTTTTTAATTGAAAAAGAGACAACTTTGATGTGAATTTTTTTCAATTGAATTTTTTGGCAAAAATTTTCAAGATATCTTTAACGTTGTTGTCAATTAAAATTAAAAATGTTGCAGACATTATTTTTTTCAAATTTAAACAAATAAAAATTTAAAAAGCTTGAATCAATTATCTAAAGGGACTTTTCAAATGTGTTTTTACCGAATGGCATTTCTTTCAAAGTTGCTTCTTAAAGCACAATTTACCAAATGGTCTTTGCATTTCCCCAAAGCTCGTTGCAAATGCTGAACTAAACGCATCCTCAGTATGCTTGCTAGATGCCCTACTGTTGTTGAATTTCTCTGTAGGCGTGTGTGATGATCAATTTCAATTGTATGTGGACTGCTTCTGGATACGTGCGATTTATGATAGTTCCTCTTTTGAAATCAGGCCAAAATCAAAATAGAAGTTCACTGGAATTTAATGCTACGATTGCTGACGATGCACTCATATTTGCTGGTGATGATGTTTGTCTCAGTTTGTACTGATCTGTTATAAATGTCAACTAACTTGACTTCCGTTTTTTCTTTTTCTGTTTCGAGAAGAGGGTTGCTGTGCTAGAAATGGCAAGTACAGAGAGTTGAGAGAATGTCACTGTTCAGTTCACGAAAGAGGACATACAAGTATTGTTGAATGACGAGCCAATAACCGAGAAGTCTGACGTCAAGGTTGTCTTCATTTTAATCTTTTTAAAAATTTCCCGATGAAAGTATTCATATTCATATTCTCTCTGTTGATAGGGTGAGTTAGAGTATATGACCCAGCAAAATAGGAGGCTAAAGCTCTGTGTGAGGTGGTTACAAGAAGTTGATGAAACCCATCTCCTTGAGCTGGAGAGATTGCGAAATTCAGTGGAATCTGCAGAGAAGAAATGCATGGATACCGGTAAAATTGTTCTCTCCTTGCAATATGATTCTAATTTCTTTTGAAGGAAGACTTTAACTTGGTTTTAAGTTTTCCAAAGCACGGAAGTGGATTGGTGGATGGTGGATACAAGCATTTGTAATAGTAACATATCGTGGAGTTAAGATGGCATTAATTGACAAAAGAAACTTTTATAGATCTGTTTGGTTTACCATGTTTGCAGTAGTAACACTCCATTTTAAGTATGCACATTCATGACAAGATGTTTCACGTGCTTGTCCAAAGCACTGGGACCATTTACAATTCTAACGTTGAATAGAAGAAGATATTAGTAGTTCGTCAACTGTAACAAGTCGTTGATCGGCGTGATGGGCAACAACCAATGATTCCTGCTTAACTAATCAACTTATGGAGTCACGGCCTTAAGTTTGCATTTGAGTGTGTAGACTATTTGAGAATATAGCTAAAATACTCTTTTATAAGTACATCGACATGCTTTGATGATCTTGAAGTGTGTTGGAGCTTGTAATTAGATAATGGCCACCTAAATTTAAGCAATAGAGGAATGGAACAATTCAAAAAGCTATGTATCTATTTACTTGCTGAATTTTATCCTAGTCAAATCCCTTCATGGCTTTTGTATAATGGTAACCATGCTGAACAAGTCTTAATCTTGTGTGATGTCCATCATAACATGCCAATAAATTTCATTGAATGATACACAAGTGTCCTGTTGATTATGAAATGGGAAGTGTTTTTGCATGTTTTGTGGCATTTTTATGTGATCAATTATTGTGGGAATCATTAGTGACAATTGCATGCTTCTTGAAATAGACAATTTCGTTTGCATGTAGAGCTTGAAATGGAAAAGAAGCTGGGTGAGCTCAATGAAATTTTTGCTGAATCAAGAGAAAAATACTCTGATTTGCGAAAGGAACTTGCAAAACAAAACAAAATGATGGGGGTAAGACTACTATTCATGTAGTTGCGTTTGACTTAAATTGCAAGAGTCGTCCGCGACTTCTTTCCCTAACTATTCATGGTTTTGTCTACTAGGCTGCAGTTAAGTGCTATACGATGGAAAGAGAAGCAATTATAAAACTTGACAAAGCTACACGAGAAATTGGCTGCTCGTCCCCAGGTAAGATCAATTTTTCCATGGAAAAGGAGAAACTGCCGAATAGTCACTAAAAAGTGGATAAGGAGAAACTGCCAATTGTAAAAAGCCTTAGTATGTTAAGGGTTATTACAATACGCTCCAAGAGTAACTAAGTAGTTTAATAAATTGATGCTATTTTACTATGTGAACACATTTTGAGCATATTAGTGTTACTATTATGCTCTATGGATCAGGGTTCAGTAAAATGTCTTCAAGAAGAACTTCTTAGACTGGAGGAAGATCGTGATGACCAGATCCAGACGTGTCCAGGCCTCAATGACTCATTTGCGCGGTCATCGGGAAACTACGGAAAAATTGCTCGTGCATTTAGACAACTTAAGGACAGAGGCCAAAGCGTTAAAGGTTTTTTGAAAGCCATTTTCCTTTGTTTGGATGCATAAGTTTGTTTAAAAAAAAATTATGTAAGTTTTTCTTTATTTATAGGGCACATGTCCATCTGAATCAGAGCAAATACAAATGTTGCAGCAACAGCTTGCTGCTGTAAATGAAAAATTAATGGTAATGTTTTCTATTATGTGACCTGTTCTCTATCTTTATATCTTATAATAGTACTTGTTTTGTTTCCTTTAGTCGGCTGATTTGTCCGCTATAGAAACATGGGCGCAATTTGATGAGCAGAAGAGGACAATTGGTTGAAGGAAAACAATTGAGGAAGAAACAACATAATATCATTTTGGTAACCGTCTTGTCCAATAGCACAAAAATAAAATATAGAAAGTTGTAAAATAATAAGATCTTGCTTATTTCAGGAACTACAAGGCAATATCAGAGTGCAGGCACCCTCCGTGGGAAGGACTGCATCCGAACCTGTTGCTGAAGCAGAAGTATCTGATGAACTGAATGGAGTTACTTCTACTGAACCAAGGGCCCCTTTAACATCTGCACAAAGACTTGCAATTTCTACTGCCTCAGCTGCTGATGTTTCACCTGATCCCTTTGGTTTGGAAGCCAAACATTTCACGGAGTTTTGTGTTTTAAACAGAGATGTAAGAACCTTTTGTTGCTTTCTGATCTTAAGAAATTCTATAAGCACCGTTCTTCACATATCTAAGGAGTTTTTTTTGTATTGGTCTGTATTGTCCTGGAAGGTGTTTACAAATTCAGTAACCTTATAGGGTCGGTCTAATATTCTTATTCAGACTCAGCAAAGGATCTGGCATTGGAGCTTTTGGAAAATGTATGTTACTCCGTATTGCGCATTTGCATTAGATTAATTACTTTGTCCTTTGTGAATGGTAATGAGGTTCTGTAGGATCCTCAATGCTTCCCTTTATATCGCCACTCTGCTGTGAGATATCTCTTCATTACGGTAGATTGTGGAGGGATTTGTCTTCTTTGACCTAGATACTGGGAATTGTTTCTTGTTCAATGATCTGCATAAATTTGCTTTGCTTTGTTTCACTCGTGCTGTGTGAAGCAAGGTTGCAGATGCAATGGGTCTGTTCATGGGTGCTGAAATGTGTTCTTCACTTGCCTAGAGCATAATACTAGGATATACTTGTTTGGACTTGTTGAGTAAGAAATGGTTGATATATGTCATGGCTCTGGTTGATAGCTTAAGTTATTGGAACACATTGTTAGTTCATATGGTATTATCGTATTAGCACATATCAAGAGACCGAATTTCAAAACATTTTTCTTAGTGTTATTCTTTTTGTTTTCCTTGTATCTGTACTCTAGTTCTGGTTATTTTCATGTTTCACGTGTCAGATTTAGCTTCCATGCAAGAAGCAGTGTTAAGGAATACATGCTTGACAATTATAATGGGTCTGTTATTTTGATAGCTTAAGCTTTTGGGACAAATTGTTAAGCCATTGGAGTAAACTTTTAATTCGATGCGAAGTAAAGTTTTAATCCGATGCTTTAATGTGTGGCAAGCATAAAGTAGATGACCATATGTTTATATTATGGAGAGACTATATGGAATGTATCTCTAGATTGAGGTAGACTTTTCCTAACAATACATGACACTCCAATATAATTTTACAGTCGTATACATGAAATGTTGTTTTTGGCATTTGAGATAGCATCTAGTACAACGGAAATGAGGGATCCAAATTGTGGATGATTGAGGGCCTGGATTTCTGTTATAATGAACATGAAATTCGAATGTGTGACTGTTCAAATTTGTCAGCAATGGCTTTGTATGTCATGTTTAATGTCTCCAGTGATTTACATCTCTAGATGGAGGGGTTGCATTTATTACGTATTAAGTTAACTAGTGAAATATCTTGCAATTACAATAAGCTAGTAAGCTATCGCGGACTATTATATGCATGACAATGGATGGACATATCAGTTTTTATTATCAACTTATCACAGATAAATTGTATTCAATATAAGCTTCTTTTTTCATTTTGTTCGAATAATGTCTGTTTCATAATATATCTCGGTAATAAGCACTGTTTGGCTATTTGAGGTTTCAGACGCTAAAAGACATACAGCACCTCCGTTTGATTTGTCTGAATTAATAGTGGGGCTCATGTGTTGTCCAGATAAGCTTGAGAGCTTCGGTGTATATGCATTTTGCATCGCAACACACATGCAAACAAATTGTATCCAACCATTTTATTTGGACTTCATATCTTTCAAGATAGATCTCAAGAATTAATCACGCATAAAATTTTTAACGTCTTAGACACTAGAGGACAAAATGCACCTTGATGGCGTTTGTGATAGTGGGCTCATGAGTTATATAGATGACCTAGTATATCTGCACCGTGCCCGACAACGAACCTATTACTATTCGTTGGAGTACAACCGTGGACAAATCAATTTTTCCTGTATTAGCCTTTTTAGTCTAAACAACGGCAATTCTATTTATCATAAGTTTTCTATAATTCATTAGATTAGTTATGGTCATTATAGGTCTCGCTTATAGACATGTATGAAATACTTGAGGGCAAAACATAGCAGACAATAAATTGCAGAACAAATGTGCAATATACATAAAAATAAATGCCTACATTGATATATGTTTTGAAAATGAAAGTTAAAACGTGTTGAAAGAGCATATGAGGATTGAGGACCTATGTTGTACCGACACACGACACGACACGCGACACGACACGACGCGACACGCGACACATCAATTCTCAAAAATACCATTTTCTGAGACGTTGGGACACGTATATTAAATATATATTTTTAATAATTAAATATACCATAATGACAAAAAACAATTGATTTATTATAACCCATAAAACCATTAAGTTCCAATAAAAAGATGAACTCTACTAGTTTAGGTTCCGTAAATTCATCCATCGAAAGAAGCATATTTATAAATTCAATTATGGAAACAGAATATATGTAATAAGAAAACATCTCCTCAAAATTCATGTTCTCATATTCCAATACATAACACTATCTAAAAATGTTTGTCCCATAATGGGACATATCTAATAATAATCAGGCCATCACAATTATAAAATGATTTACCACAGCTCTTAATAAGAAAAAAGACGCAGTCCACCACAATTTCATTTCCTCCCCATCTGACCTCCCTATAATAAAAAAAAAACACAGCCCACCCGTCTGACCTAGCCCACCACTTTTTCCTTTTCCCCCAACACACCCACACACCCCCCTTCCCCGACTTCTCTTCTTCCCAGTTCCCAGCCACCACAATTTCTTTCGAAACAGAGAGGTGTACCTGCGGCGACCGGCGAGCGCGAGCGGGAGAGGGAGCGGCGAGCCGCGAGCGCGACGGCGAGCACAATCGGGAGCGGGAGCGGGAGAGGGAGAGGGAGCGGCGAGCGCGAGCCGCGAGCACGACCGGCTAGCGGGAGCGGAAGCGGGAGAGGGAGCGGCGAGCGACGAGCGCGAGCGGCGAGCACGAGCCGCGAGCGGCGCGGAGGACGGGAGTTCGTCGGTCGAACAGAGGCAATCGTGTTTTAGCCCTAATTTGGAGGTGGACGCTGTTTATTGTTCTCTGTTTTCATTTTTTTACAAATTTACTCTTCGGACACGCCGGACTCGCGCGTCGGAGGCGTGTCCGGAGAGTTGACTTCGTGTCAGAAATACGACACCGTGTTGACCGCGTGTCGGAGGCGTGTCCAACGCGTGTCGACGTGTCCGACACCGACACGTTGGCCATTTTCACGTGTCGGTGCAACATATAAGGACACTAGGTGCACAACAGATGTGTAGGGTGTAGATGCCGCTGGAGTTTGAAACTCTTCTTCACTATATATATCTGGGAATTTAGTGTTGAGAATAATTTTGTTTCGTTCAAAAAAGTTGTTTGGGGAAAAGTGTTCCCACTCTAACAATGTAGATAAGATATTTCATGGTTGAGAGGGATTTGAAGAAAATTTGAAGATGCAAAGAAAATTTTTGAGGAAATGAAGTTGAGAGGGATTTTACCTGATGTTTTTTGCTATAATTCTCTTATCGTGGGGCTCTGCAAAGCCAACAAGATGGAAGAAGCAAGGCTATACTTAGTTGAAATGTTGGAGAAGGGGTTCAAGCCTAATGAATATACTTATGGGTCTTTCATCAGCGGGTATTGTAAGGCAACAGATATGCTGGCAGCTGGCAGATTCTTCATGGAGATGATAGACTGCGGTGTAGTACCAAATGGTTTCATCTGCACGACTATTATTGATGGTCATTGTAAAGGAGGTGACGTTGGAGAAGCATTCACAGTTGTTAAGGTCATGCTCGAGCGGCAAGTGCTCCCAGATGTACAGATTTACGGACTGTTGATCCAAGGACTTTCAAAGAACGGTAAACTAAAAGAAGCAATGGAGGTTTTTTCTGAACTCCGGGAAAAGGGCCTAGTGGCTGATATTTTTATTTACAATTCTGTTATATCTTGTTTGTCTAAACTGGGTAAACTAGCAGATGCTTTTCAACTCCTCGAGGATATGGGTCAAAGATGTGTCAATCCTAACATTGTCACTTACAATACCTTGATTAATGGTCTTTGTAAGTTAGGAGACGTTGTTGGAGCTAGGAAGCTGTTTGATGGAATTTCAGCTAGAGGCTTGGGTCCTAATAGAGTGACGTATGCTACAATCATAGATGGATACTGTAAATCTGGCAATTTAGGTGAGGCATTCCGTTTGTTTGATGAGATGCTATCTGTGGGAGTTGAACCTGATAGCTTTGTTTATTCTGCCCTTATCGATGGTTGCTTCAAAGAAGGCAATGTAAAGAAGGCTCTTTCTTTGTTTAATGATATGGTGGACAAAGGCTTTGCATCTACTGTTTCTTTCAACGCTGTAATTGGTGGCTTCAGCAAGTTGGGAAAGCTGAGTGAAGCTGAGAATTTGGTGGAAGTTATGGTCGATAGGCACATTGCACCTAATCATGTGACCTATACCATTCTCATTGATTATTTTTGTAAGGCAGGAATGGTAAGTAAAGCAGAGAATCTCTTTGTCAAGATGCAACAGCAGAATCTGACACCAAATGTCGTGACTTATACTTCGCTAATAAATGGTCAGAGCAGAGCTGGGAACAGGCTCAAAGCATTCGCCACTTTTGAGGAGATGGTGGGCCGAGGGATTGAGCCTGATGAAGTAATCTATTCAGTGATGGTTGATGCTTATTGCAAGGAAGGTGACTTGATAAAAGCTATTGAGCTTGTTGATGAATTGCTTGTCAAGGGCTTTTCCATGAGTGAAGATGTCTATAATGATCTTCTGGCTACATTGTGTGGAAAAGTAAGTTTTCCGGAAATTCTGACGGTACTCGATAAGATAGGAGAGCGCAAGCTTAAGCTAAGTGTGACTACATGTAGTACTTTAGTCTATGGATTTGCCAAAGCAGGAAGTATGGAAAAAGCAGAAAAGATTCTGGAAAGTGCAGTTAGGCTTGGATGGTTACCAGTTTCCACTGTTTTAAGTGATTTTTATGAGGGTCAAATTGGTGGCCACAAGAATGACCCAGGGAACTTCTTTAAAGAAGAAGAGATGAAAGTCGCTTCTCAGGCTTCAACTTGATATCGATAAACGTTATAAGTTTCAAGTAATTAACCACTCAATGGTTGAGATGTTTATCGTTTATTAGTAAGGACACTAGGTGCACAACAGATGTGTAGGGTGCAGATGCCGCTGGAGTTCGAAACTCTTCTTCACTATATATATCTGGGAATTTAGTGTTGAGAATAATTTTGTTTCGTTCAAAAAAGTTGTTTGGGGAAAAGTGTTCCCACTCTAACAATGTAGATAAGATATTTCATGGTGATCCACACCACATTACCTTGCATAAGCTATCTCTAGACGTGTAAAACATGTACGGTTAATAACAAAGGTACATGGTGTGTATTGTGACCTCCGTTATTATTGAAGTTAGATGCTGAGCTATGTCCCACTGAGAAACCATGTGCAGTATTTGATCAGTAAAATGGACATCATTTTCAGTCCAAAGGAAAGCAATGTGGATTGTTTGTGATATTTAGTTCGGAGAAGCAGTGATACCTATTTCAGTGAACTTTGCATTGACATATCTGTATCTTGATTAACGTCAAACTACTTATTTTTGGTAAAAGTCAAATTGACATGCTACTCTTCATTTAATAATGATGTGTTTTTTTTAAAAGAAGGCTTTTCCCATGATTATATTGGTCTACCTGAACAATTTGACTGTTTAGTAGTTGACCAGAAAACAGTACAAAACTTGAGAATTAGAGTGCCAATAACTCTGCATAAAAAGTCATGAGTATTTTCAAGTTGCTTCTGACATCTTGTCAATTTTCTTTAGCTTCTAAAAGGATACATGTTTGTCTGTTTGTTACCACTCTCCACATTTTGTGCTTCTTTGTTTATATAGCTCGTGTCACTCAATCTCCTTCCTCTTATGTTTCCTTGGCAGGGTTTGGCTAAATATGTCAAATGGAGTGCAAACTTGATGGAAGAAGAAGTTAAGAGACAGCTGAAGGCTGCAGAACTCCAGGCCAAGAAAAGTCGATTAAGATATTGGACAAACTATGTTCCTCCTCCTAGTAATTCAAAGGCAATCTGTTATCAAAACTTCAGTGGGACGGTACAGTCGTAGCTTTGCTCAAGTCCATGTGCTTGTGCTTATTTGTGTTAGTATTTCTACCTACCTTTTGGTTTCTTCCAGGTGGTAGAAGTTGCGAGTGGTGACTGCATTGTTGTTGCCGATGATTCTGCCCCATATGGCAGCTCAATGGCAGAGCGACGTGTGATTTTGTCCAGTATAAAATGCCCCAAACTGGGGAATCCTGGGAAAGATTAAAAGCCTGCACCATTTCCCGGGAAGCGAGGGAGTTTTTGAGAACATGACTTATTGCGAAACGGGTGTGAAAACTTTTTTTCTTTTGTTTACTACTCATTCGCGTTATAATTCGAGTCATTACCTATTGTTCTTTTTCAATCGGGTGAAAGTTTTGATGGAGTACTCTAGGATGGTCAGCTTGGCAGATGGAGCTTCAACAGCAGCTGGAGCTGCTGATTCAAGAGTGATGGACTTTGGCTCAGTCTCCCTGGTATCTCCCCTCAATGTCCACGGTGATGATGCTGCCTGAATGTGGCAGAGTTGGTGGTTGCACGTGGTTTTGGGACTGTGATTAGGCAACATGATTTTGAAGAAAGATCAAACTACTATAGAAAACAGGTGGCTGTACAATAAGATGCAAGAATTGAAAGGTACTTGCATTTATTTTGCTCTATTGATCTCTTCCTTTCATTTTTTGTTTATTTGATTGTTGTTGTGTTTGATGAGCAGGAAATATCAGAGTGTACTGTAGAATTAGACCGATCCTCCCAGGTCAGAGCACGAAAGAGAAAGTTAGTAGTATTGGCGACAATGGCGAATTGGTAAGTTCAAATCCTAAGCAGGGAAGAGACAGCACTAGGCTGTTCGAGTTCAGCAAGGTGTTTGGTCCTACTGCAGCACAAGGTTTCTTTTATCTTTCCTTGAAGCATCTCTATTGAATAGTTTACTGTTTGCATGCACCAACGCTATTTCGGTAAACTCTAACTGCACCTATTTTGCAGAGGAGGTCTTCTCGGACGCTGGACTATTAATTCAGTCTGTTTTTATTGGATGTAATGTTTGTATATTTGCCTATGGTCCTATTGCAGCAGGAAAAACATATATGATGGTACGTCGGAATTTTTGTTTGTCTTTACAAAATTAGGACTGCTTTTTTATTTATTAAAAGACATTGTTAATACGGAGTGGATCTGGAGCATTATCAAGGGAGGATTGGGGTGTCAATTATCGGGCCCTAAATGATCTTTTTCAAATTGCATAAAGCAGAACCGATGTTTCATATGAAGTTGTTGTGCAAATGGTTGAAATATAAAATGAGCAAGTTCGTGATTTACTTTCAAATGATGGACTTCATGCAAGATATCGTTTCCACATGGTTTCTTTCTAGTTTTGCTATAATGTTTTTGTTTGGTATTCCCTAAATTTCATTAGCTATTGATGATTTCATATTATCAGTCCATATCATCAATAAAAAAATAAAGAGTGCAAACTGCAAAGAAACACATTGTCCGAGATATGATATGGACTGATAAGATGAAATCATCAATAGCTAATGAAATTTAGGGAATACCAAACAAAAACATTATAGCAAAACTAGAAAGAAACCATATGGAAACGATATCTTGTATGAAGTCCATCATTTGAAAGTAAATCACGAACTTGCTCATTTTATATTTCAACCATTTACACAACAACTTCATATGAAACATCAGTTCTACTTTATGCAATTTGAAAAAGACCATTTAGGGCCCGATAATTGACAGCCCAATCCTCCCTTGATGATGCTCCAGATCCACTCTGTATTAACAATTTCTTTTAATAAATAAAAAAGCAGACCAAATTTTGTAAAGACAAACAAAACTTTCCTAGCGTGTACACAATGAGGATGCTACTATTACTTTAGAGGGGCAATGATTCTCGACACTGGCAATTTTTTTCGAGGTCGACACCCGATTTAAAAAAAAAATGCATGCTGAATGTGTTTGTATTTCTCAATCCAATGAGGATCTCATTTTGCTTTGTACTTATTTTGATGATACAAGTTCATATAGATTTGCCTATGTATCCATTTTTATTTCCATTTGTAAGAAAAGGTGATCTCATCGCATGCGACAATGAGCAAGTGGAGACGATTGAGATGTGTTTTATTGATAAACCAGCCTCTGGTAGCTAGAATGTCGTCTAATCCTTTCTTATGTTCTCGCTTCAAAGATTTTTGCTGTGCAGTATCTCTGCTTGCAGATAACATGCAAGCTTTGTTACCACATTTATTGTGATGAAAATATTATTTTTTTAATTGAGAAAGAGACAACTTTGATGTGAATTTTTTTCAATTGAATTTTTTGGTAAAAATTTTCAAGATATCTTTAACGTTGTTGTCAATTAAAATTAAAAATGTTGCAGACATTATTTTTTTCAAATTTAAACAAATAAAAAATAAAAAAGCTTGAATCAATTATCTAAAGGGACTTTTCAAATGTGTTTTTACCGAATGGCATTTCTTTCAAAGTTGCTTCTTAAAGCACAATTTACCAAATGGTCTTTGCATTTCCCTAAAGCTCGTTGCAAATGCTGAACTAAACGCATCCTTAGTATGCTTGCTAGATGCCCTACTGTTGTTGAATTTCTCTGTAGGCGTGTGTGATGATCAATTTCAATTGTATGTGGACTGCTGCCGGATACGTGCGATTTATGATAGTTCCTCTTTTGAAATCAGGCCATAATCAAAATAGAAGTTCACTGGAATTTAATGCTACGATTGCTGACGATGCACTCATATCTGCCATCGATGATGTTTGTCTCGGTTTGTACTGTTCCGTTATAAATGTCAACTAACTTGACTTCTGTTTTTCTTTTTCTGTTTCGAGAAGAGGGTTGCTGTGCTAGAAATGGCAAGTACAGAGAGTTGAGAGAATGTCACTGTTCAGTTCACGAAAGAGGACATACAAGCATTGTTGAATGACGAGCCAATAACCGAGAAGTCTGACGTCAAGGTTGTCTTCATTTTAATCTTTTTAAAAATTTCCCGATGAAAGTATTCATATTCATATTCTCTCTGTTGATAGGGTGAGTTAGAGTATATGACCCAGCAAAATAGGAGGCTAAAGCTCCGTGTGAAGTGGTTACAACAAGTTGATGAAACCCATCTCCTTGAGCTGAAGAGATTGCGAAATTTAGTGGAATCTGCAGAGAAGAAATGCATGGATACCGGTAAAATTGTTCTCTCCTTGCAATATGATTCTAATTTCTTTTGAAGTAAGATTTTAACTTGGTTTTAAGTTTTCCAAAGCACGGAAGTGGAGTGGTGGATGGTGGATACAAGCATTTGTAATAGTAACATGTCATGGAGTTAAGATGGCATTAATTGACAAAAGAAACTTCTATAGATCTGTTTGGTTTACCATGTTTGCAGGAGTAACACTCCATTTTAAGTATGCACATTCATGACAAGATGTTTCACGTGCTTGTCAAAAGTACCAGGACCATTTACAATTCTAACGTTAAATAGAAGGAGATATTAGCAGTTCGTCAACTGTAACAAGTTGTTGATGGGCGTGATGGGCAACAACTAATGATTCCTGCTTAACTGATCAACTTATGGAGTCACTGCCTTAAGTTTGCATTTGAGTGTGTAGACTATTTGAGAATATAGCTAAAATACTCTTTTATAAGTACATCGACATGCTTTGATGATCTTGAAGTGTGTTGGAGCTTGTAATTAGATAATGGCCACCTAAATTTAAGCAATAGAGGAATGGAACAATTCAAAAAGCTATGTATCTATTTACTTGCTGAATTTTATCCTAGTCATATCCCTTCATGGCTTTTGTATAATGGTAACCATGCCCGACAAGTCTTAATCTTGTGTGATGTCCATCATAACAGTCCAATAAATTTCGTTGAATGATACACAAGTGTCCTGTTGATTATGAAATGGGAAGTGTTTTTGCATGTTTTGTGGCATTGATATGTGATCAATTATTGTGGGAATCATTAGTGACAATTGCATGCTTATTGAAATAGACAATTTCGTTTGCATGTAGAGCTTGAAATGGAAAAGAAGCTGGGTGAGCTCAATGAAATTTTTGCTGAATCAAGAGAAAAATACTCTGATTTGCGAAAGGAACTTGCAAAACAAAACAAAATGATGGGGGTAAGACTACTATTCATGTAGTTGCGTTTGACTTAAATTGCAAGAGTCGTCCGCGACTTCTTTCCCTAACTATTCATGGTTTTGTCTACTAGGCTGCAGTTAAGTGCTATACGATGGAAAAAGAAGCAATTATACACCTTGGTAAAGCTACACGAGATATTGGCTGCTCGTCCCCAGGTAAGATCAATTTTTCCATGGAAAAGGAGAAACTGCCGAATAGTCACTAAAAAGTGGATAAGGAGAAACTGCCAATTGTAAAAAGCCTTAGTATGTTAAGGGTTATTACAATACACTCCAAGAGTAACTAAGTAGTTTAATAAATTGATGCTATTTTACTATGTGAACACATTTTGAGCATATTAGTGTTACTATTATGCTCTATGGATCAGGGTTCAGTAAAATGTCTTCAAGAAGAACTTCTTAGACTGGAGGAAGATCGTGATGACCAGATCCAGACGTGTCCAGGCCTCAATGACTCATTTGCGCGGTCATCGGGAAACTACGGAAAAATTGCTCGTGCATTTAGACAACTTAAGGACAGAGGCCAAAGCGTTAAAGGTTTTTTGAAAGCCATTTTCCTTTGTTTGGATGCATAAGTTTGTTTAAAAAAAAATTATGTAAGTTTTTCTTTATTTATAGGGCACATGTCCATCTGAATCAGAGCAAATACAAATGTTGCAGCAACAGCTTGCTGCTGTAAATGAAAAATTAATGGTAATGTTTTCTATTATGTGACCTGTTCTCTATCTTTATGTCTTATAATAGTAGTTGTTTTGTTTCCTTTAGTCGGCTGATTTGTCCGCTATAGAAACATGGGCGCAATTTGATGAGCAGAAGAGGACAATTGGTTGAAGGAGAACAATTGAGGAAGAAACAACATAATATCATTTTGGGAACCGTCTTGTCCAATAGCACAAAAATAACATATAGAAAGTTGTAAAATACTAAGATCGTGCTTATTTCAGGAACTAAAAGGCAATATTAGAGTGTTCTGCCGAGTACGTCCATTGTTGTTGGGTGATGGTCTCGGAAAGGAAAGAATCATCTCTTATCCAATGTCGATGGGAAGTGTTGGTCAAGGCATCGAGTGAGGTAAAAAATACTTGTGAGTTAGAGAAATTCTTGTCAACAACATATATTTTTTACGAACCAAATACAGCTTCATGTTGTGTATTCATCCCGGCTTTTGATATTTCTTGTTTATTTAGCCTGACTAGAAGCACAACCTAAATGTCTCATGTCTATTCATTTTAGTACGAGGAGGACAAAAGTATTCATTCCAATTTGACAAAGTCTTCATGCACAAGGCTTCCCAGCAAGAGGTTTTTGTTGAGATATTACAATTGGTTCAAAGTGCACTTGATGGCTATAAGGTGATATTTGTGTCTTATTTTTTTGATTATGTGGGAGCAGAATTGAACCGCTAGATGTTATTAGTCTGTTCAGCAATTTGAGATTTAAAACAATTTTCTTTATGCTTTTGAAATTATCATGTAGGCTTTACCAAAACGAGAATTTCTTTATTTTAGGAGTAGAATTCCATTTAAGGAAGTTCGCTTATCATACTTCGCAGGTGTGTATTTTTGCATACAGTCAAACTTGTTCAGGGAAAACCTATACCATGTTTGGTAAATCCGATACTTCGGAACAGAAAGGGTTAATACCACGCTCTCTAGAGCAAATATTTGAGGCTAGTCAAACCCTTTCGGCCCAGGCATGGAAGTGCGAATTACAAGTAAATTTCTGTCTTTTATACTTTGTTTTTCTGTTTGATCTATATCGCTAGCTGAGATGGAAGTACAATTTAGGCTTCCATGTTGGAGGTATACAATGAGACGATACATGATTTACTGTTATTAAGCGGTGTTACTGGAAGAGAGTGTCCTATTAAACAAGATGCAAATGGAGATGCCTATGTAGCTAACCTCTCCCTAATTACAATACATAGTATTGAAGAAATTACCTCAATTTTGGAGCAAGCTGCATGAAGCAAGTGTGTAGACTGATCCTCATTTATTTTTGTTGATTTAGATGTCAATGATGATTTTAGGTGCCTAGCAAAAACTTTCTTACATTCTATGGCATTAGAAAATTTCATTTATTAGCTTCATGTGGGAAAGCTGATAGTTCATTTACGTTACCTAATTTATTACTGTTTTGATACTATTATGCGTGTTTTTCTCTTTTCTAGTTACGAGTAAAATCTGTCTTTTGTTTCTTTACATCTGTGGAAATGACACTCGTGAATGAGCAGCCATCTAAAAGTCACTCTGTTTTTACATTGTGGATGCACGGGGCGAATGAGGTATAAGTAATTCTGTTACTATGTTGTTCTACTCATATGTTATGCTACACTATTATTTGTTTGATGCTTCGGCCGTTCCATTAATTTTTTGACTCACGCACTTGTTTTTAATAAAAGTTTAACACACCTGGGTGATGTTATATATGCCTTAGCAACAAAAAAGGAGCATATTCCCTTTTGGAATTCCAAGCTGACAAACATTTTTAGGATGCGTCTTCTTCCCAAGTTCTTCTTTTTATCCATTTGAATCATGACTTTTACCTAAAAAATATATGAGTTGTCTAAAACACTACCAAATGATGCAGTTATATAAAACATTACCGAATGATGCAATAAAATGATAACTTGGTTGTGTTAATATTTCAACTGTCACATTGCATATATCATTCTCGTGATTGACACATCGAAGATTGTTTAATTCTTATTTAATGTATGAAACAGCCATATTGGAGCGAAAACTCCAAGACGGTGATGTTTGTTAACATCTCTTCGGAGTAATCTTCAGCGAGCAAGTCCCTCAGTTCTCTACGATTTGCTAATAGAGTAAAATCATGTGAACTTCACATCCCAAACCAAAGCTCCATGCGCTCGGAATCTCAATCATCGGTGCGTCCTCCACATTCTCAAAGACCCATGCATCCTCTAGTTTTGTGATGGGGTATGGCTGAAGTTGTTGAAATTGTAATAAAACAAAGACGAGAAAAACTATATTTTAGGTTATAATCTAGAAATACCAGAGTATGTTACAATTTTATTTTGAACACTTCAGCCTGTAATTTGTCTTTTGTTTTAACATTTTTCTATAGAAATTAACATCACGGGTTGAATCTCAGCTACAATTGATTTTGCTTATGATTTTTGTATATATATTATATTAGTTGGCTTTTTTATGGCAAATAACGAATTGCATCATAAGCCACAGACATCAGGTGGAGGTAGCAGGCATGTGCTTTGCTTGAATTGTGATACAAATAAGAAGTTTTACAAAGTTAATAGTTTTTTGTACAATTTCTTATTTGTATAAGAAGTTGTACAAAGCACACATCTGCCACCTCCACATGATGTCTGTGGCTTATACCTTCTTATGCAATTGGTTGATTGCCATAAAAAAGCCAACCAATATAATATATATGCAGAAATTATAAGCAAAATAAATTGTAGCTGATATTCGGCCCGTAATGTTAATTTCTATAGAAAATGTAAAAATAAAAGAAGAATTCCAGGCTGAAGTGTTCAAAGTAGAATTGTAACATACTTGGTATTTCTAGACTATAACCTACAATATAGTTTTTCTCGCTTTTGTTTTATTACAATTTCATCAACTTCAACCATACCCCATCACAAATCTTGAGGATGCATGGGTCTTCGAGAATGTGGAGGACGCACCAATGTTTGAGATTCCGGGCGCATGGGGCTTCGGTGAGGGATGTGAAGTTCACAAGATTTTACTCTATTAGCAAATCGTAGACAACTGAGGGACTTGCTCGATGAAGACTGCTCCGAAGAGATGTTAATAAACATCGCCGTCTTGGTGTTTTCGCTCAAATATTGGCTGTTTCAAATATTAAATAAGAATTAAACCATCTTTGATGTGTCAATCACGAGAATGATATATGCAATGTGACAGTTAAAATATTAACACAACCAAGTTATCATTCTGTTGCATCATTCAGTAATGTTTTATATAACTGTATCATTTGGTAGTGTTTTAGACAACATGGATAAAGAGAAGAACTTGGGAAGGAGACGCATCCTAGGAATGTTTGTCAGCTTGGAATTTTAAAAGGGAACATGCTCCTTTTTTGTTGCTAAGGCATATGTAACATCACCCAGGTGTGTTAAACTTTTATTAAAGACAAGTGCATGAGTCAAAAAATTGATGGAACGGCCGAAGCATCAAACAAATAATAGTGGAGCATAACATATGAGTAGAATAACATAGTAGTAGAATTACTTATACCTCATTCGCCCCGTGTATCCACAATGTAAAAATAGAGTGACTTCTAGATGGCTGCTCATTCATGAGTGTCATTTGCACAGATGTAAAGAAACAAAAGACAGATTTTACTCGTAACTAGAAAAGAGAAAAACACGCATAATAGTATCAAAACAGTAATAAGTTAGGTAATGTAAATGAACTATCAGCTTCGCCACATGAAGCTAATGAAATTTTCTAATGCCATAGAATGTAAGAAAGTTTTTGCTAGACACCTAAAATCACCATTGACATCTAAATCAACAAAAAAAAATGAGGATCAGTCTACACACCTGCTTCGTGCAGCTTGCTCCAAAAAGTGAGGTAATTTCTTCAATACTGTGTATACTCTCTTCCAGTAACACCGCTTGGTAACAGCAAATCACGTATCGTCTCATTGTATATCTCCAATATGGAAGCCTAAATTGCACTTTCATATCAGCTAGCGATACATATCAAACAGAAAAACAAAGTATAAAAGACAGAAATTTACTTGTAATTCGTACTTACATGCCTGGGCCTAAAGGGTTTGACTGGCCTCAAATATTTGCTCTAGAGAGCGTGGTATTAACCTTTCTATTCCGAAGTATCGGATTTACCAAACATGATATAGGTTTTCCTTGAACAGGTTCGACTGTATGCAAAAATACATACCCATGACGTATGATAAATGAAATTCTTTAAATGGAATTCTACTTCTAAAATAAAGAAATTCTTGTTTTGGTAAAGTCTACATGATAATTTCAAAAGCATCAGGAAAACTGTTATAAATCTCAAATTGCTGAACCTAGAATACACCATCCCGAGTTACTCATTTAACTCTTCGCCAACTGTCAACAATGTGTATCAAAACAATGTGAGTTCCACTACTATTATACACATTGTTGACAGGTGGCGAAGAGTTAATTGAGTAACTCGGGATGGTGTATTCTAGGTTCACAGATTTAAGTTGGTGCATATCAACGGATGTGCAGCATATAATCAGGGTGTGCACGCTGTCACTCGCATGTGCTTTCTTCCTTTTGAGTTGTTTTTACTTTATATGGGATCCTTTGGAACTTTTCCAACGAAGTGTCAATTGAATGTGGTCAGCATACTGCTGATTGATATGACGCCATGTTATCTACCTCAACTTTAAATGTAGAAACAACAATTTTAAGCACTTTTTTCTTAGTTCTTCACTGCTCCACGGCACTCTATGCAAAGATTTTCGGTAACTCCATATATTACACAAAAACTTGCTCCAAACAGGACTCCAAAAAAATATTTCTACAATGGCTCTCCTAGAGGATATTCTGATATTGGGTCACCCCAGAAAACTTCAGGTACAACTACTGCAAAAACTCCGTATGCACTCTATGCGGTACCCATCCAGTCACCTCCTTGTGGACATTCTTTGCCGGGTTCATAAGAAGAGTGACTGCTATTCCATGGTAGACCTGTTTGTTTTCAGAATTTTGAACTTTAGATCTGCTTGTGGACTCTGTTTGTTTTCTGCTGTTTACTTTTCTTGAGCCATATCCTCTTTCCGACACTTTGGTGGTTTTTCATCTCTTGTATAAGCCACAACAGTGTGGATTATGCTAGCTATAGAATATCGTGTTCCTTTGGCGGACAACTGAATGCATCTTCTTTTTTTCTGTTAAAAATTACTGTAGAACGTACTCCTCGAATTGACAGAGAAGAATTTTTTCGTCAAGCTAGGTACATTTACACCACCTCATTTGCAATTTTGATTTGAGTAAAGAGACCTACAGAATGGGGACATTTCTGATGAGGCTATGCTCTGTTCGTCTTTGGGTTAATGCTGGACTCGTCTATCGTGGATCCTGAGACTGTAAATTTGAACGTTGGAGAGTTTATATGAATGGCGTGTGAATACTATGCATGGACATGAAAGAGAACTTGATTGTTTCGGCTTTCCATTGCCTCATGACTTTTGGTGATTCTGAAAACAAGGAGGATCAAAGAGGAAAACCTTTGTTCAGGGAAGCTTGGGTCCTTGAAATGAAGTTTTTCCGTAACAAATGAGTGAGTTGCTGAATATTGTTTGCCTTCATCTGGTGTAGTTTTATAGCTGAGGTTGCAGGTGAAGCATCTATCTGAGCTTGCACAATTTGCCCCAGTTCGTTGCTTGAAAGTCTAGGTGATATTCTGTTGGTTCTCTATTCCTATTTTCTCTATATTGCCTGGTCATCAAACTTTCAGTTTATGATTTGGAGATATCTGTTTTTTCTTCGACTGTCAGGATATGAGTGCCAAGGTTGTAGACAGTAACCCTTATGGTAGGCTCATGGCACTACAAAGGATGGGAATTGTGGAGAATTCAAAAGGATACGGGAGTACTCAGGTGCTATAGTTGTCTGTAGTTATTTCTTCCTTCAATCTGAACCTGTATGAAAACAAAAGAGATATTCATAGTGCATTTGCAAAATTAACTCAGCAAAGAAAAAGCATTTCAATTGACTAATCTAGTCCTTTCTATTGATGTAATTCAAGCTGCAGGGAATTGATGGCATGGGAAGTGTTGCTGCTGAGATGCTCACAAGGTGTTTTGTAGGTCGCCTCTTGCTGTATGACTACGACAAAGTCAAGTTATCTAATATGAACAGGCTATTTTTCTGTCCAGAGCAGGTAGCTGACAGCGCTTAAGTTTTTCATTCTTACAATCAATGTAATAAAATCAGGAATCCTTCTCCTTCAACAATTAACTATAAGCATGAGATCAAAATAGAACTGTAGAAGTGTAATGCTGGCCAGATTTGTTTGTATATTATATAGCATGCACGTTGATATCTGAAATTGTATTGCTTGGTCGACCATCATTCAAATTTCTTTCTTATACCTTCTTAGGTTGGGAAGACTGATGCAGCTGTTCAGACTCTCATAGACATATAAATCCAGATGTTGTCCTTGAGGTGTGTACTTTGTCTTGTCATTGTTAGAAGTCAACCCACATCTCTTCGTAGATACACATTCCTGTATTATGAACCAAAAGTTTTTATCAAAATGGGAAAATTGATCCGGCATCTTGAAAGTTTTCACTGCATGTTGTGCTGGTGGCATGAGTTACCACACCTTGGACATTAATGTGTTGATTTGGATTTTCTATCATTCACAAATATCACTGACCTAAAGAGATGTTTAGGTTAGTTGGACGTCGATTTGCTATTCTTGGCCTATGCTAGTTTATAGTTCTAAAAGTTGCTTAGGCTTAGACAACTAGATGTTTCGATTCCTATCTTCTATAAATATCCTTGTTACTCAAAGCCGGTTGAATTTGTGGAGTCTGATGTGAGTATTGATTCTATTCGTTTCGATTTATCATTCCATTGTCAACTTTTCTGATTTTTTCAGAGCTGTACATGGAATATAACGACACTGCATGACTTTGAAACCTTTGTATCAAGTTTGAAGAATAAATCCTTTTACCCAGATAAAGAAGGTAGTGGCGTGGATCTGGTGTTAAGCTGTGTTGATAATTATGAAGCAAGAATGGTTGTTAACCTGTTAGAGTTGATGTCGTAGGGGTGCTAGGACTGATGAGTGACTTTGTTTCATTTAGACAAGAACGAATTGTACATATCTTGGTGTGGTTTTATGGAATGTTCTCAATGGCTGTGTGATATCAAAATTTTTGTGGTCATACAGGCGTGCAATAAGTTGAACCAGACATGGATGGAATCTGGTATGATACATACTTTCCATCTCTCTCTCTCTCTCTCTCTCTCTCTCTCTCTCTACATACTACATACATAAGTTCAATTTGGTCAGCTGGTTTAGTTGTTCAGAGTACTACTAGTACGGAGCAAAGTCTTCGGGAAGTTGAGAAAATCTGAAATAAAGGCTTCCATATCTCTTTCTGTAGTTCAAAGGCAGTTTCACATAGTCCTATAGAGTTGATTTTAAGTAAATGGGTATGCTACAATGAATGAGACTCTGATAGCATTTCTCACTTTTGTCATAAGAATCTTTTTGTCTATTTGTAATTGGAGGTCAAATCTTATCTGAGATTGTATGAAAAATTTGAAGGACAGTATGTGTAAATATCTCAAGAGGAAAGACACTCTATATTGCAAGCCCACATTTATGATGAGTACATAGTAACAGGAATCTTGTGCATCTTTTGACTGGTCTGAAGCATGAGCGGTTTTGTCAGACTTGCTTGATTGTGGACTTTTGATTTATTTATATATGGAAGTTAAACGTGGTTTGCTTTCTTTTGTTATTTTGATCTCTTCCAGTCTTTTTTTTTTTTTGGGGGGGGGGGGGAGAGGTACCTGTAAAGAAACTCAATTTCCTGGTGGTAATTTCTCATGGACTATTTTAGGTTGTAGCATTTGGAGTAGATGAACATATACTTGAACGCGAGGGGGTTTGTGCTGCATCATTACTGACTACCATGGTAAACAGGTTCCTCCTTTTTATTGTGTTGCCGTTGCCACTGAATATCGACTTCTCCAAATTTTCAGGGAGTTGGTGCTGGTCTTCTTGTTCAAAACACATTAAAGTTATTACTTAAATTTGGACATGTCTCACCATACCTGGTACTCTCTCCTTCTCTCTATATGCATGTGTGTGTAGAAGCTGGGGCTTATTCATTGTCCATGCCTTACAATTCTTGACAGATGAATACCTTTTGTGCTCGGCCAAATCATTTATAAAGAAAGCTGTGTTACTGACACCTCATCAAACCTTTTAGTGGGAGAAAATAATGAAGAGGATAGAAAGGACAAAGACAATCATTTCCTTTCTTTTATCAGTTTTGATGGGGAAAGACCAGAGAATATAAGATGGAAGTCTTTTCCTTGCAAAGTTCAACTATTTTGGTTGGAAACCTCTAGAGGTTCCTTGTAAAGCAACAGCATAAGTTTTTTTTCTCGTCTTCTAGTTGTTGATGTTTCTCCAAACAATGGAATGCGTCGGAAATTGGAATCGTTGCCCTCCTTTGAACTAAACATGGTGTGTGAAAAATGGTTGTCATGTCATATCATATCAGACTGACCTGTCTTTCCATATATTTCGTGAGCAATATCAGGCATTTGGCTATTCTCTTTCTAGGACTTAGTTATGGTGTCTTGAGGTTCTTCTATTCTGATGTTTTCTTCTGTAATCTTTTCTTCTCTTCATTGTCGTTGATGATCTGTAAATTTTTTCTGCTCTTCAGTGTTGTTGATGATAGTGATCCGAAGAGGTCGAATGCTGCAAGTTGAGGTGACTTTTGTTTCTGTTATTTAAAGGAAGTGTTTCACTGTAGTGATTTTGTTATTTAGTATAAACCTGTGCAAGTTCTTTTTAACTGGTAATGTTGCTGTCTTCTTTTCATGCCATAGTTTGCGTGATTTTAGTTTAGCTGTCACGGCTGATTCGCTGAACATTTCAAGTTCCACCTACGACTAGTCCCTTTGGAAAATCTGGGCTTATAGTTTTGTGCGCAAGGAGTTTTTACTTCAATATTGACAGATATATACAAGGAAAAGTACCATTTTGCACAATTACACTACTTCCCTGGATGCACATGCGACTGAGCTGATAGATCGATCTGTTGAGTTTTGACAATTTATTTTTTTTATATTTACTCCCTCTTGTTTATCTGATTTTCTTTTAACTTCCATGTTTGTGATGTAGTTTTATTATTCATTGTGGATAAAAGGTCCGATAGTGCTTCAGAAAAATCAGGAACTCTCGCTTTAGTGTATAATCAGTTGCTGGCCTGATTATATACTTCTTAGTAGCTGTTAGAATTCCAGATTTCATGTTTTTCCCCTGCTTTTCTTTTCAGTTCTTCGTTTGTTCAATTGCAATTTTAGGTCAGCCATTATGATACAATTTTATGTTCCATGCAGATGCTCTTTTCGAAGGGCTTACTCAAGAACTTCCTAGTGCTGATGAATTTGAAAATGTTCCTGCTTCTGGATAAGTAGATGCATATATTGGTGACCTTGAAGGCTAAGGAAACAACTTGATGCGCTTAATTCGATTGAAGGTCCAAACTAAGGATTTCGCCTGAAGTGACTTCCCCAGAAAGCTTGAGTTATTTTCAGGAGCATCTAACTCTTCACATGCAACTAGAAGAAAAAATCGGAACTGCAGTATTACCTTTACATGGTATCATTTTTTCCCCTTCTTCTTTTGCATAAACTCTTGAATGTCTCACACCTTGGTTTTAGCATGATTTGTAGGTTTAGAAATCACAATTGAGATATGTTCAGTTAGATTGATGAAATGTTAAACGAACTGAACTATCCTGTTTTGCTGACTTTCTTTGTACTTTCCCTTTTCATTTTTGTTTCAAGTCTTAGAGAGGATAGCAATGGTAGTAATTCTATTGATGCGAGGGATGTGGTTTGGCTGAAATTCTTTTATGGTTGCACAAGATCTGGGTTCTAGAGCTGCAAAATTATTGTGCTTTGTACACTTAAACCATGGAAACATAGTGATGGAAAATAGCATCTGGCCTTGTGATGGTTCCACTCTAAGATCTGAGAGATATTAGGTTCTGTTTCTGTCTTTCCATGCGATAAGAGTAGCTAAGAGATGGATTAGTTATGATTAACCAAATTCCATCCAATGATGATGGTCAGATTGTTAAAGTAAGTCATGTAATATGGATGTTTCAGCCGATTTAAACAGGAATTTGCCGTTAAGTATTTATCCCGTGACATGATTTTGTAATGAAATCGCTTGCATTATGCGTGGGAATGAAGGAATCGTTTTAATCGACCTTTCCAATTCCACCCAATTGATTGAAATCAGATCTATGGACCTGAGACAAAAGAATGGAAAGTAATAGCTTTTATATGCATACTCTTTCCCACTCATCGACACATTGGACATATGAATTTGTTCCTCATTTATGGAAAGTAATAGTTTCCATACTGGCTTGGAAGGAAAGGAGCTGCTACGCAATTAATTTTTGAGTAAGAATCTTGTTGTCTGTTTGTCAAGTGCTTCTTATGGTATTTAATTGGAGGTAAAATTTTATCTGAGATTGTATGAAAAATTTGAAGGACAGTATGTGTAAATATCTAAAGAGGAAAGAAACTCTATATTGCAAGCCCACATATATGACGAGTACATAGTACAGGAATCTTGTGCATTTTGTTGACTGGTCCGAAGCATGAGCAGTTTTGTCAAACTTGCTTGATTTGGACTTTTGATTCATTTATAACATGGAGGTTAGACATGGTTTGCTTCCTTTTATTTATTTTTTTTGGGTAAAGGTTTGCTTCCTTTTATTAGTTTTCTCTCTCTTTAAATTTTTGTTTTTTCTGGTGGTAATTTCTCATGGACTATTTTAGATTGTAGCATCTGGAGTGGATGAATGTACACTTAAACGTGAGGGGATTTCTGCTGCATCGCGTCCAACTGCCATGGTACATAGGTTTGCCCTCCTCCTTATTGTGTTGCAGCATCCACTGAATATTAATTTCCCTAAGTTTTCGAGGAGTTGTTGCTGGTCTTCTTGTTCAAAATACACCAAAGTTCTTGCTTAAATTTGGACATGTCTCACCATACCTGGTACTCTCTCTCCCTCTCTCTATATGCATCTGTGCATAGAAGCTGGGGCTTGTGCTCCTTTTCCTTTGAAATTCTGAAAGTTTTTATTGCATGATTGCAGGGAGACAATTCCCTTAAAGACTATTTCCCAGCCATGGAAATGAGGCCAAATCTTCAGTGTGCAAATGCAGCATGTCTAGAAAGAAAGGCAACTAAATTGAGCAGCCTTTGTTTTGTGATAGCTTAATCTTTTCCACATGGTGATTTGGTCATCTTGTTCTCTTTTGATTCACCATGCAGAAAGAATACATGCTTGCGAAGCCATCTAGGTATGCTGCTGCTAAAGCCAAGATGGAGGCTGAGGCATTCTCTGCTGCTGAATGTCCTCTTCATGCTGATAATGAGTGGAACATAAGGTATTCATTGTATGTGCCTAACACTCGACAGATGAATAACTTTTGTGCTCAACCAAAAGCTGTGTACTTACACCTCATCGAACATTTTTAGTGGGAGAAAATAATGAACAGGATAGAAGGGGCAGAGACAATCTTTTTCCTCTCTTTTGTCAGTTTTGATGGGAAAGACCAGAGAATATAAGATGGAAGTCTTTTTCTTGCAAAATTTTACTATTTTGGGAGGAAAACTCTAGAGGTTCCTTGCGAAGTGACAGCATAAGTTTTTTTGTTCTTGTCTTCTAGTTGTTGGTATTGTCCAAACAATTGAATTCGTCGGAAATTGGAATCGTTCCCCCTCATTTGAACTAAACATGGTGTGTAAAAAATGCTTGTCATGTCATGTCATGTCATGTCAGATTGACCCGGCATTCCATATATTTAGTGAGAAATCTTATGCATTTGGCTATTCTCTTTCTAGGGCTTAGTTATGGTGTCTCGAGGTTCCTTTATTCTGATGTTTTCTTCTCTTCATTGTCGTTGATGATCTAATTTTTTTTCTGCAAATCTTTTTCTCCTCTTCGTTGTTGTTGTTGATAGTGATCCGAAGAGCACGGATGCTGCAAGTTCAGGTGACTTTCGTTCTTCTATTTAAAGGAAGTGATTCACCATGGGGAACTTGTTATTTAGTATAAACTTGTACGTACAAGTTCTCCTTAACTGGTGATGATGCTGTTCTTTGTTACGGCTGTATCGCTGAGCATTTCAAGTTCCATCTGCGACTAGTCCCTCTGGATCTGGGCTTATTTTTTTGTGTGAGAAAATTATATTTCTATGTTAACAGATATAAATAACGAAAAGTACCACTTTGCACAATTACACTACTTCCTTGGATGCACATGTGACTGAGCTGCGCATTTGACCTATTGAGTTTTGACAATTTATCTTTTGGTATTTACTCCCTCTTGTTTCTCTGATTTTGTTTGAACTCCCATGTTTGTGATGTAGTTCTGTTATTCATTGTGGATAAAAGGTCCAATAGTGCTCTAGAAAAATTGGGAACTCTTGCTTTATTGTATAATCAGTTGCTGGCTGTATTGCATACTTCGTAGTGGCTGTTAGAATTCCAGATTTCATGTTCTTCCCCTGCTTTTCCTTTCAGCTCTTCGTTTGCTCACTTGCAACTTTATTTCAGCCATTACCATACGACTTTATGTTCTATTCAGATGCTCTTCCTGAGGGCTTACTCGAGAACTTCCTATTGCTGATGAGTTTCAGAATGTTCTGACTCTGGATTAGCAGGTGCATAAATTGATGATTTCAAAGATCTAAGGAAACAACTCCATGCACTTAATTCAGTTTGAGGTCCAAACTACTGATTTTGCCTGAAGTGACTTCCCTAGAAAGCTTGACTCATTTTCAGGAGAGTTTAACTTGCGACATAGCCTTCACATGCCAGTAGAAGGAAAAATCGGAATTGTGGTCTTACCTTTACGTGGTATCATTATTTTTCCTTCTTTTGCATAAACTCTTGAGTTCTTCACACCTTGGTTGTAGCATGATTTGTAGGTTTGAAATTCAAGATGGTTTCAGTTAGATTGCCGAAAGGTTAAAGGAACTGAACTATTCTGTTTTGCTGACGTTTTTTGTCCTTTCCTGTTTCACTTTTTTGTATAGTCCAAGAGAGGATAGCGATGGTAGCAATTCTATTGACTCGAGGGTTGTGATTTGGCTTAAATTCATTGTGGTTGCACAAGATCTGGGTTCTAGAGCTGCAAAATTGTCGTGCTTTGTACACTTCAACCATGGAAACATAATGATGGAAAAAAGCATCTGCCCTCGTGATGGTTCCATTCTAACATTTGAGAGATATTAGGTTCTGTTTCTATCTTTCCTTGCGATAAGAGTAGGTAAGAGATGGATTGCTTATGATTAACCAAATTCCATGCAATGATGATGGTTAGATTGTTCAATGAAGTCAGATAATGTGGATGTTGCAGCTAATTTAAACGAATTTTCCTTTAAGTAATCATCTTGTGACATGAGCTCGTAATGAAATTGCTTGCATTATGCGTGGGAACAAGGAATTTGTCTTTATCAACCTTTACAATTCCACCCGGTCCGTTGAAATCAGATCTATCGAATGTGGTGAGAAATGATTTGGTGTTGTATCTTAAAACTGTCGCATCATGACCATTTGTTGTTGTTGCTTTTCTAGCTATAACTAGGAAAATTGAAACTGTTGCCCCCTTTTTGTTGGTGTACGTACTCATAGTTCTGGTACCTTCCTGCATTTCTCTATCCATGATAGAAATCATTCGGTGGGCTTTTATGTTCTAATAGCAGGCTTTATAAAGGTATATAATGCTGTTTAAGAATATTAAAATTTCTTTTTTTTCCCATTAATGAAATAAATCAGATCCTAACAAAAATAAATAAATAAATCAGATCCTTAGAAGTTAATAAGCATAAAAATATTTGCTCGTACAGTTGTGCATTAGTGGGCTCCACTAACCTACGATATGGAAAATATGCTAGCGACTTAGTTGTTTGATTTAACTTTCTAAGTGAATATTAACTAACTTGCCTGCCAATCTTTTACTTCTTGCAGGCACCCTCAGTGGGAAGGACTGCATTCGAACCTGTTGCTGAAGCAGAAGTATCTGATGAACTGAATGGAGTTGCTTCTACTGAACCAAGGGCCCCTTTAACATCTGCACAGAGACTTGCAATTTCTACTGCCTCAGCTGCTGATGTTTCACCCGATCCCTTTGGTTTGGAAGCCAAACATTTCACGGAGTTTTCTGTTTTAAATAGAGATGTAAGAACCTTTTGTTGCTTTCTGATCTTAAGAAATTCTATAAGCACCGTTCTTCACATATCTAAGGAGTTTTTTTTTGTATTGGTCGGTATTGACCTGGAAGGTGTTGACATATTCAGTAACCTTATAGGGTCGGTCTAATATTCCAATTCAGACTCAGCAAAGGATCTGGCATTGGAGCTTTTGGAAATTGTATGTTACTCCGTATTGCGCATTTGCATTAGATTAATTACTTTGTCCTTTGTGAATGGTAATGAGGTTCTGTAGGATCCTCAATGCTTCCCTTTATATCGCCACTCTGCTGTGAGATATCTCTTCATTACGGTAGATTGTGGAGGGATTTGTCTTCTTTGACCTAGATACTGGGAAATGTTTCCTGTTCAATGATCTGCATAAATTTGCTTTGCTTTGTGTCACTTGTGCTGTGTGAAGCAAGGTTGCAGATGGAATGGGTCTGTTCATGGGTGCTGAAATGTGTTCTTCACTTGCCTAGAACGTAATACTAGGATATACTTGTTTGGACTTGTTGAGTAAGAAATAGTTGATATATGTCATGGCTCTGGTTGATAGCTTAAGTTTTTGGAACACATTGTTAGTTCATATGGTATTATCGTATTCGCACATATCAAGAGACCGAATTTCAAAACATTTTTTTTAGTGTTATTCTTTTTGTTTTCCTTGTATCTGTACTCTAGTTCTGGTTATTTCCATGTTTCACGTGTCAGATTTAGCTTCCATGCAAGAAGCAGTGTTAAGGAATACATGCTTGACAATTATAATGGGTCTGTTATTTTGATAGCTTAAGCTTTTGGGACAAATTGTTAAGCCATTGGAGTAAACTTTTAATTCGATGCTTTAATGTGTGGCAAGCATAAAGTAGATGACCATATGTTTATATTATGGAGAGACTATGTGGAATGTATCTCTAGATTGAGGTAGACTTTTCCTAACAATACATGAAACTCCAATATAATTTTACGGTGGCATACACGAAATGTTGTTTTATGCATTTGAGCTAGCATCTAATACAATGGAAATGAGAGATCCAAATTGTGGATGATTAGCGGCCTGGATTTCTGTTATAATGAACATGAAATTCGAATGTGACTGTTCAAATTTGTCAGCAATGGCTTTGTATGTCATGTTTAATGTCTCCAGTGATTTACATCACTAGATGGAGGGGTTGCATTTATAACGTATTAAGTTAACTAGTGAAATATCTTGCAATTACAATAAGCTAGTAAGCTATCCCGGACTATTATATGCATGACAATGGATGGACAAATCATTATTTTTTATCAACTTATCACAGATAAATTGTATTCAATATAAGCTTCTTTTTTCATTTTGTTCGAATTATGTCCGTTTCATAATATATCTCGGTAATAAGCACTGTTTGGCTATTTGAGTTTTCAGACGCTAAAAGACATACAGCACCTCAGTTTGATTTGTCTGAATTAATAGTGGGGCTCATGTGTTGTCCAGATAAGCTTGAGAGCTTCGGTGTCTATGCATTTTGCATCACAACACATGCAACCAAATTGTATCCAACCATTTTATTTGGACTTCATATCTTTCAAGATAGATCTCAAGAATTAATCACGCATAAAATTTTTAACGTCTTAGACACTAGAGGCCAAAATGCACCTTGATGGCGTTTGTGATAGTGGGCTCATGAGTTATATAGATGACCTAGTATATCTGCACCGTGCCCGACAACAAACCTATTATTATTCGTTGGAGTACAACCATGGACAAATCAATTTTTCCTGTATTAGCCTTTTTAGTCTAAACAACGGCAATTCTATTTATCGTAAGTTTTCTATAATTCATTAGATTAGTTATGGTCATTATAGGTCTCGCTTATAGACATGTATGAAATACTTGAGGGCAAAACATAGCAGACAATAAATTATAGAACAAATGTGCAATATACATAAAAATAAATGCCTACATTGGTATATGTGTTGAAAATGAAAGTTAAAACGTGTTGAAAGAGCACATGAGGACTGAGGACACTAGGTGCACAACAGATGTGTAGGGTGTAGATGCCACTGGAGTTCGAAACTCTTCTTCACTATATATATCCGGGAATTGTTTAGTGTTGAGAATAATTTTGTTTCGTTCAAAAAAGTTGTTTGGGGAAAAGTGTGCCCACTCTAACAATGCAGATAAGATATTTCATGGTGATCCACACCACATTACCTTGCATAAGCTATCTCTAGACGTGTAAAACATGTACAGTTAATAACAAAGGTACAAGGTGTGTATTGTGACCTCCGTTATTATTGAAGTTAGATGCTGAGCTATGTCCCACTGGGAAACCATGTGCAGTATTTTATCAGTAAAATGGACATCATTTTCAGTCCAAAGGAAAGCAATGTGGATTGTTTGTGATATTTATTTCGGAGAAGTAGTGATACTTAGTTCAGTGAACTTTGCATTGACATATCTGTATCTTGATTAACGTCAAACTACTTATTTTTGGTAAAAGTCAAATTGACATACTACTCTTCATTTAATAAGGATGCGTTTTTTTTAAAAGAAGGCTTTTCCCATGATTAGATTGGTCTACCTGAACAATTTGACTGTTTAGTAGTTGACCAGAAAACAATACAAAACTTGAGAATTAGAGTGCCAATAACTCTGCATAAACAGTCATGAGTATTTGCAAGTTGCTTCTGACATCTTGTCAATTTTCTTTAGCTTCTAAAAGGATACATGTCTGTCTGTTTGTTACCACTCTCCACATTTTGTGTTGCTTTGTTTATATAGCTCGTGTCACTCAATCTCCTTCCACTTATGTTTCCTTGGCAGGGTTTGGCTAAATATGTCAAATGGAGTGCAAACTTGATGGAAGAAGAGGTTAAGAGACGGCTGAAGGCTGCAGAACTCCAGGCCAAAAAAAGTCGATTAAGATATTGGACGAACTATGTTCCTCCTCCTAGTAATTCAAAGGCAATCTGTTATCAAAACTTCAGTGGGACGGTACAGTCCTAGCTTTGCTCAAGTCGACGTGCGTGTGCTTATTTGTGTTAGTATTTCTACCTACCTTTTGGTTTCTTCCAGGTGGTAGAAGTTGTGAGTGGTGACTGCATTGTTGTTGCTGATGATTCTGCCCCATACAGCAGCTCAATGGCAGAGCGACGTGTGAATTTGTCCAGTATAAAATGCCCCAAACTGGGGAATCCTAGGAAAGATTAAAAGCCCGCACCATTTCCCGGGAAGCGAGGGAGTTTTTGAGAACACGACTTATTGCGAAACGGGTGTGAACTTTTTTTCTTTTGTTTAGTACTCATTCCCTTTATAATTCGAGTCATTACCTATTGTTCTTTTTCAATCAGGTGAAAGTTTTGATGGAGTACTCTAGGATGGTCAGCTTGGCAGATGGAGCTTCAACAGTAGCTGGAGCTGCTGATTCAAGAGTGATGGACTTTGGCTCAGTCTCCCTGGTATCTCCCCTCAATGTCCACGGTGATGATGCTGCCTGAGGGGCTTCGTCTACACCTGACAAACAGCCACTGGGACTAAATGTGGCAGAGTTGGTGGTTGCACGTGGTTTTGGGACTGTGATTAGGCAACATGATTTTGAAGAAAGATCAAACTACTATAGAAAACAGGTGGCTGTACAATAAGATGCAAGAATTGAAAGGTACTTGCATTTATTTTGCTCTATCGATCTCTTCCTTTCATTTTTGGTTATTTGATTGTTGCTGTGTTTGATGAGCAGGAAATATCAGAGTGTACTGTAGAATTAGACCGATCCTCCCAGGTCAAAGCACGAAAGAGAAAGTTAGTAGTATTGGTGACAATGGCGAATTGGTAATTTCAAATCCTAAGCAGGGAAGAGACAGCACTAGGCTGTTCGAGTTCAGCAAGGTGTTTGGTCCTACTGCAGCACAAGGTTTCTTTTATCTTTCCTTGAAGCATCTCTATTGAATAGTTTACTGTTTGCATGCACCAACGCTATTTCGGTAAACTCTAGCTGCACCTATTTTGCAGAGGAGGTCTTCTCGGACGCTGGACTATTAATTCAGTCTGTTTTTATTGGATGTAATGTTTGTATATTTGCCTATGGTCCTGCTGGATCGGGAAAAACATATACGATGGTATGTTGGAATTTTTGTTCGTCTTTTCAAAATTTGGACTCCTTTTTTATTTATTAAAAGACGTTAATACAGAGTGGATCTGGAGCATCATCAAGGGAGGATTGGAGTGTCAATTATCGGGCCCTAAATGATCTTTTTCAAATTGCACAACGCAGAACTGATGTTTCATATGAAGTTGTTGTGCAAATGGTTGAAATATAAAATGAGCAAGTTTGTGATTTACTTTCAAATGATGGACTTCATACAAGATATCCTTTCCATATGCTTTCTTTCTAGTTTTGCTATAATGTTTTTGTTTGGTATTTCCTAAATTTCATTAGCTATTGATGATTTCATATTATCAGTCCATATCATATCTTGGACAATGTGTTTCTTTGCAGTTTGCACTCTTTATTTGTTTCTTTTCTGAAATAGAGTCACTGGTTTTTCTTTGACTTGTGCATGTGTGGGATTTGTAATATTATCCCACCAAGTGGGTTAGCTGTGCCTGCTGCAAGCAGGCGTCCTTTCCAACCAATGTCGGATGTGCTAGAATTGATGAGGATCAGCTTAAGTAAGTGGTATGTGAGTGCCACAGCTTTGAATGAAAGGAGTAGATCCCATAGGTTGTTCACTCCTTGTTTTTAGCGCCTTTGTATTTGCATCGGCAAATACTTAAATTCAAAACTTGAAATCTAATCATGAGGGTTCCCCTCTTTTACTCGTGCACATGCAATGTTTTGATCATTCACGTGCAAGGAAAAAGTGATGGTATAATACATGATAGTCTCTCCCTCGTTGATTTTGCTGGAAGTGAAAAAGTGGATAGTTCAAAAGTTACAGGAGATACGCTAGAAGAGGTTCGATATATAGACTCTCAGCCCTAGGAGATGTTATGTTTGCACTTGTACAAAAGAAGTCTCATGTATCTTACGGAAATAACAAATTGACGAAAATTCTTCAAAGTTCTTTAGGTACTTTAGTTTATATAAAATAATCTTTCGAGTGTTTCGCATTTTAGTTTTATCACCCTTCCATGTAGAATTACCCAGGTGGATGGGAGGGTTGGGAGAAGATGGATGTATGTCAATGTATAATGATGAGGGAGCTAAAACATTTTAATGATTGTTTTTGCCCACAGCACATGAAGTTTAATTTGTAGTTATTGCTAACTACTTCTCCCAACCCTCCCATCCACCAAGGTAGTTCTGCATAGAGGGGTGATAAAACTAAAATGCGAAACACTCAAAAGATTATTTTACATAAACTAAAGTACCTAATGAACTTTGAAGATATCTCGTCAATTTGCTATTCCGGTAAGGTATACGAGACTTCTTTTGTGCAAGTGCGAATATAACATCTCCTAGGGCTAAGAGTGATCGATTTATATATCGAGCCTCTTTTAGCGTATCTCCTATAACTTTTGAACTATCCACTCTTTCACTTCCAGCAAGATTAACGAGGGAGAGACTACCATGTATTATACCATCACTTTTTCCTTGCACGTGAATGATCAAAACACTGCATGTGCACGAGTAAAAGAGGGGAACCCTCATGATTAGATTTCAAGTTTTGACTAGTATCATGAGTAAAAGAGCAATCGTATATAATATGCCGATACAAACTCCTTTTTGTTAGACTAGTATCTTAAAGACATTTCGTGATTGTGTATTCCCTCAAAACACACTCTAGTTACGAGTGTGTGGAGCTCACTTGACTAGGATTCTAAGTCGTGGACCAAGCCTTCACCGCATTGAGTTCTTTTCAAGTGTCAGCCTCCATTATGTACTCATGGATTTCATGCATCACACTGTTTTTTTTATTTCATAGGTTATTTGAGTTGTTGTTATCTGGTCTGCTTTTTGCAGCATACAAGATAACAAACATGTGTGAATTGCGATATGGCTTATGGTTTCCGACTCTATTTGATCAAACAAATATGGAATGACCGAGTGAAGTTTTAGGAAGCAAACTCCATAGTGCATATGCAGAATGATGATAATAGTTACCGGTTATTCTAAAGGCAAGGCGATAAAATGATCAATGATGGCCCACAGATTAATGATCTTTCGTATTGAGTCTGAGATGTGGCAAGTTGTTTTCGTTCCGTCATATTCTATATAATTGCTAGCAATTGTCATGGTAATCTTGTCGTAAAACTTCTATGCAAGAATGGCCTAAATGGACATACATAAGATTTGCTAGACGTGCCATCATCTTTATTAAAAGGCCTTTTGGGTATACCGTATACCTCACGTTTAAGAAATAGCCAATTAATGGACATACAATAGGTGGTAGAAGTTGTGAGTGGTGACTGCATTGTTGTAGCCGATGATTCTGCCCCATACGGCAGTTTAATGGCAGAGCGACGTGTGAATTTGTCCGGTATAAGATGCCCCAAACTGGGGAATCCTGGGAAAGATGAAAAGCCTGCACCATTTCCCGGGAAGCGAGGGAGTTTTTGAGAACACGACTTATTGCGAAACGGGTGTGAAAACTTTTTTTTTCTTTTGTTTAATACTCATTCGCTTTATAATTCGAGTCATTACCTATTGTTCTTTTTCAATCAGGTGAAAGTTTTGATGGAGTACTCTAGGAAGGTCAGCTTGGCAGATGGAGCTTCAACAGCAGCTGGAGCTGCTGATTCAAGAGTGATGGACTTTGGCTCAGTCTCCCTGGTATCTCCCCTCAATGTCCACGGTGATGATGCTGCCTTAGGGGCTTCGTCTACACATGACAAACAGCCACTGGGACTAAATGTGGCAGAGTTGGTGGTTGCACGTGGTTTTGGGACTGATTAGGCAACGTGATTTTGAAGAAAGATCAAACTACTATAATTATCTTCTTGCAGCAGAAACCCAGGCCATCTCTGTAAAAAAGGGGATGCATTCTTCTAAAGATCCTCCAGTCATGCACATAACAGATTTGGTTACGGTTAGAGGCATCCTTGTTATAATTGATTGTATATTCATGACAGATTGTTCGTAAGTAATATCTATTTTAATGTTCTCTAGGCTTCAGCAAAGAAAGCCAGGGACTTTTCCATTCTTGCAGCGTAGTAGGAGGGTTCCTGCCATGGTGGAGTATGTGCTCAGTGGTCATTGGTTTAAACTTTTGATACCAAAACAAACATGCAGCATTGCTTTCTCCTTCTCTGGTGTGGGTGCCCAGGTCGGGATGAGTCCTTTTCAGATGAAGCGATTGCGTTGATGAGACGGAAAATAATGCAGAGAGATGTGGAGGTTATGTGGTTCTGCTCTACTCTAGTATTCAGTCAGCTTCCCTGTCCTTTGTCCTGATTAACGATTACTTCACTTGTACAGATTGAAGTAGAAACTGTTGATAGAACTGGGACCTTTTTGGGATCACTATGCGAGTCCAAGAAAAATATGGCAGTAACCTTCTTGAAGCTGGCCTGGCAAAGCTTCAAGCTTCCTTCGGTGGTGACAGGATCCCAGATGCTCATCTATGTCAACAGGCTGAACAAGTAGAGAAAAGGCAGAAATTGAAAGTATGAAATAGAATATTGTGACCTTAGTGCTCTCATTCTTTAGGGTACTGCTTCTAATATAGTTCATTATTGCAGATATGGGAAAATTATGTGGAAGGGCAGGAAGTGTCAAATGGTTCTGCCATTGAAAGCAAACAAAAAGAAGTGCTCAATGTATTTTGGAAGAATATATCGATGCTGACTACATACTTATCAGAAAATCAGTGCTGACTTCCTTAGTAATCTTTTCAGGTGATGGTAACAGAGTCCTAGGTGGTGGTAAATTTTACGTCCAAACTGTGGGAGATCAGAAAGTGGCATCCATTCGGAGGCAAGTTGCCTCATTGGTTCTTCAAGAAGCCCCTCTAGTTGGTGCAATCAATCCAAGAAACGGTGATACTCTACTTGCTCAATTTAGTGCAGATAATTCTTGGAATAGAGCAATGGTAAGTGGGATATGCTTTTACTGATAAATTTTGGTGATAAAAATATTTTGTTAGTCTCTGTACATTCATTTGTAACTTTCTCAAGCTCGGAGGAGTTGTTTCTACCCCAAACGCCCTCTTAGCGATGCCCATCTCATGCTGACTAGAGTTAAAGCTATATTTAACTATGAGTACTCAAACGATGTTGGGAATCATATGAGACTAATATATACATAAAGAGGATAGAACTGATAGAACTTTACTTGGTGACTGTCATTTTGTGAGGTGATTTAGCTAAATAGGGAAAATGAATAGTCACTGTAAAATGCTACCTGAATGGTTAACTGAATTGCTATGAAAGAATTTCAAGTGACATGAGAAGATATATCCAAGTGCATGTTTTAATATACTTCTTCAAGTCCCGTCACATTTTTTATGCAAAATAAAAACAAAAGGATTTTTACAGCTTAGATGAGAGCTATTTGAAGGATCTATTGCTTGCTTTTTTGGTAGCTAGTTCATTTTGATTCAGATTTTGTTGATGAGTGCCCCCTTTGGCATTTGTTAAGCCAGGTTAAATATGATTTGGAAATGTAAAATTTTTCATTTGAAGTACGTAATGTTTTTTAATCTGCGTACCTCAATTTTCAAAGCCTCTCAAAGAGTGCCTTTCTAATTCCAGTTCACTTAACTGTTGCCCTAGGCCTTGTTAACAAGTGCCCCCGACAAGACCCTTTTGTTTTTGACTTTTTCTCTTGTTTGATATCTCATATTATTTCTAGGAGTGTATAGTCTGCCTTCTCATAGGGAAGAAAATAGATTGTGGAATTAGTATTTATTCTTTTCTGTTTTTGCTTTTGGGTGAGAATATGTTCGGTGTACTGAGTGGATGCAGTCTTGTAGTTTTTTCCCTGCTAATATCTTGTGAAAGCTTGTATGACTGAAGTTCTTATTTAAATGTGAAGATTGTTGGTGCTCCTTGAGGAACCATTAAATCTGCAAACTGACGAATTGGAAGTGTTCTACACTGACTATGGGAATCAAGAAGTTGTTCCTTACAGTCGTTTACTCTTGATCCTTCATTAGCCTCTAAACCTGGTCTTGCTCAGCTATGCAACCTGGCATATATCAAGGTTCCAACCTTAGATGAGGATTTTGGTCAGGAAGCAGCAGTTTATTTGAGTGAACTGACACTAAGCAGTTCAGAAGAATTTAAGGTGACTGTAGAGGAAAGGGATACTTCAGGAGGAAAAGTCAAAGGTCACAGAACTAGAATAGTTCTCATGGTAACTCTTTGTTTGGCTGACTCTGATCTAAGTATAAATGCAGCGATGGTGAAGGTACAGATGCTGCCTTCTGGTAGGATTTAAAATCTTAGCCTCTGAATTATGTCAATTTGTTTGTTTTGGCATTCTACAACAAATCATATGCCACATTTCCTGCTTGAAATGTACTGTGCTTGTATGTGCCTTATAATATCTGACGATCGTATATATAGGTCAGCAGTTTTTGCCTTTCTTCCAGTTTTTGGGATTCATTGCTTAATATGACTGGTCTGGAGATAGATTTGCCATATGAAATGTAATAGCTGGAGAAAACATAATCTGCTACCTAATTATTGTCATTGCGGAGGTGTATGTCAATAAAAACAAAAACTCCAATGTCTGATGGAGTGATCATTGTGTAGATTTGTCCGTTGCGTTTTATTTGGCCTCGCTCTCCTCTTATCATGGTCACTGACATCAAATTGTTTTTGCTTTTCTGTAGTTTTTCCCGCTTAAAAAGTACCTAATGGCTAGCGGAATGCCTCTCTAGTTATGCTTTTATGTTCTTCAGCAGAGCTGTCTAATCCTAACTTTGGAATTTCAGGAGGGGTTGGCTAGGATGGAAAAGAGGAAGAAGTGGGATTCCAAGCAGCGGCAAATGGCCCTTGATAACTTGGAAAAGGACTAGGCAGAAGCACGGACTTACAGGCTAAATTTGTGGCAGTACCAAGATATCGAATCAGATGATGAGGATGTCAGTCTGCCTCTGAGAAAGGGAAATGCCGGTAACACTGAGTGTTTTGACTGATAGTATTGGAGAAAGTATCGAGCCAGAAGCTACCGGGAAGTTTTAAGTCGGGAGCATGATAATCTGTCCAAATGGGGGAGGGAGAAAATTGCGCTAGAACTTGCTTTAGGGTTTTGTTCTTCTGAGGTTTTCCTTCTGTTTGTAAACTCATTCATAGCTTGAGGTGAGGGATTCGGTTTAAATTTTGTCGCAATAAAGCAAGCTCCGGACAGTCTGTTTTCCATTTGTAGCAGAGACCAGTGCTTTCCATTTTTAGCAGAGACCAGTTTTCACAGTTAGACATTTTGTAGCATAAACCAGCTTTTGCTGCGTCGCATTTTCATGTAGCAGTAAATGATTATTACTGGTTCTCTCAAGAGGGTATAGATTCTTTGTTAACTAGGGATAGGAAATGAACCCACCCTCTTGCGCGGGAATCAGATTGCATGGTTTGCACTAAATCCTGCAAATTTGCTTTTGTTTATTGGCATGAAAATTAAGCAATTGTCCAGCCCAATTTACCAATGTCAGACTGGTAAAAAAGCAGAAGGGAAACAAACAAAACATCTTAAACAAGATCGAGATTATAAAGCACATGGAAGAATACGTTCTTTATTTTTTTTTGGTCGGCATGGAAGAATAACTTTTTTCTCAGTAATTTACAGGCCAACAATGGACAATTAGATCGTGCTCTCATCAGATGCATGCATCGACCTAGTTCCGTTCTTACTCAAAGCTGCACCAATTGAGGAGGACACTTAGACGAAGAACTGGAGGACTCGACAAAGAAGAGGCGGATTCCATAAATAAGAAGGACGCTCGGTTGAAGAGAAGAGGAATTGATGAAATGTACGAAGAAGTGAAGATCTTGAGAAGAAATTTGCGTTCGGTTCAATCAAGGCTTGGAAATTTAGGGCAAACTTTAAAAGATCTCGCTTTTGCACGGGGATTTCTTTATTAAAGTTCTATGCCACTTAGAAGAGAGAAAAGAATTAAAAAAAGGTCCGTCATTATTTTTCATTAGTTAAATTAGATGGAGTTTCTTACAAAAAAAAAATTAGATGAAGGAAATGGAGAGATTCGATTGCACCAACATGACAAGTTTTAGGATTCGATTGCATTTTTTGTAAATTGGAAGACTTAATTTGCAATAAATTTTAGGATTTCTTGTGCACTTATCCCAAATACACTATCTTTATCAGATATTTGATTGAGTTCTCATCTTTTATCAAAAAGTGCATATAAGTCTTAAAACATAATACAAATTAAGGATGCAATGTAGGTATCCTTAATTTATTTGTTCTTGGAAAAAGATTTAAAACTTAATTGTACACTTTGAAATTTGGACTTTAGTTACATATCATAGGTTTAGAATGAGTGGTGCACTTTTCTATTCCGACGGAATGGAGAGAATGTGAACTAAAAGATATTTGAATGAAATATATAGTTTCATATTTTGACCGAACGGAGCATAAACTTGATTACACAAGGGAAAAGAAAAAATAATAATGACCATTTCAACATTGCGTACGGTTCTAATTATGCTTGGCTTAACTGACCTTGTTCTGATGTGCTTTAAGATAACGAGAAGAAATAGAAGTGAATTTTCTCGAAGGTGTATAGGGATTGTGCAGATTTAACCGAATGTGATATAATCTATAGTTTGCTTCCATAATCTACTACATCTTAGATTTTAATTTTATGCTGTGATCGGACAGCGGAGTTTTCTTAGATATTGTACTCCTCCGATCTGTATCGTTAATTGGTGAAGTTATGCTCTCCATTCGCAAATATAGATCACATCAACTATTTTAGGATTAGAATCAATTTATACCATTTGTCTCGTTACGCCTAATGCAGCCTATGCATTCCCATCAGCGAGAGATTAATTTCTAATTTTTCCATCCCAAAAATGGTGGCAAATTTGTGGATACTATTAGGCTAAACTGAGAAGACCCAAATCGTTTTCATTTTTGCTTTGGTTCCTAGTAAAGGTGATCAACGGTCTTAATACAAAGATTTGTAAAAACAAATTGAAAAGGGAAATATAAAATACATGAAAGTAGTAGGTACAATAATAAAAAAAAGCTAGTAGTTTAATGTCAACATACAACCTTGGCAAAAACGACATTCCGCGGAATATAAAACTCATGCTCCATTAGGCTCTTAAATTATGCGAGTGATATTGCTGCCAAGATCGATCGATACAACCAACTATGTCTCTCTTACAAGTTGGTTAGCTACCGAAAATATTCAACCGAAAGAAATATTAGTGTAAGGAGAACTATACATTAATTGACAGATTCATAATTGTCCATGTATCTATTGTAAAAATTGCAGATTTTTATACACGCTATGTATTTTAACCATATCATAGCATCCTAAAAAAAAATATCTCTACAAGCCATTGGCCAGAAATAAAGGACTAAAATCTTGACAATCCGATTTTGAAATCCATGCCACACACATGTTCTCACCCAGTTACTCGATCTGCCACCAAACAATTTTACCATAAATGGAATGGAACATTTAATCACCCTTTGGAAGTGTAGACAATGGTGATTTCCTGACACACGTCCATCCACTTTCCAGATGACCTTGAGACGTGACTTCTTCTTTCCTCCTAAACGAGGCTTCAGCCCCCCGACAATGTTTCCATGGAAGAAGAGGAAGGCAGACAGACGACGACGACGGCAACAGCAGCAGCAACAACAATGGCAAAACCTGTTGGAAGTCGGAACATCGCCGTGAAAAGGGCAATTTATACAACAGACGGAAGGTAAAGTCTTTGCCCAGGTTTTGTTATCACGTCCTTTGTTTGAACCAAAATGAACACATTTCCTTCCGTTGATCCATAGCTGGCTCCTGAAGCTTCATTTGTCTCTCGGAGGATGATCGAGTCGGGCCGTCTCAAGTTTCCTATCCTCCCCATCCTGTCGTTGTTTGATGCGGGTCTTTTTTAGCATTTCCTGAATAAGAAGCTGCTTACACTTGTTTCATACTTACATAAAGTATCATTTTAACAGACAAAAACTTGAAAAGTTTACAATTAACATGCGGGGTTTATTCTTATTTAATTCAACAGCTACCGATCCCCCGATGGAAGGTTACTCGAGGGATTACAGAAGCCCCCAGCAAAAGACCTTAATGTCTCCCGTCACGAAAATTATTATTCAGCTTTTAATTAAGGAGACCAAGGCTCTGGGCCAACTCAGGACATAAAATATTACATGCATAAGCGAAAGGAATCAACACCTTGAAATTCGAACTGAATCGTACAGACTTAAATCGTGCCGGAATTTAATCGACAACAAGGGCCGGAAGGTACAGACTCGACAAAGTAAGTAGACGTAACTAGACTATGTCGGAATTTAATCAACGATACAACTTGAAAATGTAAAGATACTACGCTGAAATTTAATCGACGACGCAGCACCCATGATAAAGATACATGCCGAAATTTAATCAACGACGCGAATCAAAAAACTATAGCTAGAGAAATTTAAAGCTAAAGTTAATTGAAAGGTAACATTTAATTTGATTTGTGCGTGGGGATCTCTGATGGATGAATGGTGGTACATATAATGGTTTTGACATAACTACTTTCTGACGATTTCCAGCGATTGCATTTCCTCGGGTAACTTCCGTTGATAGCCTTCACGTTCCTCTATCTCCACAAGCTTTGTACCCATGTTCTAAAATGGTTGCCCTTGTTGTATGTGAACTGCTCCATGATCTTTTTCCTTATAACGATAGTTGTCCCACGATTCTGTTTTCAAGTGATAATTGTTCCCTCCAAAATGTGTATCCTCGACCCAACTGTCTCACTGATTTTAAGATTCAAAATGGCGTTTCAATGTCCCTCCAATAATTATTCATCGTCGATGCTCATATCAGCGGCTATCGACTATTTGTCATCTTTTTTCGATAACTCAAAACATGACATTAATGAATATCAATGTCAATTAACGCATGTTAATCTCTACATCTGTCGATAAGCTAGCATATGTGCAGTGGCGCTTATGTGCCGTGCACGTGATTGTCCGCATTCATGTGTTGTTCACATGCTTGTTCTCATTCACATGCTAGGCACGTGCTTATCGATGATCAGATTATTTTTTGTGTCAATATATGTACCCCTTTTTAAAAAGTCAAAAGAACTTCGATCACGTGTATTTTTCCTTTGTAGGTAATCCTAACATGCGTGTTGTCCCTCTAACATGTCGTACTCTATGCGCAACCGGCCAGTTCATGGTACGTTGTAGTACTTCGGCACGTCGTTCTGATTGCCCATTGTCTGCGAATCGTTGTCATTATGGAACACATCTTACGAATAATCATCTTCTGGATTGCTGTTTATCTTGGGAAAGCGTATATACCCAACAAATCTTCTGAAGCAGACTTCCACATATGGTACCTACGGATGAAAGATGACCTTCGAATACTTGGAAAAAGGTTGTGATTGAGTCTACTCTACAACTTAGTAGTCTGATTTGTGATTTGGACCTGGGGCTTTTAGGTGCTGCCATAAAGCTTTTGGTCTCCATCGAGTAACTGCTTCTTTTTTTCTTTTTTTCTTGGGGCCCCGTGTCGATCACTCTTTTAGACATTTATGCTATAGCTGGTTTTCTCCCCAATGGCGTACCTGTAAAGGATATTGGCCCTCTCGAATCTTTTAAACCCGCCAATGTCCCCGATAATGTCCTTGCTTACGTTAGGTTTTTTTTTTTTATAGGTTTTACCGAACATCTAGCCCGATTGCTGCTGATGAGCATGTAGGTTTCTTGCTATTCTGGCTATCCAAGTATATTTTGTTCTACTCGTTACTCAAAATATCTAAGGACTTCTTGACTATCGCTTCTAGCCTTGCTCCGGGTACGCCAATTGCCTTGGGTCTACTTATTCTCGCTACATTGTATAGAGGTTTTATGCATGCTTCTTTAGCGATGCGGTCTAAAGAAGATATGGTTCCCTGTTTCCATTCTTCTCTTTGGACTTGGAGGACTCGACTTTGGTGAAGAGGCGAGAGACTCAACTATGGTTAGTGCCCTTGAGATACTTCGGACGTCCCTTCGCTTGAGCTCGAGTTGTGCCCACAATTAGTCCATTCATGAACACCCCAAGTGCCTTCTCCTCCCCTAAGTTGGAAATTTGGAGCTTGAGTTGGATGAATTCTTGCACATACTACGATATAAGGCCAGGCTAGTAGTCAAGGCATTCACACAGCGAGAAGGCTTCGATTATCATGAGACATTTTCTCCGATAGCCAAGGAAGTCATTGTTCATTCTTTTCTCTCCATTGCTGCTCTTCGTGATTGGCCTCTACATTAGATAGATGTTCACAGTGCTTTTCTTCATGGAGATCTCAAAGAGGAAATTTATATGGATCTTTCACCGAGACTACAAAGACAAGGGGAGGATTGAGTAAGTCATCTCCGCGAATCCCCAGACATTTCGTTAGTGGTATGCTAAAGTTACCAATGCACTCACAGCTGCAAAGTTAAAGCGGTCCAAACACGATTATGCCTTATTCACATGGAGTCGGTACATCATCCGTCTACTTGTTGATATATGTCGATGATATATTGATTATGGGGAATGATGAGTCTGCCATTAAAGATTTTAAGAAGTACTTGCATTCTGCTTTCAACATTAAAGATTTGGGATCCCCAAATATTTTCTTAGAATTGAAATTACACGATCAAATAAAGGAATTTGTCTTAGTTAACACAAATTTGTCGTAGAAAGCATATTAGAAGCAGGATTATCGGTTCCAAACCAGCTTATTATTCCAATAAAGCAGAATGCTAAGTTAACAACCGCCAAATATGACGAGGAATTATTACCAGTGAATGAGGACCCCTTACTCAAGAATACTTCAACATACCAGAGATTTGTTGGGAAGTTCATCTACCTCACCATAACCATATCCTATATATGCTATGCGAATTCATGCACGATTCAAAATAGTCTCATATGAATGTTGCATTGAAAGTAGTGAAGTACTTGAAAGGATGTCCGGTATTGGGAATACTCGAGAGAACGACACGGAAGTGAAGGCATATTGTGACACAAATTATTCTACTTGCCCTATAAGCAGAAATTCGGTAATAGGGTTTTGCATCAAATTAGGAAAGTCATTGCTCTCGTGGAAAATAAAGAAACAGACAAGTGTTTCCTTATCATCCGTAGAGGCAGAATATCGAGCGATAGTAAAGATTGGCTGTGAAATTATCTGGATAAGAGGATTGCTTCAAGATCTCGGCATATGGGTGAGGAAACCATTGATTCTATTTTATGACGACAATGCTAAACTCAAGCTGGCAGTGAATCCAGTTTTTCATAAAAGAACGAAGTATATAGAAGTTAATTGTCATTTCATCAGAGACAATATACGATGGAGTAATTAAGACAATGGGAATAAGGACAACGGAGCAACTTGTAGACAGCTTCACCAAACCTTCGTGTCAAAGGCAACATATGTATCTGCTAAGCAAGCTTGGCATCCTCGATGTGTACAGGCCACCAACTTGAGGGGGAGTGTTAAAGATACCGTTGCCTCGTAATTGATACGATGAAGATATTGAAGATATTGTTGATAAGATAAATTGCTGTGATTGACCTTAATTGATTTATTGGGATATTGTATATCAGGAAATTGATTTTTTTTGTACATTTCTTCCCTAGATTAATTAAGCCCTTTGTAATATAAATAGGGATGTATTCTCGTACATTTTCGATATGAGACAGCAATATACACTTTTTTATCCCAGGCTTTCCTCCACCTAGCTTTCCATCAAGTCATATTCTTACATGCACATACATAAACTTACATGTACGTCAAAAACTAAATGCTTGCCATGCACAACTTGTGTTGCAGAAAAGAGAAAGGAGTCACATATTAGTAAGTACGATGATGCTTAGAGGAGCAGCAAAGACTGCAGTGGAGAACGCAATGCATATCCACCCAAGAAGTTGGACCCTCGTCGATCCCTTAGCCAAGAAGTAAAAGAGAAGGAGAATGGAACAATACCCTCCAAAATTCGGCAGGATCAGCAGCCTCAGTGTCAGCATCTGCATCCAGTCTGCAACAGTTAAACTACTTCTAACTCTGTTCCTCGCGAACAACTTTGTACGTAGAATACCCTGGCTTGTTTAGAAGCATAAGCAAGGTAGAGAGCGATGTAGATGGCCTCTATGACACATCCGACCGAGATGACCGTGATGAGGAGGAAAGCGTTGGACTCGGACTTGAGGGATGCGTAGTATAGCCAAAGCATGGCGCTAATCAGAGAAACCACGTATGGAACTGATTCAAACCCTTCAGTTGACCTCCTTCCTGCATACCCTAAAAACATGTCGGCCTGCCAAAAAAAAGTTAAATTAAGTCCTAAACCTTATACCGTCAGCGTGCACGGAGCGAGAAAGAGTTAACTAACACTGGGGCCAAAACGATCACGATGGATAGGATATTAGCAACGACAAGAATCATCCAAAGGTTGACAAACGCGTGAAAACGAAGTCATTGGGTTGGAGTTCGATAGTAAATAGAAAACAGTCAGATAATATGTGTAAAGTACCTAGAACTCGAAAAGTGAGTATTCATGGATTCTCAGCCATGAAGATGGCCATCGTCCCACTCTCTTCCTCTCAGAACCACTGAAGATATTCAAATGCAAGATTTCGAAGCTGAATACAACCAAAGCTATGCTGTGCAAGCTATACTCACGTTGGCGTCGCAATTTATAGAGAGGAGATGAAGACAAAAAGTAATGCTAGAGTATAGAATGATTTATGATGGTGGTCAATTAAGTGATGTCATAATTTGTAATCGGATATTTAAATAAGAGGACTCATATTTTAGTATTTGATAGGAACTTCTCCTTTCGCTTAGGCTCCGTTCGTTTCACGGAAAATATTTTTCAGGAATCCATTTTTCGGACTTTCACTCGTTTGGTTCGCCGAAAATGATTAGCCAACCAAAAACACTTTTCGATCAAGGAAAATATTCATATATAAAATTAGGAAAATGAATTTCTTAGTCTAAGAAAATGAAAACACTTTTCGGAATTATTCACCTTGAATTTGTTAATATTTTCTTTTATTTCTTTTATTCTTTTTCTTTTTCTTTTTCTTTTTCCTTCTTCCTCCCTCCGCTTCAGCGACCGGCCACAAGCATGGGTTGGCGAAACAAATGCATTTTGAAATCATTTTCGAGATGAGATCCAAACACCATAAAACTTTTTCAATTACATATCACCAAATAAATGAAAATTAACCATTTTCCTAGAAAATGATTTTTCGAAAAACATTTTCCAAGAAATATTACGTTTTTCATAAAACAAACGCACCCTTAGAGGGCTTTGGAAATACAATTGTATTTTGCCCAAAGTTGAGCAAACATGAACCGAAGAATTTTAGAGCCCCAAAGCCCATTTGGAATGTTGGACTAAATGGGACCAATATCTCTCTTGGGTTAGGGGAGGCACAAATCCTAGTATAAAAGCACAGTTCACTTTTATTTTTGTGTTGGGGGGGGGGGGGGGAGGTTTCAGAAGCACAATTCACTTTCAAAGGTAAAAAAAAAAAAAGTGATTTAGATCAATACACTCTCAAGTTACGGTTTGAGAGTTCCCCCACAATCAATGATCTTAAGAATTGCGCAGTTCAAAGACTGATTGTTCAATTGTGATTCATGCGTATTGTCACTGACCATTTGATTAGAAGGAATTCAACTTCGTGCAAACTAAATTGTCCCAGTCACTAAATTATATAAAATTAATCAATCGGGAAAACTTAGAAGAAAGAGGAGAAGACAATCGCAACATACTGGATTGTAGGACAATGTAATGTCTCACGCAAATGGAGCTCTTACTCGAGTTTTAATTATGTCAAAGAAAGGTTTGTTTGTTTAGGAGAATGAATGAAATAATAAGAGTGCACAGGCACCGGTTAAGTTGATCAATAATGTTTTGTATACGAGCACGAGGGCCAATTACATGTGACGAATGGTTAGCAATCTGATGATGTATTTTCAATACAATTTACTTTGTTACTGGTTAAGTTCTCAAACTCAATTCGCCGTTTAATTTGTGAAGTGCATGTTAATCATATGCATGATATTGAATAATTATATTGTATCAAACACTTCAAATGCAAACAAGGATGAACAATTGTTAATATCCAAAGTCATTTCCAAATCCTAAAAATATTTCAATATTTAACTATCCCTAATTTCCATGCGGTAAGTAATTTTCCGGTTTGATAGTTTCCGGAGCCGAGCATACAAATTATTGTATGCCATAAATTTAAGAAAACGTGCTTAAAGAGAATGACAAATCTACATGAATTCTAAAGATTGAAAATAACATTAAACAATTTTTTTCTCAGAAAACTCCATAATTAAGAAAAAAGAAAAGGCGAAAATTTATGAAAACATTTATGAACATGAACATTATAAAGTATAGCTCGTAGTTTTGTTGATAAAAGTGGTTAAATTGTTATTCCAAAGAAGAAATAAACCAAAAGAAAAGATTAGATAGATTGTGAATACAAAATGAAGAAAGTAACACAATGAGAGCTCAGGCGAGCGACAAGCGTTCACCCCCTATACCCTCCTCTCATATATTTTTAAAGATTTCATTCGAATTGAAGAATAATTCAAAACGTGTTGCGATCATACGTAATTACATAATTAGCTATTTCAGCTTACCTAAAATTCGGTATTAAGGGTTGAGTAGAGACATGTCGATAATTGACACGGGGAGAGATAATGAAGATAGATTAATATAACCTAAAGCTGTAGGTGAGAAGAAGATGGAAGCCATCTAAACTCCAGATATAATTGAGAATTTAATTGCTTGATTGTATGTATGGTGTAGACTAAGGTGGCACCTACATTGATCCATATGTGAATTAATTAAGCAAATGGATAGGGGCGGTGACGGCGATTGAATTCAAAGTGCGATCATGCTAGTGATTGTCGTGGGCCATCCTTGACCTTTGGCAATTAACAATCACTTTTGTGTTGCTGGGATCGAGGAAGCTCTCCTCCAACCCCACGATCCCAAGTATGGAATTTGGCCAAAATTCACGGATCGACCATGATCTAGATAATGTCTTGATATATATTTGCTTTCTCCCACGCCACCATGTTTTGGAGCTGACCAAGATAAACATATTGAAATTGCTCTGGTGGACGGTCCACTCAAAGGGTCGATCACAGATATTGAGACACGTAGACACGGTCCTTGGCTGGCTCCTATTATAGGGTCGTTGAAAACGAGAGAAGACAGTGCACACAAGTCATTCTAAGAATGACGTGCGTGCGTGTACCCAAGTACATTGCATTTATAATAATAATGTTCAATCCGGATCCTTTAGCCCTCGATTCTACGTAATACAAAAGCTTATCTTCAGGTCGTTTGACTTGGACAAAGTCGTCTCAATTGGGAGTTTTAGTCCAAATTGTCAACGTGATAATGGCTCCTAATCTTCATATTGAACCGGTTTGGTGGAACTACTCAGCCGTTCTCGAGGAGGTACGAGGAGATAATTAAAAGATCCTATTTGGTCACATGAGAAATGAGGCACGTAAAAGCAGATCGAGGAGATTCAAGATGATGTGGAGCTGCTGGTCTGACCGGAACCCCGATTTATCACCATTTCAATGTAGTTTACTTCTCCTACTTTGTCTTGTCTTACCATGACTCACAAGTTGCTTGCTTGCATGAGTTAGCCTTTGCTAGCCGTGAATTGTCGAAGGACGAATCATTTCACTTTCTTCCTTATCCTTCTGATTCCCTTTTGTATACGTTCTACACGTCACACGTGGGCTCGAATTGATACATATGTATGCGTGTGGTAGGCATGGAACAAGGAAACATGGAAAATCAAATTTAGAAAATTCTAATAAAAAGAGCTGTGATTTGTGAAATTGACCCCAGCTTTTCTTACTAAACGATGCAACGACACATTTGGGATGAGGAGTTATTAAACAAACTTTCCATTCGACTTGTCGAAATACACTTAAGCTGTAGGTAAAAGTTACGAGTATCTTTGAAGGAACGCGATGTAGTCTCTGTCATTACATTGGATATTTAAACTTGAAATTCATTCAATTTCCATGAATTTCCTTTTTTTATGACATACGCGACTTGTAATGCCGTGTAACTGTGACGTGAAATTACGTTTGGGTTAATTAGGAAAGTATGCTCGTTTTTGGCCGGGCTTGGGGGTCCGGGGGGAAAAGAGAGAGGAGCCAAAGGAAAGGTGAAAGACCCCCCCGTAACAAAGGATTAGTGTAAGCTAAAGAGGGGACACCCGCGCAATCTAACCCCATAGAGGGTCCTACTTAAGGGCTTTTCCTTTTATTTTGTGTATAATTTGGGGCTAAATATTGTTTCCCTGAATGATAATAATCATGGAGCAGAAACCCAGGGACGGAGCCGTGGTCCCAGCGTGTCTCCCTTCACCTGCCAGTCAAGCCGCTGGCAAGCGGCAGAGAGAGCTGCGATGCCGATCACAGTCCCGTGACAAATCAAATCCTCTCTCTCTTGGGCTCGCGAAACGAGTCGGAAAACTTCTTCACCATGGGTCCACCTCCTCTCCACCATTGAAATGTCCCTCTCTCTCTCCTGTCCTTCAATGGGCTCGTGAAAGTGCTAGAAGCAGCAAAAAAGTGGCAGCGTGCACGCGCTCGGATTCTCTCCTTTGCTGGCTCACAAATGGCTTCCGCTTTATTAGCCCCTCGCGACTCGACGCCCATTTTAGTTGCTTGGGGATATATGTCATTTGCCATTTGCCAGAGCACCCCCATCACGTGCTCCATCGTTGCGCACCTCTTTGTACACTTAACAAAGCTCGCGCCGTGATGTGCAGCCTTGCATCCATCCGTCACAAGTTGCTGGTTTCGCATCATCGGCCCACCCACCGTTGAACCAATAACTGTGCACGGGGCACATATTAATATTCAATGCACATTGCCATCTCTTTAATATGGCGTTGGATAGATTTCGTGACGTGGCGATGGCGATGGCTTTTAATATGACCCACCCGATAAAAAAGTGAAATGCATGCATGTTTAAGGAGGATCCTGAGCGAGGAAAAAGGGGAGCGGGGAAAAGTAACCCCGGTTAGGAGTCCCAACCACACTCCGACTGGCCTGTCGCTCCCACGACAAAACGAACGGGGGGGGGGGGGACCCACCTGAATTCCCCCCACATTATATCTTAATATTATTATTATTATCATTGCGTGCCCCTTGGCCAACCACACCCCGACATGCGCACAACAGCAAACAACGCCCCGAAAGCAACCTACGGCTTCCACCGCCTGCAGCCGGTCCCATAAAGCACTCCAACCGGCGAAGGCCGGTCACCGCGTTGGTGGTTGAGAATTGACCGCGGTTGAATAATTGCACCCCCCACCCCCCGAGTCATCTGCAACTCTGAGAGAGAGAGAGCGAGAGAGCGAGAGCGAGTTGGATCGGTTCTTCTAGTAGTGGCATCTGCAACTCCAAGCAACCTGCAGCAAAAAGCACACGCGAGACCATCGATTCCCATATTCTCGAGGAACGAATCGCCGGCGATTTCGCGGTCTCGTCTGCGTTGTCTGCTCTTCCTTTTGGTGCGGGTTGGTTCCTGATTCAGAGGACGACGACGGCGACCGCGGGCTCCGAGCACGAGCCCTTCCGTCCTGATACCCTTGCTGTCCCACCTCGATTTCTCTCCCTTTTCTAGCCGGTGGGACTGCGCTGCTCGTCCTTCGACCTCGTCGTGAAGAACCGGAGCGGCCTCGGGTCATGGACTGACCGAGCGGGCCGAGTGAAGAGCTCAGGGGGCGGGGTTGTGTGTCTTTTGCCGTTCTGTCTGGACTATCGTTTTGGCGGGAGACCAGAGATCTGTGCCGCGACCGGAGAGAAATGGCGTCCAGGAACGCCAGGGTAGAGGGCCGAGCTGGTAATTCCTACTTTCTTTTGTCCGGCGAGGTCGAGGTGTGCTGCTTGAGATCTGTGAACTGATCGTGAAGTTGCGTGTTTTTTGCACTTTGGCAGATGCTGAAACCGCGCTCTATAATGAGCTCTGGCAAGCCTGCGCTGGTCCTCTCGTCGCCGTCCCTCGTCAAGGCGAGCGTGTTTTCTATTTTCCCCAGGGCCACATCGAGCAGGTCAATCATCCCCCTCTGTGTGTGTGTGCGCGCGCGCGCATGTGGAGTCCAGAACACGGGTCTTTCTCTGATGATGAACCCCAAGTAGTGCTTGTTTACGACCAACTCAACTGATGTTGCTTTTTTCGAGTTTGGTTTCAGGTCGAGGCCTCCATCAATCAGGTCGCGAACCAGCAGATGCCCCTCTATAATCTTCCCTCGAAGATCCTTTGTCGTGTCATCAACCTCCAATTGAAGGTTGGTATCAATCATCAGGCCCCCTTTTTCATTCATGTCCCGTTCCTGACGAAATCCACTCAATTTTGACTTGACCGACTGCTTGCTTTCCGTTCGCTTACTTCATTCTCTTGGCTTTGCAGGCCGAGCCAGACACCGATGAGGTGTTTGCGCAAATGACCTTGCTTCCCGAGGCAAACGTAAGTGATGATCCATTGTTTCGATGGATGGGCATAATTCTAGTACATTCGTCCTTATATTTGAGCTGAACTGCTTCTTCAATCTCAGCAAGATGAGAACTCCCCGGACAAAGAACCTCCTCCTCCGCCTCCTCCGAAATTCAAGGTGCATTCTTTCTGCAAGACCTTGACTGCCTCGGACACCAGCACTCATGGTGGATTCTCGGTGTTGAGACGTCATGCGGATGAATGCCTTCCACCCCTGGTGAGGATGTCGACCTGCTCATGATATGGAGAACCTGAACTTCTTTCCTTCCAAACAATCCGTGCACGCTCACTAATTTATTGCCTTTCGCCGTAACTTTCACAGGACATGTCCAAGCAACCTCCTACACAAGAACTAGTCGCCAAGGATTTGCATGGGAATGAATGGCATTTTCGGCATATATTCCGGGGTACAAATCAATGACTTTGATTCTTGGCTACTAATAGCCCTAGCAGCTCGAAATTGTCTTTGACATGAATACTAAGTTCCATATACATGGTATCTGGGCTAAAAATTCTCACCCCCTAATCAAATGTGCTGGGAAATTGTTCTGAGTTGGGGTTTATTATTGCATCAATATACCATAGCTTTTATCAGCCATTAAACCAAATTTGTTGACCCTCTCATCATGGTTAACCCTATTCATCTGGTATGATATTGCCAGGCCAGCCGAAGAGGCACCTTTTGCAGAGTGGTTGGAGTGTTTTTGTGAGCTCCAAAAGACTTGTTGCTGGGGATGCATTTATATTCCTAAGGTGGCTGTATTGTCTTAAGAATTATTTTTCTATGGTTTTTTTTTTTGGTTGAAATTTTTCTATGGTTTATGTGGCCTCAAAACCCAAGCATCACTGATGTGTGTAATACAGGGGCGAAAATGGGGAACTTCGTGTTGGTGTTAGACGAGCTATGAGACAGCAAGGCAACATTTCACCATCAGTCATATCTAGTCACAGCATGCATCTTGGTGTCCTTGCTACTGCATGGCATGCCATTTCTACAGGAACTATGTTCACTGTTTACTACAAACCTAGGTCAGTACTTTGCATCGGATACTTGTATGTACAAATGGTCAAGAAGAAAGTTTTCGGTTTCCATTTAGAATTTGTGATGTGAATTTTTTTCAAACCAAATATACCTTTGTACTTTATAGTTTGTTCTAGATGCAGAAATTAACAGGTCAGTTCGAACATTATGCTTTATACTTCAATTCATGGAGGTGCTTGCTTAACCAGCTTTGCATTTTTGACTCTAGCATAGGTTTGGGATTCTCTGGTTGTGTTCTCCTTTAAATCGTTTATGGGCTTCATATTTATATATAGAAATGAGGTGTGATCGTACCAGAGGATAGTCCTGGTATCTTATGCATACGGCTGACCAACTTTGTTAACCTATGCCTGTCACTCCCCCTAAAATGAGGGGGGAAAAAGAGTATCAGGTGATGCAGTGACATATAATACCCAAACCTCCTACTTCTGTTGTCCCTTGTGGAGGAGGGAGATGGAAAATATTTTCTCCTACCTTGTATAGGGTGAGATGGAAAGAAATCGCTTCTTTAACAGTTTTGTGAGATAACTGTGTTTGCTTTGACATTTTTTTTTCCCAATTTTTGACATATTTGAACACACTGTAATGTAGTTGATTACAGTCTGCTCTAGAATATGTATGGCCCTGTGGTTGACCTTTTTTTAATATGCTTAGATATGCACTTGCCCTCGTTAATGGTTTTGCTATAGCAAAGTCTAGCAACAAATATGGCTTTTACATGGTTGGACCACTCTAGTTCAATTTAGATTTTTCAGTAGTCTACAAATTATTGACCCTTTTCTTTATTGCATGGAGCAAGTAAAATTGTCAAGTTGCTTAAGTGTATTGTTGTTATGTTGTTTTAACCAAATGTTTTGTGACAAATATGTTGTCTTAGGATAAGCCCTGCTGAGTTCATCATCCCTTATGATCAGTACATGGAGTCTCTCAAGAAGAATTACTCCATTGGAATGAGATTCAAAATGAGATTTGAAGGGGAAGAAGCTCCGGAGCAGAGGTATAGAACTTGTTTCCAAATGAGATCTCAAGTATTCTCTTCAATGTTGTGGCTATATGTAAGAAGGACAATATGTGGATTCAGCTTTCAAGGCCAAAAGTACCAGTGTTGCTGCATGAATATGATGTCTGCTTGTCTCGATGAATAGGGATAAAATCTAATCTCTCTCTCTCCCTCCCACCCCACACAACATCAATGCCTGAGATTCTGCTCCTTATTTGGTATCTGTTACTTCTTGTATTTGTATTCTCTGGTTGACATTAGGACCTTACATGGCTAGCAGTGAGGATTTTGTGTGTCTAATAGTCTCAGACTTTATTAAAGCAAGATGAGTCGGTTGATATTGTTAATGTGCGTGACTTATTAAGTTGTTGAAGCGTTGATTTTAAGATTTCTCTTTCTTGAACATTTCAAAATCACGTAGGTTTACTGGAACAATAGTCGGCATTGAAGATGCTGACCCAAAAGGGTGGCAAGATTCAAAATGGAGAAATCTCAAGGTAGTATTTTGATCCCTGGCCTATGTGGTGTTGCTGGCATCGTTCCCATTTAAAATCCATGCCATTTTTTCAGGTGAGATGGGATGAGAATTCTGCCATACCTCGTCCGGAAAGAGTATCACCTTGGAATATAGAACCTGCTCTGGCTCCTCTTGCTCTAAACCCTCTTCCAGTTTCCAGGCCTAAAAGGCCTAGGTCAAGCATTTTACCCTCGTCTCCTGAATCTTCTGTTCTTACTAGGGAAGGTACAGCTTTTATTGCTCTTGTTAGTGTAATGTCCATAACTTTCTAGGTTCAGGGCCTGTTGACTGACTTTGTTCAGGTTATATATGTAAAGTAGCTGCAGACCCTTTATCTTCAAATGGGCATTCGAGGGTCTTGCAAGGTCCAGAATCGTCGACCTTGAGAGGAATTGCCACCGATAATGATTTTGATGCTGTGGAGAAGTCTGTAATGTTTCCATCTTCAATGGAGGAAGAAAAGATCGATATGCTTTCTGCTTCTAAAAGACATGGGCTGGAGAGCTGGATGACTTCAGGCAGGAGGGGGCCAACCTGCGCTGATTTACTATCAGGTTTCAGTGGAGATACTGATGTCTCCCGTGGGTTCAGCTTGTCCTCTGAACAATCTTCTGCAGCTAATCCAGCGAGGAAACATTTTGTTGATCAGGAAAGGAAATTTCATATAATCGGGAATTCTTGGTCCATGATACCTTCTAGTCTATCGCTTAACTTGTCAGAATCTAATAGGAACACTTCTTTACATGGAAATGATATGCACTCTCCACGAGTTATTGGTAAATATAGCGGGTTGAATGAATATCCGGTTGTTCATGGCCAGAGAGTTGAGCAGCCACATCAGAACTGGGTGATGCGTCCACCCACCTCACCTCATTTTAATTTTCCTCATGCAAGTGAGTCAATCTCGAAGTCTCCCTTGGCGCAACAGCATCAAGCCATAAAAGCAAGGGAAGGCAACTGCAAGCTCTTTGGAATTCCTCTGGTCAGCAATCCTGTTTTGCCCAAGTCTGCTGTCATGACAAATGTGTTAATGGACCATAGGCATTCCCCGTCGTGTCAAGCTCATGGGTTTCCACTGGATCAGCCAACAGAGCCACTAAATGGGGCAAACGGTGGAGATGATCTGGTTGCCAATGAGCTGGAGAAGAAGCAGTTCCAGAATAGTCAACCACATAACAGAGATGTCCAACATAGGGTTCAGGGTAGCTCAACTAGAAGTTGTACCAAGGTTATCATTTTTCTCCAATGATTTTTCCAAGCGAGGTGACTTCTTTCTTTGAGTTCTCTTATATTAATGAAGTGTTTTTTCAGGTTCACAAGCAGGGGATTGCACTTGGTAGATCTGTGGACCTAGCCAAGTTCAACAATTATGACGAACTGATGGCCGAATTAGATCGATTATTTGAATTTGGTGGGGAGTTGATGAATCCGAGAAGCAACTGGCTAATTGTATATACTGATGACGAGGATGACATGATGCTTGTTGGGGATGACCCGTGGCAGTGAGTGTTTATGTTGAATAATGTTTTGGATTATGTTTCACGGCCTTCAATTTTGATGGCAATCTGCTTGATGCCATTGTTCTATTAACTGACCAGTTTTATTTTGTTGTTTCAGGGAATTTTGTGGCATTGTCCGAAAGATGTTTATTTATACTAGAGAGGAGGTTCAAAAGATGAGGCCAGGGACTATTACTTCAAAGGATGAGGACAATTTGATGGTCGATAAAGGGGCGGTCTCAAAGAAATTGACTTCGGACACACTGCCTTCGGTGTCTGTCCCAAAAAATTGTTAAAACATTTCTCACGTGTGTAAGTTAACGATCTCTTGTATGCTTGAGCTAATTAGCTTGTGAAAGAATCCATGCCAGATTAGAAAGTTCTCCTCTTGCTGCCTGAACTAGAAAAATCATTTTGAATGTCTTATGTGGCTTTTCTTTCTTTTTAATGCCTTCCATGTGATGTTTAGATGTCTGGCATTACATAAGATGTGATTTTCTTCGTTTGTCAGGTCTTTTAAAGTCACTGAAGGAGCCTAATTCAGCTGGTATGTGATAAGGAATTTTGTCTCTCCTTTATTTGATGAATGGTTTTGTAAAATCAGTAAGGCATTGAATCTGAAGTATTCCATTCTCTAGTTTCGGATAAATGGACTTATTCTTGTATGGTTCTTCACTCTATTGTATATGAAATTGAATGCGTGTATTCTGTTAGGAGAGCTTCAAAAACGAATCAGCTTCACTTTGTACAGAGCTGTTGTTGCTACCTCTTCACGATGGCTGAAAATGAATGCATCATCCAGTGACATATTTGTCGGTGGATGTATCTTTTTCAGCAATGATAAGTCGAACGGTATGATGTGCTCCTTAATCTGACATCCAGTTTCATTGTCAAAAGAGTAAGCTCATTGGTATCTGTGACGGGATAGTAAACCCATGTATAAACTGTGTGGTATACCTAAAGTATTCCTCCTGTTTGCCTATTGGTTAATTAGAACCAACTTCATCCGTGTGGTATCTGCTTTATGGTCATATAAGTAGGGGATCCCTGTTAAAGCATTTTGTTCAAATTTATGGGATCTTGACTGATCTAGTCTTTTGCATGGATTTTTCAGAGAGGATATGTGTTAATTCCGGAGGCATTAATTTGGGTTTCCAGTTCCTTTTGTGGAAATTTTTTCTCCAACCTGCTTGCTGGGGGAGTAAATATTATACGTATGTGATTAGTTTATCAGTTGCTGACATAGCGTCTCCTTCTATGTGGTTGCAGATCCCTGATACTGAAATTCATTGCTGTCCACGGGGACTACACATAATCTTTGACTATATCCTCTGTACTTCAGTGACCATTTTCTGCCCCCACAAAGCCGTGTTTTTATCTTCAATGGAATCCTCAGATTTGGCTTCAAGATGCATGGGTATTTGCTTGTATGAGATCCTATTTTGTCTGTATTTTGGACTCTTTTATTTGATTTGCTGTTGGTATTGTGGCCTGATATGTCTTCCGCATATGTGTTTGGCTAATGGGAATTCCTTTGTTCTAGCTTCCTGAGGAGGTCAGAGAGCTTGAGAGAGAAGTACGGCAGATTGAAAAGGAGAAAAATGAGGCTGTTCGTACTCAGCATTTTTGAGAAGGTATGGAACTCTTTTTTGCTCGCCTTGGAATTAATTGCAAGTTGGATTGTTATTCATGTCATATTTCATGGAGAGAATCAATGCGATCCTTTTCTTGTTTGAGGATTACTGCCCTGCACTTGATTCAAATCTGTTTGTCCATCGATTCTTGCATCTAGATGGTTTTACAATGTTAGTTTGCATTTGGAGCATACCAGCGATTTTAGGGATGATGTCACGAGCATATCATCACTGTACTTTTTGAGAAGTTACACCATTTGTTCTTCGGTTAATAACTTAATTTTTTCGGAGCGATTGTTTTTGACATGGACCATCGGAAAGTTGAGTTAGCTACCACAAAAGTTGATGTGTATTAAATGAGTAGAAAAAATTTAAATAAATTATAACGCATAAAATTGCAAAATAATGGGCCAAATAGGAAAATAAAAATATCCGATACCAAGACGACGCTTGCCGCCGTCTCGTGATGCCACCTTGAGCTCGATCGTCCATGGTCACGAGACTCTGGACCAAACATCAAGTAGCCATGACTGCAAGCTCGAGCTCTGTGGCTATGGCGGCCATGGATCGAGCATTAATTGCCATGATACTTCGATCTAGCAGCCATGGGTGCCACGAGCTTGAAGTTCGAGCGCCCACGAGCGAGCTAGAGCTCAAGATATGGTGGGTTGATCATCCATTGCCACGACACTCCGGATCTAGCGCCTACAGCCACAAAACTCGAAACTTAGGTGACCATGGTAGCGAGCTTGAGGCTGCAAACAAGAAGAGATTGAGCTTATGTGAAGGTCAGCTAGGGGTTTTGCAGTTGAAGATGTCTTTTAGAAGTGAAAAGGAAGAACTCCATTGATTTTTGCCAAAAAGGTTCGAGTTTCTGCAGATGGTGATGGAAGGTGATGGAGAGAGAGAGTGATGCAAAATGGAAAGTCCGCATGTACACTCCACATCACCTTTTTTTCCAAACAAGTTTTCATGTCTTATTTTTTGTGGACCATTTTGAACCAAAAAAAAGCAGATGGACGGTTTTAAATTTTGAGCAAAAGTAGAGAGACTATTGGTGACATTAGCCTGCTATTTTGTCTCTCGCATTTCTTATTTTTTGTGTAACTGAGAATCTGTGCATGTATGAATGTTGAATAGGCGAGGGGAGCTGAAATGGATCAATGTTGAATAGGCGAGGGGAGCTGAAATGGATCAATGTTGAATAGGCCAGGGGAGTTGAAATGGATCACTAGCGGGGGAGCTTCTGCAGCGAATGGACTTCACTTTTGATGATAGTAGTTGTTGCCTACCTCTTCATGTTGATTGGGTGCCACTTAAGCACGTCATCCGCTTCTTGAGGAGGATATTAGCTCGATGCAGTGAGTTTTGGCTGTTGCTAATGTTACTTGTGGTGGATGAATGATGATATTTGGATCACTGACATTGCCAATTCGATGATGATGGATGGAGAGGATGGCAAATCAATTTTTGCTTATGGGATTTTTGACGAGGAAGGTGCTGCTGGAGGTGAGCAAGAGTCAAAGCAAGAGAGAGCCATGCTATGCTGTGAGTTTTTCTTTTTTTTATCTCTAAGGAGAGAGAGCCATGCTAAGCTGTGAGTCAAAGCAAGAGAGAGCCCTTCTGTTTGGGTCTTTTCTTTCCGTTGTTCCAGTCAGTTTCTCACTGGCTCAATCTTCGTAAAAACCCCCCCGGTATTTCTCGGCTTCAGATAATTTCAGATATTAGGTGGTCGGCAGAGTGTAGGAAAAGACAGAAAAAGGATTATCACTGCTCAACCCTATTTTGTATATGTGGCTTCTTTGGGCGTGTGAACCTATATGGAAAAAATGGGTCTCCTTCTGTACTTTTGTGGCATGACAAATGAGGAAAGGGAAATTTTGTTCTTCTGACATATACACAGAACAGGTTATAACGGATCGATCTTTTAGATGATTTCTTTCTTTTAAGTATTTTGAATGTCAATGGAAGGAAGAACGATTCGAGGTCATGAAAGCATGGGTTCATTTTCGAGTGAAGATGCCACGTTGCAAATTAAAATCTCATCATCTCAAAATGTATTGCGGAACTTTCGAGGCGTTTTACACGTGATTTGAGTCTTAGAGTTTTGCACATTTGAGCACGTGGAACACAAGTACCAATTGGGGACAACTCTTCCCGATGTGGAGCAGCATCTCGTTGATCGAATGAATTTCTATCTTCCTTTAAAAGAGTGTCTCGTAGACAATAATAGTTTGATGTTAGCTGTCATCACCAAAATCTGAAAGGACCGCTTCTGTTGTCTGGGTAGGTGTGAGAATTAGGGATTTGGGGGTGAGAACATTAGCAAAACATATTTTTGACTTACGGTTGCACTTAAAAAGGTGAGTGGAGTACACCTTAATTTCACTTCTGACACGAGATGATATATATATGTTATTTAATTGCTTTCGAGACGATGATAATAGAGAAGCTACTGCCCACATGCAGTCGTGACTCAGCATGACCCGTGCACGAAACCACTGCTCGAGCCGCATCAAAACTAATAACTCTCCTCGCGCCACGTCGCCCATGCGAAAGCTCTCCTGTTTGGGCACACGAAATGAAATGGGTCGACCAAACATATCTGGCGGGCGTCGTATTGGATGTGGTGGGTAGGGG
>CM062252.1:31910077-31989637 GCA_031216285.1 Syzygium syzygioides | reverse complement strand
GGGGTGTAAATGGAATGGAATGGCCGAAACAGCACGCAAGATGGTTGTTTGATCAGTTTTTTTCACACGGCGTCAATTAGAGTTTAACATAACTGAAAGATCACGGGCAATTTGAGTTAGAGGTTTATAAAATTTTCTAAAAAAAAAATAAAGAAGAAAAAGGCTTTGGCAAGGGATATTATGAGGAAACAGGTGACGGTGATGGGATGATTGGTGGACGAGAATTCACGGGAAACAAGAAAATATCAATGGAGGGGAGGGGAGGGGAGGGGAGGAAGACGAAGGAGGAGAGAACAACAGTTGACGAAAAGGGCAAAAATGGGTTTGGTCGTTTCGTTCCCTTTCCTGGGATCGTCCGTAACATCTTTTATTAAAGTAAAAAAAAGACATCGGAGGAAGCCGCCTCCCCTCCTCCCCCTTCCTTATCATAAATAATATCATCACGTTCGCCTCCCGCCTGCTCTTTCTTCTTCTTATTCTTTCTTCTTCTCCTTCTCTCAGAGTGTCGAGCCCTTTCAGGTAAAGCCTCTCCCTAGCTGACGCGATGATGCTTTCTCTCAATTGAATTGAATTTCCGGGCAATTGATTACTTTGGGGTTAGTTATTATTCCATTTATGGGAAGAAGGTTTCCTTCTCAGCTCCGCCTTCCCCGGATGCTGACTTGACGAGTGAGCTCAGCTCCACCGTCTTTCCCTCCTCCTCTCCCTCTCCCTCTCCATCTCTCTCTCTCTCTCTCTCTCTCTCTATATTCCGTCGATTCATTCCGAGCCTACTCCTTCGGGGTTCCATCATCATCGCGGTGGCGGTGCTCCCTAGATTCCCTCTGGCCCTTTCCTTTGCTCGCCCGATTCTGCTTCTGTCCCATCTCCTTCCTTGCAGGTCCGAAGCAGCTTCATTAGTTTCGGGCGCCGTCCCGCTTTCTGACTCGTTGGTTGCTACGTTCGTTCCTGCATGTCGTGTTTATGTTGATGATGATGAATGCCGGAATTACAGACGTGTGGACTCTCATTCATTCGCATGTTTCTATTTGATCGTGAATTTCTACCTCTCGTGGTCTGTTTCTACCAAGCCCCCTTAGGTAGCCTGACCTTGTCCTCCACCCCCTCCCTCTCCCGCATGAAGCAATTCGTGGCACAGGCTTGAACGCAGCAAACGTCTGAGAAAGACAACAATATGGATATCAGTCTTTTCCGCGTCCCAAATTATGCTCTAATTTGCTACTGTTGTTCTTCTTTGCAATTTGCTTGCTGACATATTCTCGCCTATACAGGCAGCTTGGTCGGAGTTATGGCTGGCGTCCTGGCGCAGTCGAGGAATGTGCCGGCCATAGTGTCTGGCCAGAGGTATGGCAGCTCCAGTGGTTCTGCAAAGTCGAGGAGAGCTGTGAAAATGATGTCCGCTCTGAAAGCTGCTCCCTTTATAAGAATGAGGGGCTTCTCCGGTCTGAGAGGATCCAACAGTTTGGACGGTTTGTTGAATTCAAGCCCCGACTTTCACTCGAGGGTGGCAAATTCAATCTCCGTTCGCGGGGGGAAGGCAGGCCGCGGTGTAGTCAGGGCTATGTTCGAGCGCTTCACTGAGAAAGCGATCAAAGTCATTATGCTTGCTCAAGAGGAAGCGCGGAGGCTGGGTCACAATTTCGTGGGGACAGAGCAAATTCTTCTGGGTCTTATCGGCGAAGGCACTGGCATTGCTGCTAAAGTTCTCAAGTCGATGGGAATCAATTTGAAAGATGCTCGTGTTGAGGTTGAGAAAATAATTGGGAGGGGAAGTGGATTTGTTGCTGTGGAGATTCCTTTCACTCCACGTGCAAAGCGAGTCTTGGAACTGTCACTGGAAGAAGCTCGACAACTAGGTATGGTATTTCTCCTCTTTGATGCTTTACAATTGTCTATCTACTCCTAGGGTATTGCCCCCACTCAATATTTGCATATTTCCTGACGTACATCTTGTACTAACTAACTAGTAAAATTTGCCTCCCTTAAATCCTAAGGCCATAACTACATTGGGTCTGAGCACTTGCTTCTTGGATTGCTTCGTGAGGGTGAGGGTGTGGCTGCTCGTGTTCTTGAGAACATGGGTGCTGATCCTAGCAACATTCGCACTCAGGCAAGCTAGCATTATGTGCTTATTCTTTTGATATTATGACAATATTGCGTGCTGTGAGTATTTGCAAGGGTGAGATACTGATATGTCCTGAAAATAGGTCATTAGGATGGTGGGTGAGAGCACCGAGGCTGTTGGTGCTGGTGTTGGTGGAGGAAGTAGTGGCAACAAAATGCCAACGCTTGAGGAGTATGGAACCAATTTGACTAAGATGGCAGAGGAGGTGATTCTTTGGTCATCATTTTGTTATTCCGTCTATCCAAGTGATTATATTGCTCTGCTATTCTTAAGCTTCTTTAACATATTTTCTAGGGAAAATTGGATCCCGTTGTTGGAAGGCAGCAGCAAATAGAGCGAGTTGTCCAAATTCTTGGTCGCCGAACCAAAAATAATCCCTGCCTTATCGGAGAACCTGGAGTTGGGAAGACTGCAATTGCTGAAGGTCTTGCTCAGCGTATTGCAAGTGGTGATGTCCCTGAAACAATCGAAGGGAAGAAGGTATGCAAATGGTTTACTCTTTCACGATGGTGTTGCATTGCTGTTGACCAGCACCCCTTGTGGGTTTTAGAGTCAGGTTTCAATGAGCTCGAGCAGAGCACAACTGGGAAAGTGCTATAGGATTGACAATGTTGAATCTGTCCCGTCACATCGTGCTCTCTATCTGATTTTGTTCTACATTGTTTGAATCCAACAATGAGGTAGCCCGGCATATTCCTTAGCTCTTTGCAACCGTAAATTGACAAAGGTTTATCTATGATTGCGATTCAGGTCATTACCTTGGACATGGGTCTTCTAGTTGCTGGAACAAAGTATCGTGGAGAGTTTGAAGAGAGATTGAAGAAGCTAATGGAGGAAATTAAACAGAGTGATGAAATTATACTCTTCATTGATGAGGTGCATACTCTTATCGGAGCAGGGGCAGCAGAGGGGGCTATTGATGCTGCAAATATCCTAAAGCCTGCTCTTGCACGGGGTGAACTGCAGGTAAGTTGCATTGATATGTGGCTTTTGGTTGTGCAAAATTTTGGCTATCTGGCTCTAAGTCTGCTGTGGATTGGTGATCCTGATGAAGATAATTGACAGGTTAGGTCCACTGCTGGAGTCCCGCAGCTTTAGACTGTGCAAAGAGCATGTTGTTTGGTTTTTTAAAAAAATTTCACACGTGTGGACGACTATTTGCATGCAATATATTTGCAAATTGCTAAGCACCTGATGTATGATCCTGATCAAGAGTGGGTCCTCTGGAAGGACATGTGCCCCCAGAGCTCTGTTTTAACCTCTTTGCATCCTACTCTACCACTTTCTTCCGTGTATGCACGCAAGCTAAAGAAGCCTTTGAAGCAAAAATTTCCTCGCCTAAGGGAATGTCCAATGCCTTCAAAACTCCCTCCTGGGCGCTGTGGCTCTCATCCCAAAAAACTAGTCACCCTCTTTAATTTCGAGATGTGTGGGGCAAGGATAGGTTTTCCCTGCAAAGTTGGAGATGAACCTTGCCCAGGCCTGTCTTGTGGGTGCGCGGGTATACAAGGCAGTCAAAACTAGTCAAAACTTCCAACTGACTATAATAAACTTGGATGGCTTGCCTTTCTTGGTGTAGCTTTCAACCTCTTGTGTTTGATGACAGTGAATTAGTTTGCGGAAACTGCTTTTCTGGTCTTGGGTACCATGTGTTGTAAATAATCTTGAGAAAATGGACAAGATGGCTTTCTCTTCTGTCGGAAGGAGCTTTTCTATGCCAAGTCGACCACTGTCCTTTACTCTCTTTTATGGAGTATTATGAATCTTCTTTTTCTTGATTTTAATAATGATTATAGTGAGAGAATAGCAGTTAGCCCACAGCAAAGTCGGTTTTCAATGCATTCACCTTGGTTAATGTTATTCAATTACAATGGTGCAGTGTATTGGGGCTACCACACTGGATGAATACAGGAAGCACGTTGAAAAGGACCCAGCCTTAGAAAGACGTTTCCAGCCTGTCAAAGTTCCTGAGCCGACAGTGGATGAAACTATTCAGATTCTGAAGGGACTTAGAGAGAGATATGAGATCCATCACAAGCTGCGTTACACTGATGAAGCCTTAGTATCTGCCGCTCATCTCTCTTACCAGTACATAAGGTATGAAGCTCTGAAATGTGTTTCCTCGCTGGATTTACCTGATGACTCACCATAATTTTGGGAAGCTCTTTGGTTTTTTTTTTTATCTTAGAATCATTATTGTTCAATCTGTGGTGCAATCATATCCATGGGAAATTGCTGGTTTATGCATTTGTTCAATTCTGAATCTTAATTGAGCTTGTCTTGTGTCTTGATTCTTCAGAGTGAATGTATGTTAATCCCACAGACAATTTGAATTTGGGGTTTTCAGTTTCCTTTGTGAAGAATTCTGTCCAAGTCATTCAATTCATTGAGCCGTTGGAGTATATATTATGCCTATGGCTAGTTTGATTAGCCTAAGTATCTTCTTCTGTATGGATACGCTGCATGATACCAATTGCATTGTTATTTACTAAGTCGAAACGTAATTTTATGCTGTGCTTTCACTCTGTTCTTCAGTGACCGTTTTCTGCCTGACAAAGCCATTGATTTAATTGATGAGGCGGGTTCTCGGGTTCGGCTTCGTCATGCACAGGTATGAGCTCTCACTTTGTTTATACACAGCCTGATATGTCTTCCACGCATGGTCTCGTCTTTAATATGATCACATTTATGTAGCTCCCTGAGGAGGCCAGAGAGCTTGAGAAAGAACTCCGGCAGATCACAAAGGAGAAGAATGAGTCTGTTCGCAGTCAGGATTTTGAGAAGGTATGGAATTTTTCCTTTCCGTACTTGCCTTTGAATTGCTCTCAAGTTTGGAGTGTTATGCATGCATGTTATACTTCATAGAAGGAAGTCATTGATAGTTCCTTTCTCCATTTTTCTTGAGGATTACTGTACTGCACTTGATTTACATTTGCTGTCACTTGGTTTTGCACCAAGGTCGATTTGCAATTTGAGTTTAGAGCAGTATCGTCACATTGACCATTTTGTCTTTCAAAATTTTGTGTTTGTTATTTTGCTGGCATCATGTATTATTTAATTAAGAAGCAATGATACACTCTCTGACGACTGAAGCCTAAAAACAACTGAATATGACTCCATGGCAATATATGTAATCAACAGCAACTTAAGAGGGTATTTCTTTATCGTCTCACATCTGAAACCTTTTTCAGCTGAAAAAATGGGAGAAACATTCACTTTCCTTTCACTAACAAACTCTGCATGTATGCAGGCTGGAGAGTTACGTGATCGAGAAATGGATCTTAAGGCACAGATATCTGCACTGGTTGACAAAGGCAAAGAGATGAGCAAGGCTGAGACTGAGGCTGGGGACGTTGGTCCTGTTGTTACTGAAGTGGACATTCAGCACATTGTTTCTGCTTGGACTGGCATTCCTGTAGAGAAAGTGTCAAGTGATGAGTCAGATCGCCTCCTCAAAATGGAAGAGACCCTGCACAAGCGAGTCATTGGACAGGACGAAGCAGTTAAAGCCATTAGCCGTGCCATCAGGCGTGCTCGTGTTGGACTCAAGAACCCTAATCGACCAATTGCCAGTTTCATCTTTTCTGGCCCAACAGGTGTTGGGAAGTCAGAACTCGCAAAAGCACTAGCGGCTTACTACTTTGGATCTGAAGAGGCCATGATCCGACTTGACATGAGTGAGTTCATGGAGAGACACACAGTCTCCAAGCTAATTGGTTCCCCCCCTGGTTATGTTGGATATACAGAAGGTGGCCAGCTCACCGAAGCTGTTCGTCGGCGTCCTTACACAGTGGTTTTGTTTGACGAGATCGAGAAGGCCCACCCGGATGTCTTCAACATGATGCTTCAAATTCTTGAGGACGGAAGATTGACAGATAGCAAGGGGAGAACTGTTGATTTCAAGAATACACTTCTCATAATGACGTCTAATGTTGGGAGCAGTGTAATAGAGAAGGGAGGCCGCAGGATAGGATTTGATCTTGATTATGATGAGAAGGATAGCAGTTACAACCGAATCAAGAGCCTAGTGACAGAGGAGCTGAAGCAATATTTCCGGCCAGAGTTCTTGAATAGATTAGATGAAATGATAGTGTTCCGTCAGCTTACTAAGTTGGAGGTGAAGGATATCGCCGACATCATGCTTAAGGAGGTGTTTGAGCGGCTGAAAGCAAAGGAGATTGAACTTCAAGTGACGGAGAGATTTAGGGACATGGTGGTGGAGGAAGGCTACAATCCAAGCTATGGTGCAAGACCTCTGAGGAGAGCAATAATGAGACTACTAGAGGACTGTATGGCCGAGAAAATGCTTTCCGGGGAGATCAAAGAGGGTGATTCCGTCATTGTGGATGTTGATTCTGATAAAAAGGTAACGGTGCTCAACGGAAGCAGCGGTGCTCCAGAAGCTAGTTTCTCTACGCCATGAAAAGTCTACCGATATCAAAGCCGGGTTGTCTTAGAAGGGGCCATCGAGGCCGGTGGTGAAAACTTAGTCCGTGGATAATTTGGTTGGTATTCGTGCTTGTAATTTTTTTGGGACGACAGCATGTAGCACGCCAACGGCTTTTAGATGCGCTCTGCTGGACGGTGGTGGATAGGCAAGATCTGTAATACAGCAAAAAGTCAGAAAGATGTTTGTTTAAAACTCAGTTCTAATAAATGATATGTGACGATTGACAATTAGCAGGCGTGAAAACGGCCAGTCGAAATGATGTCTCCGGTTATAGACATTTATAGCATATCTGAAGGAGCCATATGTCAGTTTCTACGGTCTCTTGGTCTTTTTGGTTCTTTTTTTCGCTCACGCAGGAAGTTCATGAATGTTTTCCTCCTCTATTGTTCCTACACCATTACTAGCAGAAAGACTCTTGCAATGCCTACTTTTAGTTTTGTTCATTTCTTATTTTTACCCTAGAAACTAATTTCGTGTATATTTCCTTTTTGTATATCATGGGAGCAGGCAATATCTTTTTATTTTATCGTATGTCCCAATTGATAGTGTACGAAATTAAAACATATTATCCACTTAATGGATCTCTGTGATTGACTTTTTTCTTAAAATGATGGATAAAATAGAAGACTCTTGATGTGTACATGCTAAACGATTCATATTGCATTAAATCGCGAGATCACAATTCCCGAATCCAACTTGTTTGATACATATTAAAAGACGTAGACACGAGTTGCATGTGCTCAAGAAATTGAAAGATCAAGCAAAATTACTTTATGCAAAATATTATCGATATATTGTTTGTACAAAAAAGACATCTAGAAGGGGAAAATTATTGGAAGATTTGATTTCTTTTTTTTTTTTTGGTAAAAGGACCACCGACGTAGGATAGTCAATGTCCAATTTTTAATATTAAAAAGACGCGCGAGGTCAACTAATGTATGAGTATACGGATTCGTTCGATGGACCATACTACGGAAAAGAAGATAACGATTGAGAGTATGTATAGGTTTAGGCGACGGCGTCGTTTCGTAATCGCAACAAACGGAAGAGAAGGGACGACGCCGCCGCCTCGCGTCCGAGGGTCGGTATCATCAAATAATATCAAATCCTCAAAAGCTCAAGTCGTCGTCTCCTTCTTCGCTTCTCCTTCTTCTCCTTCTTCTTCTATCTTCTCTCTGCTGCTGCCCCTTCCGTTTCTTCAGCTCCCTCCCTCCCTCTCCCTCCCTCCCCATCTCCTCCTCCGTCTTCTCAGTCGAGCGCTTCAGGTGAAGCCCTCTGCAACTGCGGGTTCTCTTTGTGTTATCTTATCCCCCTCTTCCTTTCTAGCTGTCGCGATGCTGTCTATGCACGCGCGCTTTTGTCTTTAGGGCTTCTCATCTTCGATTCGATTTCGCGACTCTCCAATGCTATTCGATTCTTTCTTTGCGATTCCCTTTTTTTTCTTTCCTCTTCTTTCGATTGCATATCGAATTCCCTCGTTTGTTGCTTGCTTGGTTCTTGCGTTTCACCTGAAATGGGTTGGCTCTCATCTCGCCATTTTTCTTGGATGATGAGTGAAGCTCAGCTCGAGTGTGCTGGGGGTGCTGAATTTGATGTGTTAACTACTCGGTAGCTCGCTCGATTATCGATTTCTTTCTGAAGCCCCTTCACGAGGAAGCCCGACCTTGCCCTCCCTCGCTCTTCCAAACGAAGAAAATTGTGCACGAACACGCGCATGTTAATATACGAGAAAGACGACAGTTCGTGAATTTCAGCCTCTTGTTCTCGCGTTTCTGCCTTACTTTGCATACTGACACTTCATCGCCTGTGCAGACGCCTTTGCTCGGAGTCATGGCTGGGGTCCTGGCGCAGTCAACTAATGTACCGGCAATAGTGCCTGGCCAGAGGTACGGCAGCCCCAGTGGTCCCGCAAAGTCGAGGAGGAGTGTGAAAATGATGTCCGCTCTAACGGCTCCTGGCATAAGGATGAGGGGCTTCTCTGGTCTGAGAGGATCCAACAGTTTGGACAACTTGCTGAATTCAAGCCCTGATTTTCACTCTAGGGTGGCAAGTTCGATCTCCTTTCGCAGGGGGAAGGCAAGCCGCGGTGTAGCCAGGGCCATGTTTGAGCGCTTTACCGAGAAAGCGATCAAAGTCATCATGCTTGCCCAAGAGGAAGCACGGAGGCTGGGTCACAATTTCGTGGGGACAGAGCAAATTCTTCTGGGTCTTATCGGCGAAGGCACTGGTATTGCTGCTAAAGTTCTCAAGTCGATGGGGATCAATTTAAAAGATGCGCGTGTTGAGGTTGAAAAAATAATTGGGAGGGGAAGCGGATTTGTTGCCGTGGAAATTCCTTTCACTCCACGCGCAAAGCGCGTCTTGGAACTTTCACTAGAGGAAGCTCGACAACTAGGTATACTATTCAGTGTTGTTACAACTGTGCATCTACTTTTATAGTATTCTGCCCGATCAATGTTGAATATTTCCCCTCGTATATCATGTACTAACCTTCCTTGAATATTAAGGCCATAACTACATTGGGTCTGAGCACTTGCTTCTTGGACTGCTTCGCGAGGGTGAGGGTGTAGCTGCTCGTGTTCTCGAGAACTTGGGTGCTGATCCTAGCAACATTCGTACGCAGGCAAGTGAGCATTCCATGCTTTTTTTTTTATTGATACTATGACAATATCGATTGATGTGGGTATTTGCAAGACCGAGACACTGATATGTCATTGGTATGTCCTGTAAATAGGTCATTAGGATGGTGGGCGAGAGCACTGAGGCTGTTGGTGCTGGTGTTGGTGGAGGGAGTAGTGGCAATAAGATGCCAACGCTTGAGGAGTATGGAACCAACTTGACTAAGCTGGCAGAGGAGGTAATTATTTGTTTTTCATTTTGTTTTATTTAACTATTCAGTAATAATATGGCTCTGTTCTCAAGAAGGGAGTATTATTAAGTTTCTTTCCCATCTTTTGTAGGGAAAATTGGATCCCGTTGTTGGAAGGCAGCAGCAAATAGAACGAGTTGTCCAGATTCTTGGTCGCAGAACCAAAAATAATCCTTGCCTTATCGGAGAACCTGGTGTTGGGAAGACTGCTATTGCTGAAGGTCTTGCTCAGCGTATTGCAAGTGGTGACGTTCCTGAAACAATTGAAGGGAAAAAGGTAAGCTAATTATTCATTTCTCACTCGCAATGGTATTGTATTGTCGTTAACCATTAGTTCTCTTGGAAGAGTTAAAGGACTGACATTGTTACTTCTAAACGTACATTTTTGGAGTAGGAATGTGAAGCGCCTAAGATTCTCGTGTACCCTTTATTTTGTTCTGTCACTGTTGAAGCATCTTCTAGCTCATGTTGCATCAGATGTCTTCAGAAGCGTTGAGAAGATAGCTCATAACCTGCACTTACTCTTCACAATGAGAGCAACTTTTAGGAGCAATAAATAGTTAGGTCATTTTTTGACCCAAAAAAAAAATAGTTAGGTGTTTCGATGACATCACAATTGATGGATGGATTCTTGGAGATGGGAATGTCTAGCACTTGAGGAATTGGATTGTAAACAAGCTTTGTGCTTCTGCATGCTTATTCTCATGGATATTTTAATGGTCATGTTAAATCGTCTAAGTGCACTAGTATACTTCAGCGTTCTATGCTTGTTGGTTGGTGTAGTGTAGTGAGTTGTGGATAGTTTTATAACGAATCAAATGGTTGGAAGCCAATACTGAGTCTTACGAATTCAATATTGTGGGAAGTAATGATATGAATGCTAGGATTTGATGGATAATCAAATGCTAGAAGTGCTTTTCTTGAAGTTCATGCACATTCTGTTCTCTCTGTCTATAATGTTGGAAATTATGATTAATATTGCATCCTTTTGTGTCCTTATTCTTTAGAATGGTCTTATTTAAACGAAAAAAGAAAAAGCTATGCTTTATGCATTTTATTTGCCTGAATGACTGAACCATATTGTTTGCCCATAATGTACTATAGAATAAAAAATGTTGAATCTATCCTGTCTCACCATACTCATCGTTTGCTTTTGTCGACAATTTCTGGGTCAAGTAATGACTGAGCAAGGTATAGTCCTTATCTCTTTGCAACTGTGAATTAACAAAAGTTCATCTATGTGACTTAGGTCATTACCCTGGACATGGGTCTTCTAGTTGCTGGAACAAAGTATCGTGGAGAGTTTGAAGAGAGATTGAAGAAGCTAATGGAGGAAATTAAACAGAGTGATGAAATAATACTCTTCATTGATGAGGTGCATACTTTAATTGGGGCAGGGGCAGCAGAGGGGGCCATTGATGCCGCCAACATTCTGAAACCTGCTCTTGCACGGGGTGAACTGCAGGTAATTTGCATTGACATGTGGATTGCTATATATCTTTAAGTGTGCTTTCAGTTGGTGGTTCTGGGAAAGACTGTTGAGAGCTTAGGTTGACTGCTGTGCTCATGAGCTTTAGATTGGGCTGAGAACACATAATATTTGGCTTCCTAAACTTCTAAACATGTGGACAATTTTCATGCTTATTTTGCGATTTGCTAGATATACCTTCAGAACCTGTCATCTGAAAGGACATATGCCACCACGGATCTTTTTTTTCCCCTTACTTCCTTTGAACCACATTCCTGTTGCTGCTATGTTCCATTTCGTGCAAGCTAAAGGAAGATTTGGAAGCAATAAATTCTTCGCCAAAATGACTGTGCCATTGCTTTCCATCAAGACTCCTTCCTGGGGCCATTGCACTCATCCTGAAAACCTCTTCATCCTCCATTTTCTTGCGAAGTGTGGGGAAATGCTTGAGTCTCTGCAAAACTATAGATGAACCAACCTTACTCCGCCCTATTCAGTGGGAGGGTATACAAGGCAGTTAAAACTTCTGACCAACTCTATAAACTTGGATGGCTTCACTTGTTTGCTTCTTTAACTTGCCCCTCTTTTAATATGTAATGATGACTAACAATTGCCACAATTGCTTTTCTGGTCTTGTGAGCCTCAAGCTGTTGACTGTATTATCATTTTCCTTTCATATTATCAATGTGGCTGGGTTTACCTATGTTCGACATAATCTTGAGAAAGTGGACAAGTTGCCTATTTATTTTTCTCTGAGGAGCTAAACCATGCCAAGTTGACTACTCTCCTAGACTTTCTTTAAAGTAGTGTTATATATCTGCTTTTCCTCGATGCAAGTTTCAGCAAGAGAATTAATTATTTCATTGGTCAGTCAATCGTTGCTTTCTCCTTGGTCAGAGCTTTCTCCATAGATAAATGTCATAGTTATTCAAATTCCATTGGTTCAGTGTATTGGGGCCACCACCCTGGATGAATATAGGAAGCACATTGAGAAGGACCCAGCATTAGAAAGACGTTTCCAGCCAGTCAGAGTTCCCGAACCAACAGTGGATGAAACTATTCAGATTTTGAAGGGACTCCGTGAGAGATATGAGATCCATCACAAGCTGCGTTACACTGATGAAGCCTTAATAGCTGCTGCACAGCTCTCTTACCAGTATATTAGGTATGAAGCCCCAAAATGCATATACTTTGTTTGTATTTACTCATTCTAAGTCAAGCTTGATATGTTTTACAATCGGCTAATTTGACGTCTCACGACTATTTCGTGGAGCTCTTTGGTTTTTACCTGAAACTTATTGTTGTTTAATCTGTGTTAGTCATATGGATAGGGAATTGCCTCTTTATTTGTTTGTTCAAATACTGAGGATCTTAATTGCCATAGCCTTTTGTCTAGATATTTCAGAGTGAATCCGTGTTGATTCCAGAGACCTGAATTTGGGGTTTCGGTTGCCTCTCTGAAGGTTCTTCTAATCCATTTATTGTGCCATGGGAAAAAATGCCATAAGTAGATCTAGTCTCAGGAGTTCTTAAGATAGTATCTTTTTCTTCATGGCTACAATACATGTTAGCAATCTGCATTGTTATCCACTTGGTCAAGACATACTTACTCGTCCTGCTTTCCTCTGTGCTTCAGTGACCGTTTTCTGCCAGACAAAGCCATTGATTTGATTGATGAAGCAGGTTCACGGGTTCGACTTCGTCATGCGCAGGTATGAGCTCTTAATCTGTTTATAGTGTAGTCTGATATGTCTTCCACACATTGTCTTGTTGGTTGATGCGGTCCCTTTCTAATAGCTCCCTGAGGAGGCCAGAGAGCTTGAGAAAGAACTCCGGCAGATCACGAAGGAGAAGAATGAGTCTGTTCGCAGTCAGGATTTTGAGAAGGTATGGAATTTTTCCTTTCCGTGCTTGCCTTTGAAGTATTCTCAAGTTTGGAGTGTTATGCTTGTCATGAGGTGTGATGTGGTGATACCATTCCTCTTTGTTGGAATTACTGTATTGCATTTGATCAGAGTGAGGCGATATGATTGCTGTTGTTAGATTTCCCGCATTGCATTTGATCCCCATCTGCTTGTCTTGTTTTGAATTCGAACTTGGAGCAGATTTATCAGCCATTTTCTCTCTCAAAATTTCTTGTGTCGTTTGTGGTTCGTTTTTGCCCCGCTATGCGTTGTTTAGATAAGAAGCTCCATATGTATATTTCTTGAACAGGCTGGGGAGTTACGTGATCGGGAAATGGATCTGAAGGCACAGATAACTGCACTGATAGACAAAGGCAAGGAGATGAGCAAGGCTGAAACTGAGGCTGGGGATGTTGGTCCGGTCGTTACAGAAGTGGACATTCAGCACATTGTCTCTTCTTGGACTGGAATTCCTGTAGAGAAAGTGTCAAGTGATGAGTCAGATCGCCTCCTCAAAATGGAAGAGACGCTACACAAACGAGTCATTGGACAGGACGAAGCAGTTAAAGCTATTAGCCGTGCCATCAGGCGAGCTCGTGTTGGACTCAAGAACCCTAATCGGCCGATCGCCAGTTTCATCTTTTCTGGTCCAACAGGTGTTGGGAAGTCAGAACTCGCAAAAGCACTAGCAGCTTACTACTTTGGATCTGAAGAGGCCATGATTCGGCTTGACATGAGTGAGTTCATGGAAAGGCACACAGTGTCCAAGCTAATTGGTTCCCCACCCGGTTATGTTGGATATACAGAGGGTGGCCAGCTCACTGAAGCTGTTCGTCGACGTCCGTACACAGTGGTTCTGTTTGACGAGATTGAGAAGGCCCATCCGGACGTCTTCAACATGATGCTTCAAATTCTTGAGGATGGAAGATTGACGGATAGCAAGGGGAGAACTGTTGATTTCAAGAATACACTTCTCATTATGACATCTAATGTTGGGAGCAGTGTAATAGAGAAGGGAGGCCGCCGGATAGGATTTGATCTTGATTATGATGAGAAGGATAGCAGTTACAACCGTATTAAGAGCCTAGTAACGGAGGAGCTGAAGCAATATTTCAGGCCAGAGTTCCTGAACAGATTAGATGAAATGATAGTCTTCCGGCAGCTCACTAAGTTGGAGGTGAAGGAAATCGCAGACATCATGCTTAAGGAAGTGTTTGAAAGACTGAAAGCGAAGGAGATTGAACTTCAAGTGACAGAGAGATTTAGGGACCGGGTGGTGGATGAAGGCTACAATCCAAGCTATGGCGCAAGGCCTCTGAGAAGAGCTATAATGAGACTATTGGAGGACAGTATGGCTGAGAAAATGCTTGCCAGGGAGATCAAAGAGGGTGATTCTGTTATCGTCGATGTCGACTCTGATGGGAATGTAACTGTGCTCAATGGAAGCAGTGGTGCTCCGGAGCCATTAGCTGAAGCAATTTCTGTGTGAATGGGGCAACCACTTCAAGCAACGTCTGCTTAGATGCGAAGGGAGTCCCTTATATTTGAGGTGGCTAATGTTGCCAGTGGTGAAAGTGTCGTGATTTAGCTCAGCAAGTAGCGTCAACAGCTTTTAGATGTGGACTGCTTGGCAACGAATAATTTGGTATTTGCAAATTTGTGTTACAGGGAAGTCGAGATATGCTTCGTTTTAGTTAGTTCTATTGATGATTTATGATAATTAACGATAGCAAGCAGTTTACTTCCACGACTGAGCAAATGTTGGGATTTTCCTTTTGGAGTCACCAGACAATTTTCGGTCTGGGCCAACAAAAAAAGAAGGGTTATCTTGTGGACTGAATACATTTTGTCAACGACATTCTACCTTTTTCGTTGGTTATTTCCTAGGCCGTACTTTTCATTGAGAGAAATATGAAATACCAAAAGTACGTGTTGTTTCATTTCTCATTGACTGATAACTCGTAGATTACAATGTTCTTGATCCACTCTCCGAATATATATTACCTATCGAACAACCGCAATCACAACCTGACAGTTTGTCCCGATGCATAAGATGACAACAAGCTTCATGCACGAGAACGTGGAGAGTAGCTCCAGCAGACGGGCATAAATTATGGGGTAAGCTTAGTACGGGAATGAAGAGAATATGAATGGTGCAACTCTCACTGATCAAGGTCATCGAGGAGAGCATTGACGTCAGATGCCGATGTAGGAGGGTGGTGGTCAGTGAGTTTGCGAGATGCTTCCCAAAGTTGGTGTTCTATTCCAAGTTTCCGCAGCTCCCGTAAACCACGCTCAACTGCCTCACAAAGGAATCTACTCAGTTATGCCATTACATTGTCGATATCATTCTCAATCCTGACTAAAATGAAAACCACAATGCTGTGTTATGGCAGTGCATCTGTTCTTTTCTTCGCTATAAAGATCCAAAGACGTTACTCATTTTTTCTAGCTCATACCACCAGAAAAAGAGCGCTAGCTCAGACATAGACATTCATGAGATATCAGCAAAACCTTATAACTCATTTCCTACGACAGGATGTCATGGATGGATGCATCTCTTATTGGTCTGTTCTTCTGTTCGCATTTGGAAGTGCTTTTGAACTTAATAAAAAGTGGCAATAGTGAGGTGGTCCCAACCACATCAAAGCCCTTTTTATTTTCCGCGTGGGAAAGAAAAGGGAAAAGTAATCAACCTTTTGAATGTATAAAATGCATATTCAAAATTCAGCTTTCAGTTCTATACTGTCACGGGAACTTTTCGTCCTCACCAAGCTTGATTTAACCTTACAAGTAATGTGGGTTATAAAGAAGAAAGGAGGGGAGTTGCCTACCTTCCACGGCATCATGCAGACTTGGTGTCTGCCCACTCTGGCCGATCAAAGATTGAAGCCTTTCTCTGGCAATGTCTTCTTCAATATGGTGCACCACAGCTCTTGTCCAGAAGTATGTCAACCAAGCCTATATGTCGTTTTAAGTTTAGAAGACAACAGGGATGGTGAGTTTACAGAATATGTGCTTATCATCCTCTCTGTTAAGTTCTGTAACAAGTCGATTGACTAGGCTTGTCTACCTAGCTTCTGGTTTTAGACAACTCAAGGCTCATGGATGCACATCAGCATTCATGCTCGCAATAATCACAACTGAAGAACATGAAGGATGAAACGACATTGTCACATAGAATGAGGCTAGATCTGACCTGTTTGAAGAGAGTATCTTCAGCCTCCTCGTTGCTTAGTTCTGTAGAATGACAGCTTAAAGCAAGTTAGGACAAGAATTGTGCTCAACAGTTCCTGACATATATCTCTTGCTTGCATCTCAGAAGTCATAGTCTAAACATAAGGCCAGGCATTGCAAAAGGCGTCTACTGGTGAAACTGCACCCTAAAATTCTATATCCCCCCAAAAAAGGTGGAACAAAATTGACTACTTTGTTTCCTTCAGATTTTTTTAGCTCTTGTTGAAAAGGTGATGGCGAATGTCATAACTCAATGAAGATTCCCTCTTACCAAATGTATCGATGAATTTGAGATCACCATGAAATCTGACATCTGAAATACAAAAAATAAGAGGAATGAGACAGTCTAGGGTGGATATCAGCACGTATATAAAACACTTGTATAAATCTCTGAGAGTGGCATGTAAACAGATTTTGCATGTGTGTTATCTCAAACTTACGGCTTCAATGTGCATATGAGAAATCAAGCTAAAGGAAGTACACAATGATCGTTGATGCAATGAAAATTGGAAGAAAACCTAGTAAAACTACTGCATGACATACCTGAGGTGGACTGCCTAACCAAATCGGAACGGCTTTGAGCCATTGCTAGAATGACGGCTTCTTCAACCTACAAGAAGTGCAATGCAAGAGAAACATATGATCAACTTCTCAAGTAACTGTTCTGTGTGTTAAAACAAATGAAACAGAAATATGTATCCAATTTAAAAAGTCAAGAGGACCTTCAAAGAAGATAACTCCTTCAGCCCGGCTTCAACCAAGAGCATGCTGTCGATATATCCTTCAACCGTTAAATCACTTGTATCCTTGCAGAGTTTTCTTTTATCTGGATTGTTGCCGCCTGCTTCACATCAAAGAAAAAGAAGTTAAGACTAAATGCAAGTGTGCAAGTAAGTGGAATGTCTTATAAGACCAAAAGCTACTAATATTAGTACTGTAACCTGCACACCAGGACTCTTCCTTAGCCTTCACTCCAGCAGAAATGACCATTTCGAATGGAAGCGGAGCTAGAGATGACCAATACTCATGTCTCGATTGTGCTATATCAGTACAAATGCCTGTAAGGAGATAAACAAGAAGTCAAATTCTGCACCTCAAGAAAGTTCAAACATGCGAGAACCAATTAAACATCTTTACCAATTTTTATGGTAAATACAGCTGTTAAATTGATGAAGACAAACTTTACCAGATAAATGTGAGTGATTTACTCGTCAAGCTACAAGAATCTCGGACATTTCTGAAGTCAAGGGATAAAGGAAATTCGTTTCATCGTGTAGAAAACTGACAGCTCATGGATTCATTTTCCTCCTTCAGTTTTGCTTTTAACTTATACTTTGATAAAACCGTGTGATTGAACTTCCCATTCAAGTCGACCAAAAAGAAATGTAAATACAAATGCGCAAACCATGTTTAAAAATCAAAGTAAAGAGAATCTGCAAAGATTATTACCATGTTCTACAGCTAAACCCCAATATCGAGCGAGCCAACATCTTTTCAAGACAACTTCCTCCTGAGATGGGAAACAGATTAGCAGAATATTCAATTTTTATTCTAGTTCAGAAGTCTTCCATGCATACCTTCTCATCCTGCGTCAAAACCATTCTATGTACTATTGTGTGTAGATCATTTACTACAGAATTTGCCTCCTGAAGTAGGGCAATAGCTGCTTCTCTATCTTTCGTCAAGTTCTAGTCATAGTCGAGGCACAAAAACAAACTCAGAAAGATGCCAACAGTTAGTATATTTCACATCATATATGGACGTGCTTTACCTCTATTTTCAAACGAAGAGCTTCTATTTCCTTTTCTTTTTCATTCTTTAGAAGAATCTGTAACAAGGATATAAGTTCTTTACGAACTTCGGGCTCTAAAATCGAAGAAACCTTGAGAATCAACAATTCTACATGTACTTCTTAATTCACCTCTCTTTCGTGCAAGATTTCTTCTCTCCTGCCATAGATCAAAACAACGATCAGATCATTACCAAATGATGTTTCAAAGAATTTGTCACTTCAAAAATCCACAAATTTACCTCCGTGAAAATTCATCATCAAGGGATAGACCTTGTCCAAGTTTGGCAACCTGTATACGTAGATGTTGCATCACAGTACGCAAAAACTTCTGTGCAGCCTACCAGGCTACAGTAGCATAATGGAATTTCCCCCCACTAACAGCACAGATATTTCATTTGACATATAAACAAGCTGACCCGTAGTAGTGAAGTGGCTTGCTATCACTGATGATCGAAATAAGCATGTTCAAAGACTGCACTCTGAGCGCACATGACTGCAATGCACCTATCATCAATTTCTATGCAAACCAACCCATTTCCAACTTCATTTTTCAACTTGCTAAAAAGTATGGCTACGTGATTCCCACGACATGATGGCAAACTTGCGGTTTGAATTCCCGAATATTTCATTCCATTATTGTATATCTTCTCAAGAAATTTGCTCCTCAAAACAAAGAACCAACTAAGTCAGTAAACAGGACCTCGTTGCATGTTAAGTATGATTCGAATTTCCTAGCAATTGCTAGCATGTTTTGTCTTTCCCACTGACAACTGAGTAATAGCACTACAGGTGAAGCAGCATTGGCAATTTTTAATTAAATGAAGCTGTTCAATATGCTATAGTCACTAAGACGGGTCTTTGCTAGCATAAAATTACTGATTCGGTAAATATGTCAATCTAATGGTGTCAGTTCCCTTCATTAAACAGTCACTCTGGTGCAACAGTCATGAATAGGAGCCGGCAAAAAGCTACTGACACCTACCGTTGCTATGTAAAAGAATAAGAAGTATGAGCAGTCAATCTGACTGACCTGTTTTTCAAGCTCCCTGGCTCTAGCCTCTGCTTTGCTGCACCTCTCTTCAGATTGTTGAAGCTGCATGGAGATGCTAAACTCTTGAAAAAAAGTGTAACAAGATAATAATGCTATTGTTTCATACTTCAAGCAAATGCACCTTCTCCCATAGCGAGTAATTTTCTCCTTGTATCATATCAAGCTGTACAAGTGAAGTCTCAGTCAGTTTCATTTAGCTTATGCTAAGGTTTGGATTGTGCAAGTGAACGCATGATTTGGGATTGTCCTGAAAACCTATTCTTGAAATATATCATGGCAGAGAGGGAGGGGAGTTATTCAATATACTTCATCATGGAGTGCAGAAACTTCGTGCTTGTTCCCAGTGTCTTGTTGGGTATTGAGAGGAATTCTGCATGATTATCCACAAAAAATTCAGGTGACCTGATAAGTCACGATCACAAGAGAGGCTCCTGACAACTGAGAGCAATGTCTACAAGGATCAGCAAAAATTACTGAGGTGCCAGACGATAGGAATCATAAAAAATTGACAGTACTGAAAATAAATTTAGGTGCTTCTAAAAGAAATAAGAGTTCACACTACTGTAAGTCCTCCCCTCTCAGATGTAAAGATAGTTTTTACGACTGTAATACATATGAAAGACACTAAAAAGAATAGTTCACGCTAGAAATACATACTCCACAGAAACTATAAGAATCTTCACCTTTCTGCTCTTGCTTTTCTCTTAGGAAGTTGGATAGGAGGTACAGGAACTAGTGTTTTGATTGGTGACACCAAAGCTGTTGAAGCCGGAGATTTGGAGTGAATGGTCTGAGAGTACCTTTTGGAGTTCCTACCTTGCTGATTTAGATAACCAATAATCCTATGAGCCTTATAGTCTTATAATTAAGCAGTGTTCTAAACAAAAAAATCATATAACTCAAACATGGAAAGATTACGGGTTGCACAGAGAAAATTCAACAACTTATGAATGAATAAGCCTTGAGCTTATATTGGGAAGATCGGGTGAGCAATATCAAAAAACTTTCTTCGAATCTTGAGCTTCGATTTTTTTCTATCTGATCACATGCTAATGCTGCCATAATAATCTAGAGGCAAATAGCGACAGCAATCAGTACCGTAGGTGAAGGAGACCACTCGGTTGTGGTAGCAGGAGTCGAGTGTAATACCCCAACAGCATTCGAGACATTGCTGTTGCTATTTTGGGGAGAGGAATAAGAAGTAAAAGGAGACCCAAATTCAAAGTCGTCATTATCCTCATCTTCAGTACTATCAGCAGCCCTCTTCATCATGGCAGCAGCCAAAAACTGCGAGGCAGCCTGGATGTTTGGACGACGCTTAAAAGTGGAAGCCGGCGACATCCCTGGCGACAATGATCCATTGCTGTTCCCAAGGGCATAGTTCGAGTAAAAGGGGCGATCCTGATCCATCTGCATGCCAGTGGTTCTGTTTAGCAGAGGGATAGATCATAGAATCATAATAAGGACTTCTGACTTCCGACTGGTTGCATTAAATTGATGTATATCTCGGAGAGAAGACTCTGTAAAAACGCATGGTAGCAAACTAAATTCATTGGACTGATTCAAAGGATGTTACCGAGTCCTTGGTCATATTCCGTGTTCTGTAAGAACATTGACATTCTTCCCAGCGGAGTTTCCTTGGGCATTTCAGTCAGGACTCGGGCATTATACATGTATGAAGAATCATTTGGACACGACAGCGAACTTCTTGAGAAGATTAATGTACATCATCTGTCGTGATCGCGAAGGTGTCAAACTTCAGGTGATATATATCCATTAGTTTACGATGTCTTGTGTGCTGAAGCAAATATTACTGTTGAGAAGCCACGTCAACCTTTCCTCACATTGTCCACGACTGAGTCTTCCTCTTACACGTTACAACTAAGATGTGACCATCGAATCTGGCCTGGTTGACTCACCGGAAAACACTTGTGAAATAACTTTTAGAGTCGGGTTTATGACTAAACATCCTTTCTTCTAGATTCCACCCAAATTAGCTTTGTGTTTGGGTCCACCGTTTTGCCTAGCTCATGAGAATGTCTAGTTTTTTTTTCGGTCGAAGACAAGGTCTAGTTACAACCTTCCTAGGATGATTTTCTCGTGCAGATGAAGATTTTGATGATCGATTTGATGATCTCAACTTCACTTTAGACTATAAAAAAAATGATAATTGAGAAACTCAGAATTTATGAAAAAAGTCACGAGACATAGAACCTCTTTTCTAAGCAGAAAAGGTAAATTAAAAACTGATTTATTTAATGAGATAATGTCACTTCTTGATTAATTAGTAACTATAATAGTTGGGCAAGCGAAATGCACAAGCAATGCAAGTACATGGAGAAGCAAAAATCATAGGTGTCAGTTCAATGGAATGTCAATATCTATTGTGTCATATATACCAACATTTGTATATCAGACTTGATTAACACTATATAGTCTCTCTTGTTTTTTTCTAGACTATTGTCTTTTATATATATATATATGTTTTATATATATATATATATGTAGATGCCTTTTGTTACAGTTTATCTTCCTTACAGAAAATGGAATGAAAATCTTGTGCTGCTCTCTCTCTCTCTCTCTGTCTCTCTGTAACACCAAAGCTCGTCAGCGCATGTGACGAAACTCAAATTTTGCTGGTACTCCTCCCTGAGCGCTGGCCAAAAAAAGCCCAGCCCCATCATCCCCTTCCCCTTCCCCTTCCCCTTCCTCCTCTTCCCCTCTTCCCCTCTTCCCCAACCCTCGCCTGTCATCTCCCACTCCAGAAGAAACCCTAGGCTCTAGCTCTAGCTTCAGTCTCGCTCTCCCACACCACCCACGACCACGACCCCATCCCCCAACTGGCACTGGCGGAGACACTTGTCTGTCCGGACCCAACAACGCTAATAACGGAGGAAGAAATGGCGGACCACCCACAAGCTGCGACGGAGGGGCAACAACAGATGAATGGTGATAGGGCCCTCACTCTGGCCGACACCATCGGTGCCAAGCGGCAGAGGAGGCCCAGCGTCCGATTAGGCGACCTTGGCGGCGACCTCACCTTCGACTCCCACGTGCGAAGGAAGCCTCACTCCTCCGTCGCCGCCGCCGCCTCCTCAGGTAACCTCAGTAGATCCTCCAAGACTCGTCCTTTGTTCAATTTGAGCGCCGACCACCACCACCACCACCACCACCACCACCAAACCCTTGAGGATAACGACAAAATCGACAACTTGGATTCCGTCGCCATTGGGAGCTGGAAAGTCAAGGACTCCAAGAAGCGTGCCTCCAATGCCACCAAGAGGGTTCGCTCCAATTGGGTTCCCAAGGTCACTGATGAAGGCGGCGGCGAAGTAGAGGTGGAGAAGTATAGTGGTGGGGAAGATTTTGACGATGGGTATAATGATTTCGATATCGAAAATTTGGAGAGTCCCGTCAAGGAGCAGAGCCCAGTACACTCTTTGGAGAATTTGGGTGTGGATAGCCATGGAAATGGGAGGGATATGCTGTATAGGAGACCTGGTAGGGGTAGGAGTAGGGACCACCATGACGCGGTTGAGTTGTCGGGTCCCTCGGACACCGATTTGAGGGATAGGGATGGAAGGTGTGGAGAGGATGGGGTGAAGATTTGGCTTAATGGGTTAGGACTAGGAAGGTATGCACCTGTTTTCGAGGTTCATGAAGTGGATGACGAGGTTTTGCCTATGTTGACGTTGGAGGATTTGAAAGATATGGGGATCAATGCAGTCGGTTCCAGAAGGAAAATGTACTGTGCCATTCAGAAGCTAAGCAAGGGATTTTCGTAATGCCTTTTTGTGTTGGTTTTGAGAAATCCTCAGACATGGTAATGTGAGCTTTCATGTCTGTAACAGCTTTTAGCTTTTAGTATGTTCAAGCCTGGTAGCAAGTTTTAAAAAAGTTTATCGTTTGCTCGCTCTTCTTTATTCATGCTTTATAATTTGCCAAATTCTGTTTGTTGCAGTTTTCTTGTATGTACTTCCTTGACTGCAATACTGAAGTAGGCTGGAAACTACTGTTGAAGTTGGTGAGAGAAATTTTTGCTCTTCTTCCAACTATGAAGTAGGAAGAAAAAGAACAAATTTATGCACATTCTTTTAAGCCGGCATATATTGAATTTGACTGTGGTGCTTGTACTAGCTGATGCTCAGAAAACATTTTATTTGGTCGATCTTGGAATAAGTAAATTATGATTTTGCAGCACTTCACATATATTGAATGCTATCGACCTTGTATCAGATTTGCAAGTAATTCCAAAGTGTACAAAGAAAATACATCTTTGCTTCCTTTGTTGTTGGATGGTTTGCATTCCAGTTGTTTTTCTTCACTACGGTATCGAGGTTGTGTTCAGTTAACTGACTTTTGCAAAGTATAGGACAAGCCGGCATGTGACAACAAGAAGGAGATCGTCCTAGTTGTTTAAGTTCTCATACTATTTTGCATGGTCTTGTTCTTACCCGAACCTATAAGCAGAGAAGCGATCTGTTTGTTGAAACTGATTGGCACTGTTGGAATGTCATGACCTCACAGCATCAAATATCAGGGAGAGATTTCTTAATAGAGTGTGGCACTTTAGCATACAAGCGCACGGGAGTATGAATAAGATAAGTGTCGCCATTCTTTTGTTGTTGATGCTTCATTACAGGAACTTAGTTGTCCCTTCTGTGGTAAGCAAGTGATTACAGGGAAGTTAGGACAGCTGTGACTGTGGAGGCTGGTGTAAACTCTTTATACACGAAATACAAGGAGTAGAAATTTGGTTTGTAAGGGGGAGAGTGGCAAGAGGCTGTAATGAGTAAGTGCGCAAGGCATGTGATATTGGCTTATTCTTTGCGAGCAAAGAGGTAAATGATGTTTAACTCGCACGATTCTGTAATCTTATTTATACACTTATTGCTCCTAACAGGTTTTGTGATCATGGTATCGGAATGCATGTCATTGATTTATTGGGATCAGGATCGAATGGAGGGATAAATACGAGGGTGTGTTGACCTCTCGTTGTATCTTGTGTTTTGGTAGGCTCATCTTGTTAGTGTGAAATGGGTGGTATCCTTGACATTGCGTTGTCACTTTCGTTGCTGCTAATCTTTTTCCTATGCTCGGCATGTATGTAACTTTCTGACAAACCGAGATTGTCTTCTTTATATCTAGCCTCTTTCTTGGCTTTTGGTTTATATTCGGACAGAGTTATTAGAGAAAAAGCCATGGATCAATACTATACGACAGGAGAGAGCTTTTCCAGCTGCTTGAACTGGCATTTTGGTGGAAAGTCATTCCTCTCACCGTCGGCAGTCATCTTTCATTAAACCACTTATTCACGAACCTTCTATGGGGCTAATAGTTCCACTTCAAATTCCATAAAAACCTCTTGTTTTCGCATTTTATAAGGCCAATGTTCTATAGAGCAAGATGTCCGACTTCCAATGAAAACGTTCGCTTCTACTGCAGTCCCTGTTTCTTCCTTCTAAAGCTTAAGAAAGATATTATTCTCAAGTGCCTAGACATTTTAAATGCATCAATCCTCGAATGACCTGAGGTGGACGACTTTGCGTATTTTCATCAATTTTTCACAAGAACCTCGTGTAACCAAAATAGAAAAATACACGAGATAACTGGGCGCGACCCAAATTGAAGATGAATTACTTCAACAGTTCAGAAAGAATAACCTAGAAACAGCTGCGACAATGCCTCATTTGGATTAAGAGCGACAAGAATCTCATACAAAGAGCCAAAAAGCTTTTGCACAATAATATATGGAAATCTTTGGTAGAGTCAAAGACTCCCTAGGCCATAATAAATAACTCAAACATGGAAAACTTCTGTTGCGTCCACCATTGCATCAGTCCATAGAACAGGATTAAATGCCCATCCCTCTTTTGTAGAGAATAAACAAAGCTCCATTAGCAACCCCATGGGGGAGTCTTAGTCCTCTTTGATCATCCCTTCCTCCTTTTGCAGCTTATTGGGCTCAGCGGGGAAGTATTTGATGCCCACCAAATCACCCACTGAGCTGATAACCTGAGAATTAAAAGAAAAAGAAAAAAAGTATCAAAATGCGAGTTCCAGGGGTGGGGGTATTAGATTTCACACCTCAATGGAAGATTTATCTGGTCTGCAATTCACCAGGTTCATCCGTGTAGTACTTGAAAAAAAAAAAAAGAAAGAAAGAAACTCGTGCACCATGTTACAAATTGAACTTGATAGACAAAATTTGTCTCGGGATAACACAGCTTATCTCTAAAGATGTGCACGTCACGTGCAAGTCACGTTCAAACCTGAGGTGCACATCTTAGCTTGGCTCAAACAGAGATTCTCAATTTCAAGGATATAAAGAAAAAATTTCTCTTGGACAAAAATTTCGTTCTCCATGATAAACAGTAATTATAATTTTGCTTGCGCTAGAAATTTGTCGTCTTATAAACTGAACACACATGAGCATCTTATTCAAAAATGGTGCACACCAGGCCAAATCGACCTGAATTAAGTATCTTATATTGCTTGATGCCGAACTATTTGATCTGGTTTGACAGGTCAATCTGATTTATTTTGGCCAAACTTGTGGGCATACCTAATTATTGGAGGAGTGGGTTCCACACATAATAATAAGCTCGACAAGCGAAACAGGAGCAAGTATGAGAATCATTGTGGTGCAAGTATGATATCACTTGAAATTTCCTCGGCTTTCCTTTCTACATGCATCAGAAGCTCATGCTCAAAATTAAGCTAAGGACTCTAGGGCCTTAAAGGGTAGAACTTAATCACTCCTATCTACTTGAGAAGCGCCCACAGAAAAAATTCAACAAAGCAGGTACAGGGTCTTCTAGGTGGGGGAACTGGCATTAGGAGATTTCCAAGTACAAATACAACAAATTACCTCCAAGGCCTTAACAAGGTCTTCTTTAGTGTGAGAGGCAGATATGCATATACGAGCTCTAGCCAAGAGGAGTGGAGTAGCTGGAAACGCAACTGTAACCACAGCCACCTGCAAGAGCATTTCACAATGATTATTCTCGACAGATACCAAGCATTGTGGCTCCAAGGTATCCTGAGCTAAGCAATCAGATATTTTCAGGTTTATTAAAATAATATGGCTTCCGGATATGAGTAGTACAAGAACTTACATTATGCTTGAGACATTCACGAGAAAAAGCAGGGATTTTTGCTGGATTGTACAGCATTATGGGCATTACAGGAGAATCATTATCCCCAAGAACCTCGAAACCCATCTTCTGCAGCTCCGACCTGAAAAAATTGCTGTTTTCACGTATTCTTGCAAGTTTTTGTGCCCCTGCATTGACAATAAGACTCTGCTCTTTCAATCACAAAATCCAATCAGAATAAATCTAGGGATCTCACATAGGGGAATTTATGACCTCTATTAGAACCATCCTCTCCAAGAATAACTCTGATGGCTGATAAAATCTGTTGTGCAGCTGGAGGCGAAATTGACGTGGCATAGAGATGAGCAGGGCATGTGTACTTCAAATATTGTATAAGTTCCTGAACAAAAGGAATAGTCTATTTCAGAGAAACCAAAATTGACACCACAAATCTGCCTCAATTTATCAAGAATGGAAAGGAATATCTTCAGCATGAGGAATGACACAAAAGACAAAAGGCGCTTGAAAGTGAATCAATTGTTACATCACACTCACAGCCAGCGAAGTTGGTGCAAATAAACTATTCATAACTGAGAGACCACACTTGGTGAAAGAAAAATATTTGCAGTTAAAGAACTGCAAACGCTATCCATGTTCTATCAAAGGGAATTAAAAAAAATCCAGATGATACAGGAGAAGGTTCTATAAATTTAATAATCAAATCCAGCCTTTGTTTAGAAAATGTCGGAGCCTAAATTCTTACAGAAAGAAATGAGATAACTCGCCTGTAGGGCAATAAAAGATAGAAATAGGAAGTAGAAGAAGCAGACAAAGTCAAAAGCCACTGTACATGAGATTTGGGTGGTCAAGAAAAGAAAATGATGGTGAACTTTTTAATAAGGTACTTAAGGTAGAATGATGAATCCTCGAATTAACAAGCCATATCTCCATTAAGACAAGAATCGACAGATAGGGAAGTCGATAATAAAGATAATCTTCCATGAGCTTAGTTATCACCCAGACATTTAACTGTAATACTTGATTGTCACAAAAATAATTAAAGAGCAGGCAACCCAAGAACCTTAGATCCAGCAATATAGCCGCCACATGATCCAAATGATTTTGTGAAAGTTCCCATCATTACATCAACATCAGTAGTGTCAACTCCCAAGAGTTCACAAACACCTCTTCCCGTCTTTCCAACTGCTCCAATGCTGTGAGCCTCGTCCAAGTAGATATAAGCCTATGAAAAGATCAGGGGAAGAAATACATCAATAACATAGTTTAATTTTTTTCAGTGGAATTGATTAGGGCCTCGAGCAAGATGCATTCAGGCATAACTTATCACCTTATATTTCTTGCATACAGCAACAATCTCTGGAAGTTTGCAGAGCTCTCCTTCCATACTATATATACCCTCAACAACAACTATTATCTTCTTCCACGGTCTATGTGTCCTTGGTTGCCCCTCAGCAATTTGCTCCCTCAAAACCTTCTCTAAGTGAGATGGTGCTAAACAAAAGACAGATTCTTCAAGTGAGATAGTACTAAAAAAAAGATAAAGAGAAAATCACATTCATCATACTGGACCATTATTTTCTTACAGAAGATCCCATGTGCAATACACAATCATTCGTTTTTTTTTTTTTTGGAAAACTAGTTTATTTGGCGTGTGCAATGTTTCCCTTAAAAACTTTAAATACATACATACAACATAGAGACAATAATGCTTTAATGATCATATTCACTTCATTAAACACATGACGTGTTATGCAATGCGTCATTCATAATATTATCTAAAAGTCTTAAAAATAAGGCAGACTTCTCTTTGGTGACATTCAAACCACAAGACATTCATTATTAATAAAAAAATTTATATGAACAGCTAAATAATCTCATTGGCACTTTAACATAACATACTCAAAAGTCTGTCATATATTTAACATCAATCAATCATTTCAGCACAACACATGCAAAAAGTATTGAAAAAGATATTTTAACTATGGACTAGTAAACCAGTATGCTCTTTGTGAGGATAAAACAAAAGATCCCAATCTATGAAGTATTAATAGATATGAGAAGAGAACCAAAAAGCGAGCATATGTATATATGTTTCAGCTAAAGACATCTACCATTTTACTTTCATTAAGTGTAGAAAAAGGTTTATTTTGTCGTTAACAAATTCTCAAGCATAATTTCCCATATAATGTTATCGAATAAAAAAAATTATTTGGCTTTCGCAACATCAGAGGACTCCATCATTTTCTACACTTGTTATTCTTTAGTTTCAAGATAATGATTCTACCTAAACCCAAACAAGTTTTTGTCGTTCCATTAGTTCATGGTGTCATTGCTCCAACATTGAATGTCATTAATCAAGTAATCAACACAGGGACTATGCATACGTACTTGTTCTGCTATCATCTTAATGCAGTCAATGCACCAATCCAGACATTGTTCTGGGGGCCATAGCTATCGAATCATAATAGTTCTGACTGCTCAGATATATTGCACTTAATAACATATGCCTCATGTGTCCTAAAAATATGGTAGGCTCAAAACATAGATCGATGTCTCAAATAGGAATTACAAATATAATAGACAAGTGAAAGGGTCCCTAAAGTAAAAGTTCTTATAGGTGATTAAATCTATTTTATTCTGTCACTACATGCACACCCAAATTTATACTAATTGCATTCATGTCACCACTGAGTTATCTGTTGCCATATTAATAAATAAGTCATGTTCGGCTTCACTAGCCTGACTCGTCTAATTAAATAAATCGCGTCAACCGAAATAGTGACCTAACTAATATTAACCTATCTAATTTGTTTTTATATAATCTATTTTTATATTGGTAACGACTATAATATAAGTGAATGCTGGCACTAATCATTGTTATACTTCAGTGAAATATTTCCATTATGAATTTTTTACACATTTTCTAAAATGGACAACCAATTATTCCACGAGTTGACCAAAAAGAGTTCATTGTTTTGTTGATTCCTGTAAAATTATATGATTGTGTTGAAATAATCCTATGAACTTTTAGAGCACATCAATTTTATGAAAAAGCAATAAAAATAGTTAAATCTTGTCTCACGAGTTCTGTTTTTTTTTTTTTTTAATTTTTGGTCAATAGATCTGTTTGGATTGTCATTTTCAGGTAGAATTAATCCAGAGTAATCCTTTTAATTAGATTGATTAAATGATCGTGTTCAAATCATCTATTTAATAATCAAAATGTGTTAAAATTGAATTTTATAACACGATTTTCTTGGGCTGTGTTAGAGTAGTTGACATATTTAACAATTTATCTTTAAGTTGAACAACACAAGAAAAACCACCGAACACAAGTTGTCGCCTCCTAGCCTAATGACATTAATTTATAAAAGGCACCTGCATTTTATCTACTATACTCTTGCAAGACCATCATCCATTCAGGTCTCCTCAGGAAATTCTTCCATCATATCCATCGATTTTACGGAAATTCAATATAGGGTTTAAGTAGGTCTCATGGGATTAACATTGTGATCGACCTGGCCTAGAAAATAAGTTCCCTTCCCCCCCCCCTTACAATTAAAAAATCAAAGAAGTAGAACATGGGCCTCCTCATTTGATGATGTCTTCAGAAGAAACGAAAGAACTAAAATAGATTCATTCATTTCAAAAACTCACAACTTTGCCATTGATGAGTGCCGACAACCAACAGCTCAACAAGTGGCAGGAAAGTGACAAAGTAGGAGAAGTGATTTGTTTATTAAATTACGAAACTTCAGTTGAAGGTGAAGAGCGGAGAAAATGGATTCACAATTTTTATAGATTGATAGATTCTGCACTTAAAACAGATAAATCCTTCAAGGAACTTACTGTTGTGTTGGAAAACCTTTATTGTAGCTCTGGAGCCTCTAGCACCACTCACAATTGAGTTATGGTTCAAGGAATCGCTAATTACCAAACCTCCCTGCAAATGAGATGATGAAGTATGCGTTTAATGAATATGAGAAGTATCTTAGCAGCATGGCCTATATTTTTAGTGTGTGCACCTTTCCAATCAGAACCGGAAGAATAGCAGAATTTGTCACATAACCCATGCCAAAAACGATGGCAGCTGGCTTTCCCACAAAGGCTGCGACAGACTCCTCCAACTCATTATGCAGAGTCGTAGTTCCTAATAAAATTGTTCAATCAGGGACAGTTTGAGATAAAATCGAAATTGCGCAGAATACCATACATACCTCCATCAACACGAGAACTGCATGTACTTGGTGAGAATTTCTTAAGTGTCTCAATAACACGGGGAGTACAGTATTCATCAGCAGCAGCAAATCCAAGATAATTGTACGATCCCAAGTTGAGACACCTACTTACATTCGTGGTTCGTCTGCATGAGATGCGAAGACACTTGAATCTTGGGATGTAGGAAGTACACAAGAGGGAGTTCTATTCGCTTGCAAAACATGATGGATTGGCCGAGTGCAAAAAGGAAGACAAATCAGCAAAAGTGTCGATTGACATTCTGGACTCACTTTAAGGTCTTGTTATTATCATTTGAGAAACGTTCTACAACGTCAAACCAAGCATCAGGAGCACTTGCTATAGGTCGTCCAAAGCAGTCCTGCAAATCTCAAAAATAATAATGCACGAAATGCATTTGAATGGAAAAGTAAAGAAATCCGCTTGCGGAGAGAAAAAGCTGTACGATGCGTGAGAAATGATTTTTGCCATGCGATGGTTGTCGGGTGTCGAGCGGAAGCAGTGAAGCTTAAGAGCAGGTGTGGAGTCGTGCTCTTAAGTAGTTAGTGTCGTATAGTTTAGCTGCTTCATCATTTCCCGCTCTGTAACTGTGTGAGTTAAATTGATTCAACATGTAAAGAGCAAACATGCATTCAGACTCAAATTCTGATGAATCAATAAGTTATAAGTCCGTGTCATTGGCTGTGAAATGAGATAAACATGGCGGAATTATGCATAGAGTGCAAGAACACCGCATAAAATCCAAATCTAAACTATTCAGAGGCTAAACAAGTAGAATTGGAAATATACCAAGATAAAAAGGGACCAACTTTGAAGTTTCTGCAGCTTAGAGTAGGGTAGGGAGACGGCCATTTACAGGAAAAAGAAGTCCCATCTACAGGCACGAGCATAAAAAAAAGTACCTGAATCCGGAGGTACAAGCGACGAGTGTAGAAATCCTCGAGTCCCAAGCAGATGGGCGCATACCCCTAATTTGAAAGAAGAAGGAGAAGGAGAAGAAGAATTCCATGGATCGTGATAACGCGGATCGAGTGGATAAGAAGAAGAAGAAGAAGAAGGGTGGGGTAAGACGAGAAGAGAAACCTGAAGATCGCTGGAACGCCACCAGTCGAAGACCTTCCGGAAGAAGTCGCGGAATTGACCGAAAGCGAAGAGGAGACCGTAGCTAAAGTAGGTGGAGAGAGCGGTCAAATACGGGATGGTGATCATATTGATCTCGCCACTGCTCAAGAAGCTCGCTCCCTCCTCCCTTCGAAGAAATCAATGGCGGCCAAGGGGATCTGCAGGATCATCACAACGTCCCCTCGGCTCAGAACAAGGAGAAGAGGAGCACAAACGCAGCACGAACACACGGCACACGGACACGCGGAGCAGACACGGGAAGAGACGTACCGAGAGATCGATCCCAGGATCCGAAACCTCGTACGAGGGAGAGGGGGCAGGGATTCTGAGTTGGGGGGGAAGATGCTGGATCGACAGAATCTGCTCCTCCTTTTCATATAATTCTCGGGCTTTCCCCTATTTTTTTTTTATATCCCCTCCCTCCTCTCTGTGAATTATTGGATTGGATCTTTCAAACGTTAGGAAGCCATTTTCGCTTCCTTCTGAATTCCTCGTTTGTGCATGGGGGGGGAGGGGTGAGCGAATTTTCTGGGAAGCGTTGCGTTGGCACGGGCGAAAGGTCAAAAAAGATTAGCTGAACCCGAAACGTGGTCGTCCGTCGAGAGCCCATCGGAACGGAGCACGGTGCCGGGCCGACGGGTGGTATCGATTCGATGGTCAACCCGTGATTTGTCCGTAATGAAAGTTGATTTGGGCTTTAGGCCCATCGACCGACAAACGTAAGGCCTAGGCCTCGACAGGACCATCTGGCGATATCCTTTGCATTTTTTACTATCTAATGGTTTTTTGGTAATAAGTTCGAGTGTAGCACGAAATGCACCCAGATCTCTACTGGGTTTTTGTAATGATTGGGTATTATTTACATCGACGCATGCTGGTCAATGCATGTTTTTGCTTGATTAGGGTTAAAGCGCGCGACAAAAATCGTATGGAGGCAAAAGGTTCGGAGTAGTTAGAGGTGCTTCATAATGCGAATTAAAGCTTGACTTCTAATCCTCCCCCCACAGCTGTAAGATGTCTTCCGACTTTTAATGATTGCAATTAGCAAGCCTGCTTTGGAATTAATTATACTATAACAGTAGAAAAATAGGGGACATAGCTAACCTCTCAAGATCCTTGCAATCCACATTACATGTGAATTGATTGACGGATTACCTCTATTTTGTATGATATTGTAGTCTAGTATAATCACGCCAATGTCAATTGCATGCTCAAATCCGCACTGTCTATCCCGTTCTCAAAAGAGGGGTCACAGCTATGTACATCGAACACATGCGTCATAGTTCATGAAAATATAGCATGTGAATCCGTAACAACAATTGAAAGCGATGATGGGTGAATGATTAATTAGCGAGTTTCTAACAATGGAGAGATTAGTAGATACAAATCATTTAAGTCGCGGTATTTGATCAAGCAATTCATGAACGATTCCGGTGAATGCATGCTCTCAATTATCACGAGGATAGAATTAGGAAGAAGCGTTTGGAAAGATAATAATCGAAATGGTCATTTTCATCATAATAATGCATGGCAAGTTCAATTGCATGATGAAATCCATAAACACATGTTAGTATTCAAAAGTAAGGTGAATACCAAAGTTTGGACCTTAGCGCCATGAAGTTTGCTCTCTCATTGAAACAGATCCACCAACTTTGCTACGTCAAATAATGAAGAAAGCTTTAAAGTTTTATGGCTTTTCGGTAAATAGCATAGCGAGGAGAAGGAACAAGATGCAGGCAGTCAACAAAAAAGCACAAGCATATATAACGAGTGGATATTTCATTATAAGAGAACGATATAACTACAAGTTGAAATCGCACTATCAAGGCAACAATAATAGAAACGTTCCGGGCATATAATTGCAGATGTGGGTCGCAAATGAGAGTAGTTTCAAAAGAAAAGATTTTACAAAATTATTCTTTTCATGGGAGCGGAAAGAATCACGAAGCATAAATTATATATAAAATCACAAAAAGTAAGATAGCGCACTCGTATCTTACTTAAAATAAATAGGATAGATAAACTAATAATTTACCAAGGTTAATTTTGAGATTATAAAAATGAGACGAAACTCACTTTCTCCCTCGAAAAAAAAAAAAACAGAAGAAGCTAGCACCTAGCAGCAATAGATCTGGGATGTTATGGTTTTTCAGTAGCATCAAGGTTGCTCGTCTCGGTCCCATCCCAGGTCATGTCACATGGGCTTTTTGACTTTGGAAGGAGAGAGAGAGGGAGGCAATGCATTCCCATTTACTTACTTTCTCATTTATGGGTGGAATTATGCAAATTGACTTGCGCCATCGAGCGAGTTGACTCGCGGGATCCACATCCCGAACTATCCGATCCTTATATTGTATCGTTAAATCGCGTCGCGACGTCGACGATGGAACAGCGAGAATGTGACGGAGAGGGTGAGCGCATTGCAGAGATGCGAAACGCGGGATGGCTCAAGTCAATCGCTTCGCTTTGGATCAACAGTTAATAATTAAATGTGACACGTAAGGGTTTCCTCTCCCCTCGGGAAAGGCGAGGAGGGCCGACGAAAGCGACGGGATATACAGCCCAAATTATTACCCCCCCAAAAAATAAAAAACACTCCGACGAATTTCCTTTCTCGTTTGGAGGAAGTCGCTACAGGACAGGCGAGGAGGCCAGGCCATTATATATTACAATAAAAGAGCGACCCCCTTTCTTTTTGCCTTTTCTTTTCCCCCTTTGGCGTGTGAAAAAACATAGGAGGAAGCGACATGGAAAAGGGGGTCAGGAGGCCCATTTGACTCAGCTCCCTCTCTCTCTCTCTCTCTCTCTCTCTCTCTCTCTCTCTCTCGCTGCCTGAGAAAACACTCCCCACCAATGAAAGATCACGGGTGGGCCACACCTGTCCCGACGAGGAAGCAATTTTCCCAAATGAATCTGGCCCGTCCAAATTGACGAGTCACGCATGTATGGGCCGGCCAAACCTTCTGACTGAGATGTCTGCAATTCCATCATCATCGTGCTTTTAGTTTGAGTTTTTAGTTTTAGGTTTTTAGGAGCAGTAGTAGTAGGCTCCGTTAATCTTTTGATGAGCTGAGCCGGCTCAAAGTTCAACTCTCTCTATGTCTTAATTCCAGAGCAGAAGCAGCGCGGTGGGTGTGGGAAATGCGCGCCAGCCCTCCTACAAAGCCAAAGAAAAAAAACAAAATACAAAAGCCCAAGTCGCGCTCGGCTTCCTTCCCCCAACTCACTCACTCACCCGTCAAACATATATCATCATCGCACCTTCGCTCCCCCATCTTTCAGCCTTTTCCTCCTCTCCTTTCCTGTCCTCTCAGGTCTTCTGCGCCTGTCTTGAGCGATATCTGGAAAAACCAAAAACCAAACCCCCCCCCTCCCCCACCCAAAAAAAAAAAAGGGGGGGGCTCTCTGACTTGACCGCGACGACGTAAAAAGGAAGGAGGGAAAAAGCCGCCGCCATGAGAGCGCCGGATGATCAAGAAGACGATGACCACCCCGTGGCCATCTGCAACCGCCTCGTCTCCTCCCTCGCCTCCGAAATCCCCCGCGCCGTCCACTTCAAGCCCAAGTGGTCCCTCCTCCGCTCCCACCTCTCCCTCCTCCCCGCCCTCCTCCCGGACCTCTCGCCGCACCACCCGCTGTCCCTCGACCTGCTCCGCTCCATCTCCCACTCCCTCCGCCGCTCCCTCTCCCTGGCCCTCAAGTGCCAGCTCCCCTCCCTCCCCGACGGCAAGCTCCACACCCAGAGCGACCTCGACTCCTCCCTCTCCCTCCTTCTCCGCCACCTCCACGACTGCGACGTCCTCCTCAAGAGCGGCCTCCTCCTCCTCCCCCCCGACCCTCCCTCCTCCTCCTCCTCCTCCTCCGCCCTCCTCCTCTCCAAGCCCGAGTCCGTCCGCGTCCGGTCCCGCGACCTCGTCACCCGCCTCCAGATTGGCGCCCCCGACTCCAAGAACTTCGCCCTCGACTCCCTCTCCGCCCTCCTCTCCCAGGACGACAAGAACGTCATCATCGCCGTCGCTCAGGGCGTCGTCCCCGTCCTCGTCAGGCTCCTCGATTCCGGCTCTCTTGAGGTCAGGGAGAAGGCCGTCGCCGCCCTCTCCAGGGTTTCCACCGTCAACAGCAGCAAGCCCGTCTTGATTGCGGAGGGCCTCTTGCTCTTGAACCACCTGCTCCGCGTGCTCGAGTCTGGGAGTGGTTTCGCCAAGGAGAAGGCCTGTGTTGCCCTCCAGGCCCTCAGCTACTCCAAGGAGAATGCCAGGGCTCTCGGCACCCGGGGCGGCGTCTCCTCGCTCTTGGAAATCTGCGTGGCCGGCACCCCGAGCTCACAGGCTTCCGCCGCTGGGGTTCTCCGAAATCTGGCCACTTTCCCAGAAATTAAGGAGAACTTTATGGAGGAGAACGCGGTCGTGGTCCTCCTGGGACTCGCGTCTTCGGGGACTGCTCTGGCCCAGGAAAATGCAATCGGGTGTCTCTGCAATTTGATAGCCGGCGACTCCGATTTGAAGGTTACGGTCGTCAGAGACAAGGGGATTGAGTGCTTGAAGAACTACTGGGATTCGGCTCCGAGCGAACGGAGTCTTGAGGTCGCGGTCGAGTTGCTGGGCCAGCTCGCTTCGTGCCAGCCGATTGGGGAAGCTCTGGTTTCGGAGGGTTTCATCGCTAGGTTGCTGTCGGTTTTGGACTGCGGAGTGCTGGGCGTGCGGATTGCGGCGGCCCGAGCTGTTTGTGAACTGGGTTTCAGCCCGAAGACCAAGAAAGAAATCGGGGAATGCGGGTGCATTGCCGCATTGATCAAGATGCTAGATGGTAAGGCCGTCGAGGAGAAAGAGGCTGCCGCCAAGGCATTGTCCAATCTCTTGCTCTACGCCGGGAATCGGAAGATCTTCCGCAAGGACGCCAAAGGGGTGACGAGCACGGTCCTGCTCCTGGACCCTTCGATTCAGAATCTGGACAAGAGATACCCCGTGTCCATATTGACATCGCTAGTGCATTCTAAGAAGTGTAGGAAGCAGATGGTGACCGGAGGGGCATGCGCTAATCTGCAGAAACTGGTGGAGATGGATGTGGAGGGTGCCAAGAAGCTGTACGATAGCATCAGCCGCGGCAAGATATGGGATGTGTTCACCAGACCATAGTCCAGATTTCTTGAGCGGAAGCTGATCATGGTGACTGTAGAGGAAGGATTAATTTGTCCATTTCCTTGTATGTACGTTAGTCCTCCTTTTACTTCCGCTTTTTTTCTCCACTATTTACCTGTGTTTGTTTGTTCGTTCGTTCGTTCGTTCGTTCGTTCAAAGCGAGGAGTCCTTTGTTAATAAATCTGTTTAACTGCCCAAAGACAATAGTACAGAATCCCAGTGGGTGACCTAAGTCACCTAACTGGGTTGACGTTTCCTGGGTTTTGCAAAGGAGCCCCCAATAAGTACTGTTTCTCTGTTTGATTAATTTGGTTCGTTCTTCCTGGTAGGCTTTTGAAGTCTTCCTCAACACCCCAAAGCGATGTCAATGATTATGCAATCTCCAGAGCTTCCTCTTTTCTTTTCTCTTCTTTTTTTGCCCTTTTAAAATTCTGGTTTGCCTTGTAGATTGATTCCAGTTGTTGGGTACATCGCTCGATGCTCAACTCTCGCCCTTAACTGTTCTGTTCGGGCGTATCTTGAGGGGGGGAGAGAATAGGTTTCATTGTATAGGATAGTTGAGGCTAATCCTCCCTTCAATACTGGGATCTCTCGAATGGTGTGTTTTTTTGTCTTTAGAAACAAGTAATGGCCGTTATGAAGAGCGTGCGTGCTTATTTTGGCAGCTTGTATCATGAAATCTGAGGGAAATTCCACGTGCTCATTCTTCTTTGTAAGCTTCCATTGGACTCGTTGGGGAGGAGGGAATATATTCGAGATGGAATTATATGTGATGATGAGATTATTTGGTTTTCGTGGGGGAGTGCATGCATTTGGTGGGGGGGTGGTATACCATGTGCGATTGTTCTTTCGACCATGTGCCATCGTCCCACGCTTTATGTGAGGCTTTGGACTGTTTTGTGCCGGCCTCAAAAGGTGAAGGACCTGCTGGAAAAACCACTTGATGGAAGCATCCAAATCAGTGTCATGAGGATAATATCTATTCACCTGATAGGATGTATGAAGCAGAAGGAAGTCTCCATTTGGCCTTCGACAGTAGACTCATGCATTATGCGCCACCAATACCTTTCGGACGGACCAGTTTGGGTATATTTGTGATGATTATTCGGGTTGAAAGTTCGGGTCCTTTAAAGAGGAAGGGGGGTGAATCATTCTGCGACCATCATTGTCACAGCAATAGCTACGTCGGGTTCTTCCTGGATAAATAGGTTTCGCACCATCTAAATCAACGGCCAAGCACACTACATTTGCCTCCCAGAATAAAGTACATAATTCCAAACAACTGGTGGAAAATAGACGGGGTTGAATGCTGTATAACATGATCTGATGGTAAACTGCGGAGCTCTGAATGTAACCTTTCCAATCCAATATCCAATCTCAACAAATGTCCGGGTCAATAATCTCTGAGAGAGAGAGAGAGAGAGAGAGAGAGAGAGAGAGAGAGGTTCGGAGATGGGACTACTGCTGTATCATTGCCGTAGAGGGAACAAAGTATGGCATGAGTATGGCATGTAAGGACTAGGTCACCCTTCAACCCAACTCGCAAAACCGAAGTTGGTATAAAGAATAGCAATCATGAATTTCACATGATAATCTCAATGCACCAGAAATTACCTTACCATTTACAGATTGAAAGTGGGTTACTGCCCCCCATATAAAAAAGGCCAAAAGTGATCAAATGTACAGATATGTACAGTAACTTTTCATGAGGAAATTTAACCTATACAGAATCTCTGCTGCTGTGTCCAACTTTGTGTAAAGAAGGCGTGCTGGACCATTCAGTTTAAGTTGAAGTATTTTGGATCTGATGGAAAATGATACTCCACGTGCAACTGCAATCCAAAATCAGCTACTTTAAGTAATGAATGTAGATGAAATTACGGATGAGATCAATTCCATTGACCATGGAAGCAGGGGACTCATGAAACTGATACCAGACCCGATTTATTCAAATTCTCTTCATTTTTTTAAATTGCATAAGGACTATGTAAAAGCTAAAAATTATCAATGACTGGAAAGAATTTATGGAGAAATAATAACACCACAACATGGCCGGAGACATGAGATTAATAACAGACAAACCACAGCCTACACCCATACAAATCCAGCTGTAGCCCAAGCCAGTGCACCTATTTCAGCAAATGAGGTGTTATATACCTTGCCTTCATCTGAGTCTGAATGCCGTTGAGGGAAGACAACTTTCAAGTCATTGTACAAGTAGAATCGGCGTGGCCCATCGTTGCAATTGTTTTCCCCAGCTGGAGCAGATGATGGATCAGAGTTGCACCTCCGTACAGACCTGAATTTCTTGGAAAATGGGCAAAAAAACCGGAGATGAAGGGCATAACGCAAAGAGCCTCTAACACCAGGGACCTGATTGACCTTTGATGAACTAGTAGGTATTGTATTTGTATCTGCTTGGGAGCTCCCATCGTCGGTCTTTGCAGGCTCATCATCATTCATGGCGAATTTTCTCAAGTGATGCGGAAGATCATCGATGCAGCCAGAGCCTTTTGCCTTCAACTCTTTATTTGGCTTTGCTGACGTTTTCGCATATTTAATATCATCTAGTTTCGAATAATTATTGCCGGGCTGTGAAGAATGTATAATTGCAGACGGCTTAAAATCAACTTTTGCACCAGTGTCTCTCAGACTTCCATTTTCCACCTTAGGATTCGATCCAGAAGATGCTAACATGATTTTTTGACGCATGAAGGTCTGTTACCGGGCACACCAGGAAAAAAAACAGGCGAAAGAAGAGGTTCAGATGTCAAGGAGCAGGATTGGGGTATCCGCTGAATTAAAAAAAAACTCAGGCAAGCAGACAGAAAAAGTGGGTTCAAAGCACACGCCAACTTAGGTCCTAGTGAAAATCATAGGAATTCTCTCGTGAAATGTGAGGAGCTATATTCTTCTTGTCCATTCCCCTCATTCTATCTACACATAAGCAGGTTGCTTTCAATTCAGCTTCACAGTCAAGCAAAGGGCAATAATTATTCAAAATATCTTCTTCGGAATTACAGCAAGCAAAGCGCAAAAATATGCAAAAGCATGAGGAACCAGAATTTCACCATGGACATCATGTGACTGTACTAACACATCAAAGACCCCTACCAGTGGTTTTTTCATCTTAGCAGAAACACAGGCACACAAACTGAAATCCTCCGTACCTTTGTACCTGGTGGCATGTCACTTAAGTCATAGTTACAGATAAACGTGTGGATAGGTGTCTTCTCTGGGTTGCTAAGAACCTGCCCAAAAAAAGTGCACCTTGTAAGCAGTATTAATAATGTAGTTGAGCTCATTACTGGACCTCAATGATTGAAGAAAACATCTATGTGCACGAGCTTGTGTTTTCAATCTTAAAAACGTTTCGCTCTGGTTTTTAGCAGGCTTTCTGGTGAACTCTTTCAGGGCATTCATGATAAGATTACAATCAGGGTTTTGAGAAACATCAGAAGAGCGATCAGGTCTTATGAATGAACCAATAACTTGATTAGATTAATTCAGTAACTTATATCCAATCAAAAAGAAACGAGCTCAAGAAAATAATTAAGCTCTAGGGAGCCAAATCTTGTTGCTTACACAAGTCCACTATAAAAGGACCAACTATAATGTGCCTCTTCCAGTTCAAAACCGCCTGTGTTAACTTAAGTTGAGGTGATTCAAGTGTATTTGCATAGAAGTTTCTTTTGTGTGGTCTTTTCATTTTCGATGCTTATTCCAAGCAACAGTTCCACATTCCAATACCAGTGAATAACTACAGTGGAAGGTGACCTCGCATTTAGTGAGAGAGTTTGAAGCCTTTGTTTGCTTGATTTACCCAACTTCACTTCAGGCAACATGGTAATTGGTTCTTTTGCTTTTCGTTATTGTTTCTTTTCCATCACACCCTTGGACATTTCACTCTTTCTCATAAATCCTAATATACCTCAGCTAGATCCATTGTATGGCTATAGATAGAAACATAAGCGAGAAAAGGTTCCTGACTTGATTGGTAACTAATATAGACTTTCTTTTGACCAAATTAATTTAGACTTGATTACCATTACCACTATTCTAGGGTTGAAGGTGAATGTCAAGAAATTACCAGTTGTATTCGGCCTTTCATGGGTATACGCAGGGAGCTCTTTTCTTCTTGTGAACTGTTCACACTCTTGCTTCTCTTTAGTTTTGCTCCCTCACAAACGTCAGCTGCCAAGGTATCAGAGAGACCTATAGAAGAGTAGTACAGTAAGTAGTTATCTCCGTCTACACTGGTGACTGCAAACGGAAGTTTCTGCACTTTGGGAGAAAAATCACCACCAGTGACATTAAGAACAGCGAGAAAACCCTCAATTCTCTGCATATGAAAGTGATAGTGAAAATCAGATCATTGGTTGGAAGTGATTAAGCTAGGCACAAGTCATAAGCTGACTTTACGTCATACACACAGGATATAAAATCGAAGGACTTAGAATGGTAACCTGGTTGACTTTACACGATGAGAGCCGACCTGACAAGAGGGACTCCTCAAATGAACCCACTAATGATCTTCTAACAGGAAACTGAACTAATTTGCAACATTGAGAGTCATACTTTAAATCAGCACCACAATGCTTTCCACACCCAGTGGTGCTCTCTGATGTAAAGGAAACGAATTCTTTGGGTATTGAATTATTTTTGTGCAAAAATTGAGTATTCTGAAAGTCCATCCCCACATCAGAAGATAAAACATTGGTCAAAGCTCCATCGAGCAACATTTCCATGTCCTTTGACGCTATACAGTCATCCTCAAAATTCTTTGGAATGCTTTTGCATCCGCTTGTGGATCTCACCCTATCAAAAGGTTTTGGCCCCAGAGGAGACAGAGATAATGGAGGTGAGCCTGCCTTTTCCCTGGGTATGTCTATGGCAACAGATGAGGACCTTACCTCAGTTGTTCCTCTCATATGATTCGTTCCAGGAGTAAATGTAGAAGATTTAGACTGCATTGCCATTTTCTCAAGCAAAGGGCCATCAGTAAGAGGAATGGAACTTTCTCTGCAGTCATCTCCAAGTGGATTCTTCCGCTTTGAAAGATGGTCCGCTGACCGGATAGTGAAGTCAGAATCGCCAGAATTGCCAATATGAGCTTTTTTAGGTTCTTGCATTAAGGAGATGCCATTTTGAGAAATACCACTTACAGATACGCTTTGGCCAATATCTAAAATGTCACCATCAAATTGGTCTGGGAGAAGCATTCCATTCGGAGGGGACAAGACTCGCTTCCTGGCTAGGGAGCCAGACCCCTCATTTGTCCTCCCTGGTCTATTAACCTGACTGAATAAAGACGGGTTTCCATTAACCATATTTGACAGAAAATCTGGTGGTCCCAATTCAAAACCCACAATCCTAACAACAGGTGCTCGAGTAATCTGCCCCCTTTTACCATGCAACCACTCATGTTGATCGATGGCGTTAATTCTCAAACTTTGCTCCTCCCAATTATTGTCTTTATGCTTGTACAAGTCGTCTGGATTCCTTGAAATCTCGAAGTTAGATTTCCTTTGCAGTTCTCCGGAAGAAAAGGAAGCTGGAGCCATATTCACACGTATCCAGTTCCTGCGCTTCCCTTCACGCACTGCAGTCATGTCATGATTGTGTGCACCAGCAACAACAGATGTAGCCTGCACAGATGTGCTTACCAGTGCTTTATTGTCATAAGAATGCCGGGGGCAATGCCATTTATAATTCAAGTGTGCACTTGCTACAGACTCTTCTACAATCCCTTTAGCTCGGGTTCATCCTCTTTTACACTGCTCCGCCCTTGCTGAGAAGTGTTTCCACATGGATAGAATAACGACAATTTCATTTCATTTCCTCGAAAAGCCTACAGCCTCAATTGTCCTGTTGGACATCCCTACGGGCGCCATCAAGTGAGACTCTCATTCGATATTTATCGGTTGTATGTCTGAGCAGTAAGTTGAGCCGAGGGACCATGCCTTCTCAGGTCCATTATGGATCTTGGACAAGACTGCTTGGTCAGTTTGAGCTGAAACCAGAAACGGATGAGGATTACACTCCATCACCTTACAGGGACAAAAGTTTATGCAGAGAGATGCCCAACACGATAATGCAGTTCCAAAAGGCGAAAGAAAGAATCTGATCGAAACTGTTTTGAATTCGAAAGGATTTAGCGTATCATTTTGAACGATCACGCGAATGATAACATTCATTTCCAGGATTTCACAGGTCCTTATAGCATCTTCTATTTTACAACCATGCAATCGAGAGGAAATACAGAGATGGAACGAGCTAAGACGAAGGATGCTTTGATTGGTCAGCTCTGATGAAAAGAGAGCCCGATCGATGGAATTGAATGCAATGAAACGGCGTATACCCTGAAATTGAAGTTGCAGAGGAATATCAACCCGGACTTTGTGCACGACATCGAAAGTGTTTGCCAATGCACGACAGCCGAACATTCTAACCCAGATGACGAGACCAATCCTACTCTCGTATTTCAATGGAAAGCAATCGAGACATGGAACTTTAGCGCGCGAGAGAACGACGTGATCACGCACCGGCAATCGCGCTCGGCAGTCAGCTCGTGATCACCAACACCGTCGTCGTCGTCGTCGTCATCGTCATCAGGATCGTAACAGAAGAAACGGGGGCACTCCGCATCAATGGTCAAGTCAAAAGGGGGAATTTGCTCCTCCTCCCTTGGTTAATAATGGTTATGGGGAGGGAAAGAAAGAAAGAGGCTTCGGCTTCTTTATTGGGATAACGATGGGAGGAGTGGATGCGAGCCTTCCAAAATGACTCACCCTCGACTCGCTCCAGTCCCCACCACCACCACGACCACCACCACCACCGTTCTCTCTTTCGTTTTTTCAAAGTTTTTTTTTTTTGGTTTTCTTTTGTTGTTTTGGGTGGCGCAGAAGGAGTGGGATTGAACTTGCGGCTCCATTTCCATCGACGTTCGCGTCGATACGCTCGCTGGTGGGCCTCGTCGTCGTCATCAACAGCGACAATCCATCTTTTGGGCCTTGGCCCGATATTCCTTCTGGGCTGCGTCCATCTCCATTCTCTCGTCCGCTTCGAGCATGGCCCTTTCATTCATCTGTCCCGCCATCACCCCCCAGTTTCACGTGACGGCACAAATGATTCATGAATTTTGGCTTAATGTGCAATGTGATCCATAAAATTTTAATTTATTCAATATGGTCCCTGAACCTTAGTTCAATGTGTCATGTGATCCCCAAATTTTTCATTTGTTCAATGTGGTGTATGAGCTTTTGGTACATGTTCACTGTACTCCTTAAACTATATGAAATTGTCCGATGTCGTCCTTCCATTAATTTAAGCTTAGAGATAATATTGAACATTTTCATATAGTTTGAAAGCTAAATTGAACATGTGTAAAAAGTCCGGCGACCATATTGAGCAAATTAAAAGTTTAGGGATCATATTGCATAATTGGCTACAGTTCGGGGATCATATTGAACAAATTAAAAATTTAGGAACCACGTTGCACATCGAATCAAAATTCATGGATCATTTGTGTCATTTTCCCAAAGTAAAAGCCGGTCCTCCACCCTTGCGATATTTATTCATTGCCCACTATCATTAGAGATGACCATAAGCACTTCAGATTTACTTTTAATAATTTACTTAATCAAAATCTCACCGTCTTTTGGTTTTATTATTAAATTCAAAACACCCGAAACTTTCACAACCTGCAAACCCCGACATGCAAGTTTACATTATAACTTTTTTAAAATCTGGATGATATTTTAGAATTCGAAACGAGAAGAAAAAAACTTTTTTGCTTTTGCTAAAGCACGAGCAAATGCACTTTGTATGTATAGCGAATGATATCATCGGATTCGTTGTCATAAAATCAAACGAAAGTTGTGCTCACATAATATGAGGGAGTGAAGAATAACACCTTCATCCTAATCACTATGAGACCCGATCAATCCACGGAGCAATCGTAGTATCGGGATCTAAAAATTCTTGCAAAGGCTCATTTGGGCGCGTTTGGTAACGTTTCTATTTCTGGGAACAATTTCTTTTCAGAAATAGTTTTTTTTATTTCTATTTCGTGGAAGAGCTTCTGAGCAAAATAATGCATTTGGTAACTGCACAAAATTTCTATTTTTAGAACAGAAATGCGTTTGATAACTGTATAAAATTTCTGTTCCCAATTTTTTGCATTCAAATCTATATCTTTTATTTAATTATAAGTGCAAGTTATAAGTGAAAAAAAATCAATAAGCATGATTTATTGGTTTGTCTAATCCTTTTTAGGGGTTTAAAACCCCTTTTAATCCCTAAACTAAGGAATCTTCAAAAATACTACTTGGGCACCTCAAAAATTTAAATTTCATTCAAAGTGGGTGGTCACAGGTATTCTAAGCCATTATGTAAAATTTTTTTATATTTTTTTGTGGTAAAATTTATTAAAATTTTTTACTTTCCCTAAATCTGATTCTTTTTATTTTTCCGAAAATTTTTTATGAAATTTTTTTTAATTTTTTCAATTTCGAAATTTTGCAAATATTTAAGGGTTTTCTGAGTTTTTCTGATTTTTATGGATCTTCTGAGAATTTTTTTGATTTATATGAATTTTTGGAATTTTTTTTATTTTCTAATTTTTTATGGGATTTTTCTGAAATTTCTCTAATTTTTATGAATTTTCGGAATTTTTTAATTTATTCTAAGCCATTATGTGAATTTTTTATTTTTTATTTTTTTGGGGAAAATTTTATTAAGACTTTTTACTTTCCTGAAATTTGTCTCCTTTTATTTTCGAGAAAGCTTTTTATGAATTTTTATGAATTTTTTCAATTTAGGAATTTTGCAAATATTTAAGGGTTTTCTGAGTTTTTCTGATTTTTATGGATCTTCTGAGAATTTTTTTGATTTATATGAATTTTGGGAATTTTTTAATTTTCTAATTTTCTAATTTTTTATGGGATTTTTCTGAAATTTTTCTAATTTTTATGAATTTTCGGAATTTTTTAATTTATTCTAAGCCATTATGTGAATTTTTTATTTTTTATTTTTTTGGGGAAAATTTTATTAAAACTTTTTACTTTCCCGAAATTTGTCTCCTTTTATTTTCGAGAAAGCTTTTTATGAATTTGTTTTAATTTTTTCAATTTCGGAATTTTAGAAATTTTTATGGGTTTTCTGAGTTTTTCTGATTTTTATGGATTTTCTGAGAATTTTTCTGATTTTTATGAATTTTTGAAATTTTTGGAATTTTTTATAATTTTTATAATTTTTTTATTATTTCTGCCGAGAATGGATCGGACCGGTGCTTTGAAACGGTTTGCAGACGACGGAGGATGGAAGAGGAGCTAAGGTTGCGGCTTGAGGACCAGACCTTTCTATTTCTATTTCTATTTCAAGGAACAAAGAAGTAAATTTTTTCTACTTCTTATTTCTGCTTCAAATCTATTTCTTGGCCACTTTTCTATTCCAGGAAATAGAAAAATAAAATGCGTTACCAAACGGATTTCTGTTCTTTTTTTGTTCTAGGGAACAGAAAAATAAAGAAAAAGAAGCGTTACCAAACGCGCCCTTATATGCTTAAAAATTTACTGACTTTTGTTATAAAATGACCGGACCTATATGGACCTAAGCAGGCTCGACCCGAAATGGGAGGCTGTGTGCCCATATCCACATCCACACGCATTTTACCCATTCAGGTCTAGTCGGTATTGACTTCCATGAACTATACTGCCCTAATTTCATATGAACCAAATAAGATGCAAGGAAAAAAACCCCAGTTGGCAGCTTAAATTGTTTACAGTTGGTGATGTGCAGAGTTGAACTCGTGTCACGCGCTTCATCCACATACACATGTACACATTTTCTCTTCTCTCTTAACGAATAGATTGATCTTATATGTGATTGCATATTTTCTATTCGACAATAGTTCAAAGCAAATCCTAGTATACAATCGCATTATTTCATCCCAAGAATATAAAATCCTAATCCAAATTAAGCATATTTTCAGTTACGGTTTCGTCCATTCCTTATACATATATATGAATCACGGCTAGAAAAATATTTGAAGAGTTGGGTTGCATTAGGAAATGGATTCGGGAGGAAGTCAAGATGAGAAAGTTGGATCCCATATTTCTCTCCTGGTATGGCGGCGGATGATTTTGATCAAGGAATCGTTAACCCATGCATGGCATGGCACTGATATTGCCAAGCTAAAGGAACTTTTTACTGCACCGTATCTCGACGACGACGATGGATCGATCCAAAAGCAGAGAAAAAAGGGGACATCTTCGCTGCGAAGGAAAGTACCAAACGCATAAATCAAAGTGCTAATCAGATCAATTATGGCTGCTTCCTTTGACTTTATTTAGCTTCCTTTTCCAGAGGGTCTCTTGCTTTCCTTCCCAAAGCATGACTTTTTTGATGGATTTGCCCCTTCGATCCTTCTTTCGAATTTCAACGAGGAACTCATTAACGAGAGCACTGTATAGAGCAGTCGTCATCTCGCTCGCTTGCTTGCTCAGTGCTAACAAAGAGAGGTGCGGCCTTATAAGCTTTTTCATGTGTCATATATATATATGTTCACCAGAAAAAGCGACTGATCTACCGTGGAAAGTCACAAAAGTGGCGTTAGAAAGCCCCCTCTCCTCCAACGCATGTGATGAAGATCGAAACGTCTTTTGGCACAGAGGGATAAATCAAATGGCCAACCCATTACAATATTATCGCACAATCATCGAGCAAAACTGAAAGGAGATGATCAAATACGAGTTATTTTTCTCTCATTATCTTAGAAACTCCTAAAAACATGAGCGGGATCACATCATTTGCTATACGAATCGCCAGAAAATGGGTTGAATCTTTCGCATAGTTTCGCTGATGTTATGTATATGTTTTCTTATTAATCAGGTTTAGATGGTTCGCATCAAAGAGCTCTCTAACTATCCTTTTGTTGTAATTTATAGTGGAAAAAACTCAATACCCTGATGAAAGCAACTCGACATGGACTATCTGTGGATCAACATATAGTGCTTAGGTGATGATGTTACTAAATTCTTCGTCATCTAGCTAACGCATTTCTTTAACGTTCATGAAGACCTTCAATTAACTGTCAGATGTTTTCTTTAACTTGTTGCTACTGTTTTGCGAGTGTTGCATGTACCAAAAGATTCGCAGAAAAATGGAACATAAAAACTACGATGCATCAAGCAACGATTTGTTATGATCTCGGAAATCATTATTGTAGAGATAATGGGTGATACAATAATTTGTACACTGATGAACACTTTGAAGAACTAACATTACAGTCATCGTAAAGGAGGACGCCTTTTTATATAATTTCCCAGCAGACCCACTCCCGTTCACTTCTCATCGTGACGATATTATAAAAGCCGAAGGTCCACACACACTCTACCACTCCTCATCGCATGCATTTCATCAAGTTCGATCCCGATCCTGAGGAAGAGTTTGTGTTTGCATGGCAAAGGTCAGCCAGTTCGGAGTCATCGGATCAATGAGCAAACTGCCTCCTGGCTTCGTGTTCGAACCAACCGACGAAGAGATATTATTTGAGTACTTGCGACGCAAGATTTTCGCCCTTCCTCTCCCTGCCTCCATCATCCCCGAACTCATCAACCTCTCCAACCATGATCCATGGGACTTGCCTGGTAATTCATTTGTCTCGTTGGTTCAGACTATTTTGTATCAGCTCATCACAGTGTTGATCGTATAAAACCATAAAGCGGCAATCTCTCGTGCATGTAATGGGTTTGCCTTATGTTTCATCTGAATTATTGTATGTGGCGTATGCAATGATTAACGACACAGGTGGTGGGGAGCAAGCGGGATACTTCTTCAGCAACCTCATCGGAGCCAACAACGCTGTCATCCGAGCAACTTCTTGTGGATACTGGAAGGCACAGGGCGTCCCCAAACAGATCTCGCCTTCTTCAAGCGATGCTCACAACCGCATGATGGTGGGGATGAAGAAGACTCTGGTGTTCTACAGAGGGCGGCCTCCGCATGGGTCTAGGACGTCTTGGGTCATGCACGAATATCGCCTCGTTACTGCACCCTCCGCTGCTCGTGCCCCGCAGCTGGTAATTGAATTTTTTTAGATACGTTAATACATATACGCATAAGGTTATGCGCATGACCGTTTGCTCCATTTTACATCGTTAGTTGTACTTTTACATTAGTCATTAGAACATAAACCCTCTATATATCTCTTTCATATAATGTGTCAACTGCTCAAGCTCAACTTTCATCTGTCTATCACTGCAGAATCCGTGGGTCAGCGAACTAGAAAGGTGGGTTCTGTGTCGCGTCTTTGTGAAGAAAACAAGCAGCGGCAGCCGCAGAGATTTCACAAGCATGGACGCGTCGTCGTCAAGCGGTAGTTGCATCACAGAGGACTCCTCATCAGGTGATGAGAATGAGGAACAGACTAGTGAATGGTTTCGTTCGTAAGCTTAGTTACATGTAACTGACGGTGAAAGGACCATTGCCGGCTTTCCAGATATCCGTGAACAAGATCTGATGAAATCTACAGTCGTGCGATTGTTGGTGTCTTATTTATCATCCATTCGATATGCCTTTTTCTTCAGCTACACAGCCTGCAGGAATCTTCATGCTTGATGACTCCACGTGCTATATATTCGACCAAGCACAACACGATTATATCTATTATGCTGACATGATATGCCAGCAAAGTTAAAACTTTAATTTGAAGTAAATTAAGATTAACCAACAAGCATCGCAGTTTATCTAGAAACTAAAGTTGAAGCATATCCATTTGAAGTAAACAACTACTTTAATTAAGCTTATAGACCATAAAGTGCAAGCTTCTTTTTTTGATAACTTAGGGGGAAAACTCTTCTTTGTGGTGTCAATTAGGGGGAAAACTCTTCTTTGTGGTGTCAAGTAAACATTTCCCTATATTCAGACATTGGATTTTCAATCACACTACTCGCAATCCGCTCCGATAGGCAGACACGTGACCAACGTAAAAATTGAATCATTGTCTGGGGAATATCCTAGATCCGAAATAGTCAATAAAAACAAGTGTAAAGCTAGCACAACGGTGCTGTAAGTCTTCAATATGACACGGTGGCTTCTCTCCACTTTTAATTTTCCCTAGAAACCGCTTAACTTGTCTAACCGGTTCCCTTGAAAATTTAGAATTGAAAACTCTTACTTGGTGGGGAATTCTTCAAATTTCACTCAGCGAGATTCCTTGAATATGAAGAAAGAATAAACAACAAGAGGAAACGGAAAATTTTAAAGCAAACTAAATACCGAAACATTGATTATCAAATGTGGAGAAATATTATTAATAGCTCACAAGAAATCGTTAATGTCATCAGAAAAATCTAAAATTTCAAAGATAAAAAAACCACTTGAAATGCTGGCTTTGAGACTGATAACGAAATCATTGTGCATTCAAATTGCTCATTGTTCTTTTCACTCGAATCAAGTTATTCTAGAACGATTTTCTGGTGACCTGAAATCAAGACCGGTGAATGAAAGACGAAACTCATCCAAGAGTATTGCTTGGAATTAGGTATCCTGATGAAGTGGCAGGGCAGGTTACAATGGCTTTTGTGGTGAGGAAGCCTGGTGCATATATTACATAAGCTGAAATCATGGGTTTCACTGCTGAACAGGTGTAGCCCTCCTGGAATCATCCATTTTGGAAAAATCTTCTTCAGTTTTTAGATTTTCCGGGGAAGGGGAGAGAGTTGATGTTCTAAAGATGTTAAATGCAAATGCCAAGGCATCTATTCACTTGTCAGTGAAAAGAACTAGGACTCTATTTTTCTCGTTTTCAAGGGAAACACTATTTGAGGAAATTCCATGAAAACCACTTAACCTCCCAACGCTTTTGGCGAACCACAAATTACAGACGGTACGTAATTAATTTCAGCGAAACTGGAACTGGAGTTTAACCTACTGAGATCTCCGAGCTCGAAAGTTACGCTTCAAACTCTTAATAGAGGGCACTCCGGAGCGAACTCGTGCCTCTTCGAAAGCTTACAAAATGAGGAAATCGGAGAGAGTGTGTGCGGGAAGAGGAAGATGAACCTCGACGATCGATGCTTGGAGATTTCCTCCGTCACACAGTACCCTCTGAAGTGAAATTTTTCTGAGAAACTCCGAGTTCCTTCCGGGAGAGTGAAATTTTAATCCCTGAGGGAGAGGGACATAAATGAAAATGGCAAGGTCAACGAAATCTCAACCGCGTTTGAGAAAATTACCGGTACACCATGTTGTTCTACCTGACAACAAGAAAACATCGCGTCATTCGAAGAAGCCAATAATTCATCAGGCTTATCTGGACTAATGGAGTAACCTTTGGTTGCAAATTTCACTGACAAAGTTATCCAAGGCATGAGGGAAAGCCATAAAATGAGCAGCTACGCATAAATGTGGTTGTGGTTGTGCATGCACAGAAATTTAGAATCTAAGCCTCAGCTGGGCTAGAGGTTTGACACATGTTAGTCATCTTAGTTAGTAGTCAGTTTTGCCGAAAAGGGAGTTTGACAGTTGCTCGCTATTCTTGTGAGAGTTGCTGATGGTATTGAACTGGATGGGATGCATTAGTATACGATTCAGCTAAACTCGTGCACTCAAAAGGATTTGATGAGTAAAAGTTTCATATTCTCTCTCTATGGCTTCCCTCTGCCGTTGTTCATCTCTTTCCTAAGAATTTCTGTATTCTATCACAGGGATACGGCATGTCCCCCACTACGTGTCTACATTGCAAAAGAGAAAAAGAAGAAAGACAAGAACCTGTAATGGCAAACGAGTTCAAGCGAAGCACCAGAAACGCCATCCATGGCTCAACCGTGCTAGGCCTCACCAGAATCTTTATCGCCACCTTCTCGCACTCTAACTAGGCTCACTTCAAAAACATTCGTGGCGGTGACAATGAGATTAGGGACAGGTCCGATCTCTCGCCACGGCGGGTAGTCCGGCTCAAGATCATCGTTCCACAACGGAGGAATCCGATGAGTGAAGTCCGAAGGGCTATGAGTGATGAACCCCCGAAGCACAGTTGTGGATGCCCCGTGGGGCAATGCACCGTCCTATACGCTTCGAAGCTCATTTCTTATGAAAGCGGGTGTTACAGCTAGCGAGGGTCTCGGAGGAACAGAAGCTTTCGTCGCCAAGGGTACAGCGAATATGGAGGAATCGAGGATGAGCTTGGCAGCGACGATGATGAATTTTATGAAATGCGGAGAGTGCAGAGAGACACTAGGGTTTTTGTGTTTTCAACTACAACATACCTTGAATTTTTATTGTGCTACAGTCATTAATTCTCGATCAATTTTTTTTATTAGTATGTGCAATGCACGTGATTTTTTAAGCGACTTTTCTTTATCCTTTTTCTTTTTTTTTTGGTAACCCAGGGAACCCCCGTACGGCCGACAGCCGGGGAGTAAACCCTGGGGGCGACACATGCTAGCCACCACACACGTGCCACCAGTTAAGTCACCCTGCGGCGCCCGGGATTCGAACACTCAACCTTTTGCGAGAGGAAGAGTGCGCGTTCCAGCAGCGCCACCCAGGCGGGTGGTGACTTTTCTTTATCCTTAATCACTGCAAAAATGAAAAAAACATATAAAATGGGAGAAAATATAAATTAGCTAACATTCTAATAGAACAAATAAATACAAGTAACATTAAACAACAAAAATCTTTGAAATTTGATAAATATAACCACTTTAGTAAGACTATATAAGATATTTCAAGAAAAAGTATAAATAAAAAATTGAATACAAATGGAAATGGCCTCGAAAATGCTAAAGCATAAAAATTGGTCACTCATCATCATGTATATTTTAAAGATCAATTTGTGTAAAAAGTGGCTTTTTAATAAAATATTTTGAAAAAAAAATTATAAAAGGAAATGAGGTCTTCAACTTTTAAAAAGAAATGATGAATCAAATTTAAGGTGATATCTTAAATTTTTTTTATTGGTCAATCATTTTTTTCATCAATTAACCCTATATATTCCATTTTATCTCATTGGAATGGGGAGCCGAACTAGGGAACCAACCTGGAACTGTACCAATAGGTTATGGGTCGACCCAGACACTCGACCTACCTTTTAGAAGAGACATAATTTGAAAAATATAGTTATTATTTCTGAAAAAATTACCATACAAAAACCTGTCACATGGTTATGAAAATGTTGATGGATTTGCTATGCTGTTTTGGCTTGAAACCCATTTTCAACATATCTAGTAGTGGTGCGGAGCCTATTTTACAATTGCATCCATCTTTTTAGCGTAAGAATTGTAGTTATGGAAAATCCGTGACTCGATTGTTCCAAAAATGTGGTTTGATTTTCAAAAAGAAAGAATTTTTAGGAATTGGACCGAATGGACGGACATGATATTTTTTTCGTTAAAAATTCAATTGCCATGAATGAACTTGAATAACTTAGATGATTAGAAAAATCTAAATGCGACAAGATCAATCATTTCAAATCATCTAATTGGGAAAAATTTTAAAAAGTGGTATTTTGTGTATTTTTTTACCTAATTTAACCAAACTTTGACGGGCTATTCCATCGACTCCTTTTTTGCACCTATGAAATCCAAGAGTGTCACTAAAGTGATTTAAGTCTTAATTGTTGCAACTTTGCATGGTGATGCAGAAGATTTGTTAGGAAAATGTGCAGGCTCACTAAGTTATTTTTAGCATCCTTTTGAACTTTTGTTACAAAATCCTTCATATTTTTCAATTCGTGCTATAATCATTCATTTAATGATGGAGATTGATAAGATCAAATTGGAAAAGAAGGTGGAGGCACTTGACTGTCTACTAGAGGATTCAAGGGAGGATGCTGCATAAGTCGATGAATTTTCCGCAAATCAATACCATGAATGGAAGAAAAAAGAACAGGAGTACGAACGCTTTGTTGACTTTCATGTCAATGCTTTGCAGGTATGTCAGCCATCCTTCTGTTGATATTTCGTTACGTTTATAATGGGCTCTTTCACAATGAGTACATTAGATTGCTAGGACTTAAGAGCAGCCGCAGAATTTATAAAAAATAAAAACAAAAATGACACTTAGAGGAAGTAAGTGACTTGGGTATGGCTGCGCTTATAACTGCTACCTCATGATGTCTAGCAGTGGCGTGGATCTTGCTTTACAATTGCATCCATAATCAGGCATAATTTTTCCATCCAATATCCTATTGACTTGATTTTTGTAGCTACGGAAAATTCATGATTCGATTGTTCCAAAAATGTGGTTCAATTTCAAAAAGAATGAATTTGTAGGAATTGGACTGAATGAATGGACGGACATGATATTCTCTTCATTAAAATTCCGATTGCCATGAATGAACTTAAATAATTTAGATGATTAGAAATCTATAAATCCAACAAGATCAATCATTTCAAATCATCTAATCGGGAAAAATTTTAGAAAGTGGTATTTTATGTATTTTTTTTACCTTATTTGACCAAACTTTGACGGGCTATTCCATCGACTCCATTAATTTTTGCGCCTATGAAAACCGAGAGTGTCATTAAAATGATTTAAGTTTTAATTGTTGCAACTTTGCATGGTGATGCATTAGACTTATTAGGAAAGCGTGTAGGCTCACTAAGTTATTTTTAGCATCCTTTTAAGCTTTTGTTATGCAGATTGATAAGATCTTATAATGGATTCTTTTACAATGAGCACATTGGATTGCTAGGACTTGAGAGTGGCCATAGAATTTATGAAAAATGAACTATTGGAGAACATAAGATGACACTTAGACGAACTAAATGACTTGGGTATGGCTACGCTTATAACTGCTACCTCATGATCTCTAGGAATGGCGCGAAGCCTATTTTACAATTGTATCCATGATCAGGCATAATTTTTCCATTCAACGTCCCATTGACTCGATTTTTGTAGCTATGGAAAATCCGTGACTCGATTGTTCCAAAGATGTGGTTCGATTTTCAAAAAGAAGGCGTTGATCACGAATTTTTAGGAGTTGGACTGAATTGATGGACATGATATTTTCTTCGTTAAAAATCCAATTGCCATAAATGAACCTAAATAATTTAGATGATTAGAAAGCTCTAAATCCAACAAGATCAATCAATTCAAATCATCTAATGGAATTTTTTTAAGTGGTATTTTACGTATTTTTTTTTACCTAATTTGACCAAACTTTGACGGGCTATTCCATCCACTCCATTTTGCACCTATGAAAACCAAGAGTGTCATTAAAGTGATTTGAGTCTTAATTGTTCCAACTTTGCATGCTGATGCAGAAAACTTATTAAGAAAATGTGCAGGCTCATTAAGTTATTTTTAGCATCTTTTTGAACTTTTGTTACATAATACTTCCTATTTTTCAATTCCTGTATAGTGCTATAATCATTCATTTAGTGATGCAGATTGATAATATCAAATTGGAAAAGAATGTGGAGGCGCTTGAGTGTCTACTAGAGGATTCGAGGGAGTAGGCTTCAGAAGTTGATGAATTTTTTGCAAATCAATACCATGAGTGGAAGAGAAAAGAACAGGATTATCAAAGCTTTGTTGACTTTCAAGTCAATGCTTTGCAGGTCCGTTGGTCATCCTTCTGTCGATATTTCGTTATGTTTATAATGGACTTTTTCACAATGAGTACATTGGATTGCGAGGACTTGAGAGCGGCTACAGAATTTATAAACAATGAATTGTTGGAGAACAGAAGATGACACTTAGAGGAACTTAGTGACTTGAGTATGGCTGCACTTAAAATTGCTACCTCATGATCTCAAGAAATAGTGCTGAGCTTGTTTTACAATTGCATCCATCTCTTTAGTGTAAGAAATTGGGCATAATTTTTCCATCCAACATGCCATTGACTCGATTTTTGTATCTACGAAAAGTTTGTAACTCGATTGTTCTAAAAATGTGATTTGATTTTCCAAAAGATGGTGTTGATCACGAATTTCTAGGAATTGGACCGAATGGACGGACATGATATTTTCTTCATTAAAAATCCGATTGCCATGAATGAACCTAAAAAATTTAGATGATTAGAAAGCTCTAAATTCAACAAGATCAATCATTTCAAATCATTTAATTAGGAAAAGTTTTAAAAAGTGGTCTTTTACATATTTTTTTACCTAATTCGACCAAACTTTGATGGGCTATTCCATCAACTCCATTTTTGCACCTATGAAAAATCCATCACCATAATATTTTGAAAAGGTGATTCCCATAAGAACAGAACAATACTTAAACTACGAAGTGGCAGACAAAACAACAAACATGCCTATTTGAGTTACCGCGGATACATAAGCCAAATCAAACAGAAAGCAAGGAGTCTTGAGACGTCGGAGACAGATGAATTGACTTTTCGTAGAGCCATTGGAGATATGCCAAAACCGGAGGTAGGCAGTGGCCACAACCTCCGGAGCACCTTTTGACCACAAATCCAACGGTGATGAGTGAATAAATAAAGCAAAGAAATGGATGACCACGAGGTGAAAGAGGAAGTGGTAGAGAGATAAAAAGGTGAATTGGATCTAGAAGCAACAACATTTGAGTTACTCACCGCATGTGCTTGAAGCTTGCGCCACCAGATACTTATGAGTTTGGCTCCTTGGAGGGCCGACTGAGACGAGTGATAACGCTAAGAGGAATCTGCGCATAATTTTTCCACCCGACATCCCATTTACTCAAGTTTTGCACCAACAGAAAATTCACGACTCGATTGTTCCAAAAATGTGTCAAATGAACCTGAGTTTAGGGTTTAATGTTTCATTATTATGTAGGTCTAACATTGACTATGATGTTAATTCCGAAAGCAGTCAAATGACGTAACGTATAGAACTATTTACTGTTAGTGCAAATGGTGACCACTGTCCTCTTGCATGTTTCCACAAGAATGGTTCTACGATAATATCTTTGTTGACTAAGCAAGTAAGATATGTTGTTTTGTTAAGTTATGTGTATCAAACTTAATAGCTTGCTTAAATTTAAAGTTGTTTTTCATTCATATTGTAGTTTGATTTATTTTGAGAAGAATATTGATTTGTAATTCTAGCCTTCTTAAATTGCTCTTTTGGAGAATTGATTAGGCCGAAAATGTTTTGACCAGAATTTCTAGCAAATTGCTTTCACGCTTTCATGGTCCGAAGATATATAAATGTTGTAAATGCAATCTTTTTTTAATTTTGGACTCGAAATTTTGGCAATGCAGATATTTCACTTTCTTCTCTGTTTGTGGGACTCTTGAATTTTCCTTGCTTCCATTTGTTTTTGTTATCCTGTCTTGCTGACTGCCCTTCAACCTTTTGGATAGCACTCTTTAAATTTTATTTTCGTTTTTCTACTATTTTTTAATATTTCAGTTGCATTCAAATTAACAAAGAGAAAACCTCATGACCACCTGCAAATACTTCACACAATACTTTTCGAAAAGAAAGCTAAGGTTACCTTTCAATTTAATTGTATTGGCTATATTTCTTTGCGCAGCTTTTTTTTAGGGTATGTAGTTTGAAATAGAGGCTCAAATGGGATAAGCCTATGTTATGGATTGAAATGAGTGAATTCAAGAACTTGGATGGGGAGCCCGATGTCACGGATTTGGGCTTGAGTTTATTGGACCGAAGTGAAGGGCCGGACAGGTGATTCTGTTGGAGCTAACCTGATTTTTTTTTAATCTGATTTTTTTTATGATTATTTTGATTTTTTATTTTTCTTCACACAAAACGTGCATGCTTTTTTTTTTTATCAATTAAAATTCTCGTGTGTTACGTATAAACGAAGTCTTAAAGATGGAATTATCAGGGTCGCAGCCTAACACAATCATAAAAATTGAAAGAAAAAAGAAAGGGCAAAGGAAAAGTGAAAGCAGTCAACTCTTATGAACTGCCCCCCACCTTCTTTCCTTTGACATCTAATAAATAAGAGATGTCATAGACTTTCACTAACCGGAAAATAAAACTCATCAAAAGAGAGAGCAGCTTCCCCCCTAATCAAGCAAACACGCACTCGAAAACACTCTTTAGCTTTCGCTTTGTTTTTCCCACCAATTATCACCTTAACCCCCCATAAAAATTACAAAGTTAGGTCCCAAACACCCTTTCCACATTCAATGCTTTTCAAACCCTTCTCCCTTTCTCTCCCCATTTTCAAATAAATAAAACGCCAACCTACACCGGTGTTCATCCAGTTCTCTTCATTCTCTGAGCTTCACTCTCTTCTAGCTGGAACAGCAGAAGGAGTGGGCAACATAGGAAAGAAAGAAAGATGAAGCGAATGGAAACAAATCTCGTCCTCCTTTCTCTCTTATGTGTCTCCTTCAGCTTCTTCCTCCCCACCGCCTTCTCTCGGACGACCTTGCCTTCTCACGCTGCGACCCTCGACGTCTCCGGCTCGCTCCAGAACACCCAGAGAGTTCTCTCCTTCGATCCTCGGTCCCAGACACCCTTCTCCTCCGAGCAAGAGCAAGAACAGCGCCAGAAACAGACGACGCCGAGCTCATTCTCCGTCCGACTCCACCCCAGAGAGTCCCTCCTGAGAACCCCATACGGGGACTACAAGGCCCTCGTCCAGGCCCGGTTCGCCCGCGACTCGGCCCGCGTCGACGCGCTCGCCGCCAAGCTCACCCTCGCCCTCAACAACTTCACCCTTACCGACCTGATCCCGCTCCGGACGGAGGTCCAGCCGGAGGATCTGTCGACCCCGGTGGTCTCCGGCACGAGTCAGGGCAGCGGCGAGTACTTCTCGCGCATCGGCGTCGGCACTCCGGCGAAGCAGTTCTACATGGTGCTCGACACCGGGAGCGACGTCAACTGGCTCCAGTGCGAGCCGTGCACCGACTGCTACCAGCAGGCCGACCCGGTGTTCAACCCTTCGTCGTCGTCCTCGTACATGGCTCTCACCTGCGAGTCGCCGCAATGCGGGTCGCTCGAAGTCTCCGCTTGCCGCACTGGCAAGTGCCTCTATCAGGTGAGCATAGTACTTTATGCATTCATTGAATTGTTGCTTTTGTGCGAATCTCAATGAATTTCGAGTCCCAATTTTGAAAAAAAAAAATCATTTTAAAAATCGGTTCCGTACAGGTTTCGTACGGCGACGGGTCGTTCACCGTCGGCGATTTCGTGACGGAGACGGTGTCGTTCGGCGGCTCCGGGGCTGTGAACAACGTCGCTCTGGGATGCGGGCACGACAACGAGGGGCTCTTCGTGGGGGCGGCGGGCCTGCTCGGGCTGGGCGGCGGCCCCCTGTCCCTGACGAGCCAGATAAAGGCGAGCTCCTTCTCTTACTGCCTGGTGGACCGCGACTCGTCCGAGTCGTCGACCCTGGAGTTCAACTCGGCCCCGCCCGGCGCCGAGTCGGTGTCCGCCCCGCTGGTGAAGAACGGCAAGGTGGACACGTTCTACTACGTGGGGCTGACGGGGATGAGCGTGGGAGGGGAGACGCTGTCGATCCCGCCGTCGCTGTTCCAGATGGACGAGTCTGGCAACGGCGGGATCATCGTCGACTCGGGGACGGCCATAACTCGGTTGCAGACCCAGGCGTACAACTCGCTCCGCGACGCCTTCGTCAGGCTCACCCCGCACTTGAAGTCCACCGGCGGAGTGGCCCTCTTCGACACGTGCTACGACTTCAGCTCCCTCTCCAGCGTGCGGGTCCCGACGGTGTCGTTCCAATTCAGCGGCGGCCGGTCGTGGTCCCTGCCGGCGAAGAACTACCTGATACCGGTGGACTCCGCGGGCACCTTCTGCTTCGCCTTCGCCCCGACGACGTCCTCGCTGTCCATCATCGGGAACGTGCAGCAGCAGGGGACGCGCGTCACCTTCGACCTGGCAAACTCGCGCGTGGGTTTCGCTCCCGGCAAGTGTTAGGGAACCCACTAGATTTTGGGTGAACCATAGGCCAGCGAATTTACCGCTTTACCCCTCTCAGATCTCTCAGAGAGAGAGAGGGGGGGGTGTGGGAGCGTTTTTTCTTGTCTTTTCCCATTTTGTTTTTGCTTTTTTTTTTCTCAAGCTTTAAGTTGGACGCCTATAGGGGTATTATTAATGTTGTTAGGGGATAGGATAGTAAATGCGAATTTGCCTGGTTGGTGGGCGGATGAAAGATATGGGCCCCCCCACCAAAATAAGTGCAGAAGAGGTTTGTAATTTGTATTTTGGTGGGAGTGCGAGTCTCTGATAATTTAATGTGCATTACTAGAGCGCACGGTTTAGTATGTGAGGGCCGTTTGGCAATATATTTGGATGATTGTGCGCAGGGTAATTATGGTATTCAGCGAGGATAAGAGGGGGGACAGGGCATACGTTATCGAAAGGGGTGCATGCACGACACGTGGCAGCGCCACGGCGGTAGATTTGGATTTTTTTTTTTTGGGTGTGTGGGGGAGGAGAGGAAGGGAGGAAGGAAGGAAGGAGGGAGGGGAGGAAGAATCCATCCCGCTGCAGATCTCGCCTTCTTTTTAATCGTGGCCGTGGGGTTGAGTTTGTGTCCGTTGTTTTTGTTTTTTTCTTCTGTTTTTTCGACCTTTTTCGGAGGATGAGTTTTATATATTCGTGAGTTAAATCTTCTTTTTTCTTCGGACAACGTTTTTATTTTTCTGGGAGGGTCTTGTTGGTGTGGGGGCACACTTTATCGAGAGCTGCGTAGTGGGAAACAGATCACATGAGAGTGTGGGGGGGCCCCCCTGCTTTGACAGTGAAGTGCGTCACTTAAAGGAAGGACAAGCGTCGATCTTGAGTTTTTGTTCATCGTGGGAGACGATCTTTTCTTTTCCTTTGTTGTTTTTTTTCTTTTGTTTTGGGTTTTGGTCGGGTCCCGCGATGTGGGCGAAAGGTCAGGAGGACCCGGCCCGTGATTGTCGGCAGCTTCTCTGGTCTCTCTCTCTCTCTCTCTCATCAATGATTCTTTTACTTTTAGGGAGGGTGGTTTCATCGTTTGATTGGCGGTGGTCTGACCCAATCAATGGCATTGCATGCGCGTTCTGGATCCGGAAGACGACGAATGATTGTTCCGTGATTGATTATCTATATCTCTAATTCTTGGTTAACGGGTGTGGTTAGATCGCGCTTTGGTTAAGGAACTAATAAGCAGATAAAGAACGTAATTTCCCGTGGACTCTCCTCGTGTAGACACGTGCCTAGTGGGTTAATCAGCTCCCCACGCCCTAATTAACAAGACCAGTTTATGCTGTCACGTGAATAGATCGACTGTTAGAATGGAAAACCAACAATTTTCGTTTTAAAGTTCTAAAAATGCTTGTAAAGTAAGGGAGCATTTGTTTCGTGAAAAATTAATTCTTTTGAAAATATTTTATTTAGAAATGATTGATCGCATCGGTTACAAAAATGAATGAACAAAAATTATTTTTATTATTTATTTTGATAATAAAAATATTTTTTGTTGACTAATTATGTCAAATAATATAAATAATTATTTTTTGCGAAATAAATAGAGCCTAATTGAATAAATGGATGTTGAATAACGGTAGCTATTGTTCATTGGCACTTTTGATGGTTCTACATGAAAGCAGATCGTTTCTCTTTAGAAAAAATTTCTTTCTCCAGATTCTCAACTTGATGACAAATAAATTAAAAAAAAAACAGAAAAAAGGAGGTTGACATGCATGGTTGATTAGTGGGTCGTCGTCCAAGTTAAAATGTGAACGCAGCTGCTCATCGTCAAATCAAATGACTGCAGGTAAAAAGGGGCGGTCATTAGATGTTGAAAATCGTTATGATGTTGGAAGTTTGTGTGTGGACGAGCGAATGGTTTGGTTTCTAAACAGCAAAGCGTCTCTTTTAAGTTGTCGTTAATCACTTCAGTCATATCATACACAAGGGACCCTCTCTATTGGGTAACTCCAAAAGCTGTGGCCCTTCTTCTTCAGACCTTTCTACGTTCTCGCGATAGGAGGTTTCGAATTTGTCTAGGAAATTGTTTCGTCCATAGTGTACCGCTACAGAAAGACGTCTTCTATTATATTTTTCGCAGATGAGGATTTGCGCAGAAGATCAGTCTCGTAGCTAGACAGACGACATCGAAACAAGAAAGAACAGAACGGAGTGGATCCGTCATCCTATTTCGTCTTTGCGAGTCTGCTTGGAGCCTAGTTGACCCGACAATAGGGACAATAGTTTTAAGGAAATGTCCTGAGAGGAAACACCGATTAATTTAATTGGTTCAATAGACAAGATTCTCGCACCCAATTATGGTTTATAGAAAGGGCACAAATATATTGAGTTCAGACTGTGCAACTATAGTTTGAGGAGCTTACGCGTAAAAACATTGATGTGTTGTACCTCTTACATCAAATCAAAAAGCCCAAGGTGCTGATAATTTATTATTAAGACAAATATCTTGAAGCAAATCTGGCTTTATTTAATCACATGTTACTGCTAATGGTGGGTCGTTGGGTCCATAATCCATGTGATTGTTTCTTTCTCTTGCTTTTTTATTATCCCTATAATTTTTTACATATATTTTTTAATCCAAAGCCTCCATGCAGCATATATAGCCTTGGCGGCACAATGAACATCAATTGCGTGGAAGAATTAATCCTTCTTTAAATGGTCAGATAATATGCTAGTTAGATAACGGGGACTTGAACCAATCACACTTATTATCGAACAAATAATCTATGATCATTATTGACAAATTGAACGAAAATCTGTTGCTGTCAATCAATCTCCAGCAGGATCGCTTAACCACCAAGTAGAATCCAAACTTCAATTGTGATTCTTCTGTTTTTTTTTGAGGTGTAAAGACCAACGGTCTTACATACGCAAGGATAGACCATGTGAAGTCTTCGGACCAAGTCTCCATAATTCGTGCCATGGTTTCTTGCAAAAATTCAGTGGCCGTTTTCCCGTCCTTCACATTTAAACGGCGGTTCGTCAAACCAGAAAAGAAAGAGCATGGATTTGCTCGTAGGAACTGTCGATTCACGAGGATAACGTAATGCATTTCTTGTCATTATTTTGCCTAATTTCTTTAACATATCAAGGCGGTCCATCCTAGAGGGACCAAGAAATAAAGGCAAAAGGAGGGTTAACGACAAATCACTTTGAGTCATGCCCGAGTGCATGGATAGTGGCTTGGGATCATGGCTGAGTCGATACTTTACCAATCATTTCTCGTTCGATTGAGGCCATTCTTCTTCCTAAGTTTTGTTTGAGTCGTGAAACAGCTCCTCCATTGGTTTTCCCACGTCCCAACTAGTTTTTGATTTTTTTTAGTTACCAAAAATTACAAAAAAATATTTTTAACCGTCAAATTTTTTTTTTGATTTTTTCATAATTTAGTTCACATTTCTCTAAGCATCCCTGCAAAATATCTCTGCGGCAAAAAGAGGATTAACTTAAAATGGAAAATGACACAAATGGTCCATGAAATTTTGGCTAAATATGCAATATGGTCCATGAACTTTAATTAAATGTGCAATGTGATCCATAAACTTTTAATTTGTTCAATATAATCCTTGAACTTTTGATACTTGCTTAATTTAGTTCCTAAACTATATATTGAACATTTTCATATAGTACATGAACTATATTGAACATGTACCAAGAGTCAAGAGATCATATTGAGTAAATTAAAAGTTCATGGACCATATTAAATATTATGTTAAAGTTTAAAGACCGCATTAAATAAATTAAAAATTCATGGATTATATTGTACATTAGATAAAAGTTCATGAAATATTTGTATAATTATCCCAACTTTAAATCACTGTGAGTATTAATTACTAATTGGTGTGCCTGGGAATAGAGATGAAGAATGAATGGGACAAAATTCTCGGTGCTTCCCAAGCAATTCTTTGTCAACAGAGACATCTTGGGTCAACAAAGCATGGTTTGATTGCTCGTGGGGATCGCCATCTTGGGCCGAAATCCGTACAGAATTCTAGGGGATGAAGGGGTGGATCTGTGAAGCCTAACTAGGCTTAGGCCCAGCATAGCTCTGGTTTTTAACTCAGGGTTCGTTTGATTCGCAGAAAATATTTTTCTCATTTTCTGCCATTTATTCTGCTTAGAAAAATGAGTCAACCGAAAATATTTTTCTAGTAAACGGAAAAGATTTTTCTACCAAAACTTAAATTCAGGAAAATTATTTTCTCCTTGAAAGAACCGAAAACGTTTCTCGAAATATGACTAGCTATCAGCGTTTGGACTCAAAACTCTACGTTTGAATACAAAAACCCCAATGTTGTTTCTCAAGTCCTAGCATTCGAGACCAAGTCTTCGACAACTAGGCCTAGGCCCCCGGCGCCCACATCCGGGTCCATCGAGGTTGGGCCCAAACCCTTGGTGCCTATATCCAATGCTTTGGCACCCAAACTCGGGTTCATAAAGGCCATACTTTGGTACTCGACGATCGAGCTTTGATCTCGACCCTTAGGCTTGGGTCCACAAAGGCCGTATGGGGATTCTTGGCACTTATGCTTGGGTCTTGGGTTAATGAAATGTTTGTTCTTATAAAAAAATAATTTTAAAAATTCAATTTTTAATTTTTTTAAAAAAGAAAAATTTTTAATCAATTTTTTTTAATTATTTCAATTTTTCTTTTCTTTTCTTCCTTTTTTTTTTTACTTCTTCCTCGACCGGTTGCCGGCGAGCTAAAGCCTCGCTAGATGAGGTGAGCTCTAGCAATGAGCTTGCGGTCTCGTCGACATTGGGCAAGGTTGGAGCTTGCTTATGGCCGGTTGTTGGCCCCATTGCTGTGGCCGGAAGAAGAAAAAGAAAAGAAAAAGAACAATTAGAAATAATAAAAAAATACGAAAATTTTGATAATTTTTCCAATCAGATTTTCCTTACCAAATGATTCTAAATACTTTCTAGGTCTTTTGTAGGTTTTAGCCAACCAGAAATTGTACATTTTTCGTGAAACAGATGGACCCTTAAATGAGTTTGGGAAAGATCTTAATTATAAGCATAAGAAATTGATTGAAAGGGTAGGGTTAAAGGGAATAACTCTTGATTTTGATGGAGTTGTTCTGTTTTTTACAATCTTAAAGAATTATGGGATGTTCTAAAAATTACCTAAGCCTGTATTTTGTTTGCAAAATAATCACAATCAAACTAAAGAATTGTGGGATGTTCAATCTGGTATTCAAATATTAGTGAAAGAAAAAGAGATAGGTGTAAGGATTAGTACATGGCGTTTGTTAATATCCGAGATGCTAATATCACTACAGGGCACTCGTTAAGTGCACTTTATTAGGAATAATACTATCGTGGAAACTATAAAGTTTCCTCAACTGTTTGCTTGGGACACTTGTTAACAAAATCCTATCACTAAAAACAGAAAAAAAGTATAACATCAAATAAACAAAGCCCAAAAACCAAAATAAAATGCATATTGGACACTCCCATTCTAACAAACTAGCGAGGTCGACTAGATTTGCCAAAAATTGAGACCTAGCTCGATGATTTAGCCTTTTCTCTTTATGGCTCAATCCGGCCTTTTAGATGATGAGATGCAAATGTGACTAGTGTTAGGCAAAGTCTAGCATCGGAGAATTGTTGTGGGGTGTGAGGGACTTGAATTCTCTCTTTAGAAATTATCTTTGGATAAGATTGGATTTCTGTTGCATGTCCGGACACTAATCTTGCAAAAAAAGTTCACTGATTGAGTAATGAATACCCCAAAATTACATTAGAAAACTTGAATGTAAGCAGGCCAAGTCGAGCACATATACTGTTTTAAATTACTAGATCTAACCATTTGATATTTGTGCGCCAAAGCCAATCACATCATGCATAACATATGTATATGCAACAACAAAATATCGGATGGTTTATAAACCAGGCAAATTAAATTCATTTGCACCGTTGGTCATGTGAGCCTCACGATAGAAATCACAAAATTGACAATTCATATGATATCGATTCATGATTTATAAAACATGCAATAACTTTTTACTTACAATCACATGGTCTACTATGTATTAAAGAAGAGAGAAAATCACCACAAGTGTCGATCAAGTACCAGATAATTGTCCAAATTTCCCTACACCGCATTGGAAAGAGTACAAAGATAACGATTGCGAATAAGAAGAGAAAAACGTCATCACAAGTATCGATCAAGTACTGTATTACTATCCAAATTTCCCATAACATATTGAAATGAGAATACGAGATAAAAGTGGGAATAAAACGGATCAATTGTTGCAAAGGTTGGCCGAGAGAAACGTCAACGCACCATGCCACCGGGAATTGACGGAGGAACTGTGACTCCGACTGGCCGACTCATTCGCTCGGCATTGGCGGCCCATCCTATGCATTGCATCACATATGTAAACATGTAACCTATCGCTCACACATGCGCGTGCCCGCACGCATTCAAGTACTTACTAAGTTTAAACAGTTTTAAGGAACAATGCGGTTCTCCTGAAATTGTTCTAGCGGCCTTAGGCAGTTTTGTTGCGGTGAGAACTTACCATAGAGGGATCAAACCCACGATTCTTTAGCTCCCGATACTCTTGGCAAATTGCGCATAACTTGCACCAATAGTGCAAACAACAGTCTGCGCACTCGCCGCCGGGGATTGAGTGATGGCCTCGAAGCTTGGTTCGGTAAGTGCATGTGTACCAGTACGTACAGCCGAAGCAGTGGAATATCAGGCAGCACGTAAGCCCGGCACAGGCACAAGCTGCATATTTGTTAGCTGAATTTAAAATTAGCCCGAGAAACTAAGCCCTTAATCATATAGCTTAGCAAAGACAACGTTTTAGCGAGGTTTTTCACTCACAAGTGCCTCCTCTGTCTATGATCTCTGCATTCTGGCCGAACGTGATGCACAGGCAAAAACAGGTGATCAAGCCTGTCCGTAAAAAGGTAGGAAGATGTTCATCCAAACAATGTTTAGAAAGATTAAGTATTCTGAAGTGTAACACGAACTTAATAAAAGATCTTCACAATGTCGACGACAGCAAGATGGAGTCTTATGAACTTTTATGAAAAAGACCTACAATTCGACATATCATTGAAACAATCGAAAAGACCGGTGGTCCACACGCCTGCATTGCTGGGAACATAATGACAGGTTTGTACATTTATGGATAGACAAATTAGTTATGATTCAAACCAAATATTTCATGGCAAGTAAGACACCCTTAGATAATGCCTAGAGAATCTAGTTGCGTTGGTTGCCTCTCCTTATCCTTTTTATCTATAAAAGTATAATTTTTTTTTTCACATCAAACGGTTTGCTCTTGTTGGTTGTACTACTATAGGATCATCGAGCAACATGAAAGCCAGAAAATAATGGGTCTTTTCCTATATAATCTTATTCATTGGTCGTCAATCTATGACCTTTTGGTCTGTATCATAGGAGATGCCAACTGACCATGCAATTATCATCATGACCCGTGAATCACGACTGGAACAAATAAGCCTTGTCTAATCTATCTTGTAATTCGCTTTAAGGAAAATTCTCCTCAATTTCAAGGTTGTCGTGATATAACATGACAGAGTATATTATACTTTTCCAGATCTGATATTACAATGTCATACAAAAGTCCAATTTTAAGTCCTAGAAATTCAAACAAAGCCCCGACACTAAAATAAAAGGCACACAAAATAATCTCTCAATCATTCAGCTACCTCAGTAGGTTTGCTAAAACTTTGGAAGGGAGGACAAGATTAGAATTTAAGAATAAGATGGATGAATTGTTGCAAAGGTTGGCCCGGGAGAGATATCAACGAATCATGCCTCCAATAACTGATGGAGGGACCGTGATTCCGATTGGTCGAGTCCTCTGTTCCTCGTTAGCAACCCATCCTACGCATCACACATCATGTAGCATGTGAAAACGTGTAACCGATCACATTCATATCATATGCAAGCAAAAATATGATCGAGTTATGCCATTTGTATCAAGATTGGCTTATGTAATTCATATAATAAAACAAGTGTCTCGTATTCAAACTCGGGGATAATATGGTATATTATGTAATTTGAGCTCCCAAACTGCATGTTGGAATCTCGTAGTGTTTGTGTTTACTTGATCTCTAATTGCAACTGGTTAGAATCTATAGGTAGAAACGATCTTCCATGGTTATACGGGCGTTAAAAATACAAATGGGTTGGATGTTCAAAATAGTGGATATAGCCGTGATTCATCGGACTAGGTCTATTTACTTTTTCTCTTGTTTGCTGATTTCTAATTCTTAGGAATGATTTGATAGGAACAATGGAAGACAGGAATATTTGGCAATCCAAGAGACGAAAAAAAAAAAAATTATCATCATTCATAAACAAGTGTACCGCCTTATTTTGTAACTATAATTACTAAGGCTCATTATTCTAATAATTTATCAATAATGATAGCTTATCGTAATAAAAACTATAGAGTTAGTGCCTTTTAATTATTGATGGAATTTAATAAGTTCTACTTACTGTTGGATATAAACCACTAAGTTAAGTAGGTTATCTGTCATCATAAAAAGAAATACAAAGAACTCATCCCATCGGGAATTACAAATTCAATATTACTTTTAAGCAATACCAATCAAACGGAGAGATACGAAATTGTGTCCTTTTTTTTTTGGTCAAAACAAAATTTTATTGAGACCGAAAGTCTCAACTTCCATGGCCCACTACTGGGGCATCAAAACAGAGTAAATCCCAAAGGAGGTGGGGAGGTTGGGCTACCTAATTAAAAGGTAGAACATTCAATCTACGGACTTTATTAATCCAGTCAGCTACTCTATTAGACTCTCTAATGCAGTGGGCTAAAGTGATATTCTTGAACCGGCCCATGATCCGCTTGACTTCTAAGATAAGTGCGTCCACTTCCCAAACTCCATGATATGAGCTATTCACTGAGTTAACTAAAGTCAAACAGTCAAACTCTAGTACAATCTCTTTGTCTCTTTTCACTTCGGGGAGAGAGAGAGCTGCGAGCAACCCTAGGGTTTCGGTGTGTATTACAGACGATACAAGGGCCAGATCCGCTACTCCATCCACCAAAATTCTAGTTGCGTCTCGGACAACATAGGCGAAGGCTCCTACATTTGACCCCTCGACGAAGGATCCGTCAACATTTGCCTTTAAATTTCTGATCTTTGGAGGCGTCTGGCGTCGAGGTAGGGCTTCTTCTCCTGCTATGGGCTCCTTTTCTTTGCCGTTCCATTTCCACCATCTACTGAGCATATTCTGTGTTGATTCCACGAGAAATCCTGGATTTGGGTGTCGGTTCCGAAAAATGAGGTCGTTTCTTGCCCTCCATATAAACCAGAGGACTCCTGCAACAATCTCGAAGGACGGTGTGTTTTTTGCTCTATCCCTAAATTTCAGTAACCACTCTTCAACTCTTGACAAGCCTACTCGCAAGATTTTAATTTTTAATACAGGATTCGCCCAGATTTGTGAGGTCCAGGGGCAAAGCAAAAACAAATGCTCTATCATCTCAAGTTCAGATTTGCAAAATGGGCATAAATCTTCAGGTAATATATTCCTTCTACATAAATTCGCCTTGGTTGAGATTGCATTTTGACATAAACTCCACAAAAAGATTTTGACTTTTGGAGGGGTTTTCATATGCCAATTTCTGTGCCACAACTCCCGGGGTGGCCGAAACGATGTTGATGAACGCTCTCCTGTATTCTGCAAAACAACTTGTCGATCCTTGTTATAGGCACTCTTAACTGTGAAATGACCATTTTCTGAACCTGTCCACACCAACTTGTCTTGTGTGTCTTGGCTTTTTAAAGGAGTTTCTAGAATTTGGCTAACAATTTGTTCATCAAATAGTCTACGAAGAGATTGTTCATCGCATTTATCTTCCTCTTTTAGAATCAGTTCGGAAACTCGTGTGGGTTCACCACAATTTGCTGGTCCGCCAATGATTCCTCTCTTAAGCCATTTGTCTTCTCTTATATTAATACTCTCTCCATTATCCACTGACCACATTATTGAAGGTAAAATAGTTTCTCTACCCAATAGGATGCTTCGCCAACCCCAAGAGGGTCGGGATCCGTTTTTAGCATTCCAAAATGAGCCATGAGGGAAGTAGATTCCTTTTAGAATCTTACACCATAAAGAAGATGTATTATGTGAAAGTCTCCATGCTTGTTTACCAAGCATAGCTCTATTGTAGGATGTAAGATCTCTAAATCCCATTCCTCCTGAGTCTTTTCGTTGTTTCAGTAATTCCCATTTTCTCCAATGTAATCCCGTTTTTGATTGACTATTTTTCCACCAAAATGAAGCTATTCGCCTTTCAATGGCTTGGCAAATAGATATTGAGATTTTAAAAATAGACATAGCATATTGAGGTAACACTTGAACCACCGTCTTGAGTAGGATTTCTTTGCCAGCTTTGGAGATCAAGTTTTCTTTCCACCCCTCTAATTTCAAGTTGACTCGGGCTAATATCCATGAAAACATTTGCTTCTTAGAAGCCCCCCATTCTGATGGTATTCCAAGGTACTTCCTAGCCTGTTCAACTTCAGAGACTCTCAATTCGTTTGCCATATTCCTTCTCAAATTTTGTGGACATCCCTTGCAGAACCATATGCTTGATTTGTTCAAATTAATGGCTTGCCCGATAGCATAACAATATTGATTCAAAATTAAAGCCAGATTTTGACACTCACTTATCTTACCGTCCAAGAAGAAAATGGAATCATCTGCAAATAACAAGTGTGAGAGGATTGGACAATGCCTGTTTAATCTTATTCCAGTGATAGTTCCCTCCTCCACTGCTGATTTAATGAGACATGACATTGTGTTAGCCGTCAGGATAAATAGATAGGGAGAAAGAGGGTCACCTTGTCAAAGTCCTCTTAAGGGCTGGAAGAAGGGTAAAGGCTCCCTGTTGAATTTCACACTGAATGAAACAGTCCGAACATAGGTCATTATCCTGTTAACCCAAATCTCGCTGAACCCCATCTTCAGCATACACGCCTCTAAGAAATCCCATTCTACCCTATCATATGCCTTCTTCATATCAAGTTTCAGCACTGCTTGAAATTTCTTCTTACGATTGCGTATTCTCAATTGATGAAGGACCTCCTGCACTATTAGAATATTATCCTAAATTTGCCTTCCTTCCACAAAAGCGCTTTGCTCGCCATCTATAATTTTCGGGAGCCATGGTTTCAACCTGTTGGCTAAGACCTTCGAAAAGATCTTATACACAAAATTACACAAACTGATAGGTCGAAATTAATCCAAACTCTCAGGGTTAGGCACTTTTAGAATCAACGAGATATATGTTTTATTTATTTCCAGATCGAAATTCCCCATCTCAAAGAAATTTATTATTGTTTGGACAACTCATATCTTGATATCCTCCCAGTAATGTTGGTAGAATTGACCATTTAGACCATTCGGATCTAGTGATTTCAAGGATCCCAATTGAAATACTGCCCTTTTCACTTCTTCTAATGTTACTTCAATATTCAACTTTTGGTTCATTTCATCCGATACAAGAATAGGGCACTTTTGTATAACTGGATCAAAATTGCGGGTCCCCACTGTGCTATATAATTCTTTAAAATAATCAGTTGTCATCTTTTTCAGTTCCTCAGGCTCCCGAGTCCAGCTATTTTCTGGCTTTTTCAAAGTTGAAATTCTTTTTCTCTGTCTCCTTTATATAGTTGTGGCATGAAAATACTTTGTGTTCTTGTCGCCCCATTTCAACCAACTAATTCTTGAACGCAACCCCCAATACATCTCCTCCTGCCTCCAACATTGTTTGATTTGGTTAGTTATTTGTTTCACTCCATCTCTCTCAAAGTTTATACTTTGTGTATTCATCAAAAGCTGGAGCTCCCCTTTTGAAGCTGTAATTTTCTTTTTATTATTAGAGAACGTCCTCTTGCTCCACTTGTCCAACTCTTTTATCAAAACTTTCAGCTTTCTTGCTAAGCTCAAGTTAGCACTGGTTGTAGAATTCCAAACTTGTTTTACTATACTGCCACACTCTTCATGTTCTAGCTAGAAAGCTTCAAACTTAAACAGCTTTACTCTCTTCTCTAGTTTTGCTGAAAATGACAATAGAATAGGGCTATGATCCGACCTGATGGCTGGTAGTGCAAAGGCTTCTGCTTCGGGATACAAAAATCTCCATTCCATATTGCAAGTTATCCGATCTAGCCTCTCTTTAACATATTCATCTCCTTCACGATTATTTGCCCAAGTGAAAGTACATCCCTTGCTCTGTAAATCCAACAAGTGGCAGTCATTTAGAAACTCTCTGAAAGCATTCAACCTATAATTCTCAGCCCTTCTCTTTCCCACCTTCTCCCAGTAATACATAATTTCATTGAAATCACCAAGATAAACCCATGGTAGTTGGTTCTGCAAGTTTAGGCTTCGAATTTTCTCCCATAAAGCCAACCTTGCTTGAAATGTAGCTGGAGCATGGAGAAAAGTCAACCTACTCTTCTATCATCTCTCAGGATCCTTGTAAATGACATCAATAAACTCTCAGTAGCTGACTCAACCTTTATATTTGTTCCATCCCGCCAAAAGAGAGCCAACCCTCCTGCAATTCCTTTCGGATTCACCACAAAACAGTGCTGAAACTTCAATCTCCACTTTAGTCTCTGGATTACCATCTCCTGATTTTTAGTCTCCATTAAGAATGCCAGGTTGGGCCTTTCTTGAGCTGTAATGGCTCTTAATTCCTGGACTGTCAAGGGTGTGCCCAACCCTTGATAGTTCCAACATAAAAGCTTCATTTGTCATTCGGTGGCTTATTAGAGCTAGTCACCAAAGCCCATATTCCTGAATCAGTCACCATTTGGATCAGAGTATCCATGAGTGAATTCTTATCCCACACTTGCATTGTTTTGACCTGCTGTTCATAAGGAGAGTATCTTTTACCTTGTTTTTTAATCGTCAAGGTTGTCTTTCTTTGTTTTTTCTGTGATTGTTCCTCAACACCATGTGGTGAAGGGATCTCTAAAGGCAATTTAAGAGCCAGTGAATTGGAAGGTAACTCCTCCATTCTCTGTTCAACTTCAACTTCTGCTATTTTCCTCTTTCCTCTATCCTTTTATGGGGCTTTTTGTTGCACTTGGGAGCTACTTGGTTCTTGCACAATTGAAGTTAATTGTCCTGTATTTGTTGGATTGTTAAGCACCATCTCATCCATCCCCTCCTCCTCAGTGTTCTCTCCATAAAAAGCCTCTCAAAATGGACTATAGGCATTTGCTTAAGCTTTTAGCCAAGAACCATACAGAATAGACTCATTGGTAGAAAAGAAAGTCTCATTATAAGGCACCACCTCACAGTTTTTTGCATAATGTCCTATTCTCCCGCACGAATAGCAAAAGTGGGGGAGTCGATCATATCTGAAATCTACCCAATGCTCCTTTCCCCGAAAGCTAGAAGTCATCCTAGATATTAAAGGCATGGACAGCTTCAAAGTTACCCTTGCTTTTCCAATTACAATTGAAACAATGCCTCTTGTTCAATTTTAACTTCCGAGATAATTCCAACGGATTCAGCCATTTTTCTAATAGCCTCTTCTGTCCTTCCTTCTATAGGCAATCCATGAATTTGCATCCAAAAATCACAGGAGTCAAATGCAATATAATGAGGAGGTGTACTCGGCTCCCAAGGCTTGAGGACCAAGAGATGACTTAAAAAGGACCATGGGCCAGACTTTAAAATCCTGGTTTTCTCTTCAACTGAAGGAAACTTGAAAGAAAATAAACCTGGTTGAAGGTGTTTACAGATCGCACTTCCTGATTTCCATGCTTTTAACATGGTATTTTGGAAGGCTTGGAAGTTCACAATAAGGTTACCATACAATCGACCAAATAAGATATGTTCACATTCTTTTAGTTTATCCTTTGAAATCACATCATCCAAATATACTCTCTTCATGTTCGGCCATAAATGCCCTAATCTTCTACAAAGGGCAGCCATACGCCTCTCTACTTCATTTTCAGTTCCCATAATGTATTTTACTCACAGCATTAACTTCGAAATTTACTTATAGAAATACCGGAGGAAGCTCTTGCCAAAATATTTCTTTTGAAATATACTTACCCAAATGGAGAATCCTTTACCAACTGGCCAGATATCTTCGACCTAGTAATGTTTCAAGTAGCATCCATTCACGGCAGGAACATTTCAACAATATCGAGAACATTCTATTCTCTGCACTCCTTGAGTGATGCTGTCATGTGTATTTGTGGAAATCTGTTGTGGTTGAAGGATGTATATGTGGAAATTTGTAGCGATCGGGGGGGGGGTGGGATATAGTTTAGGGTTAGGGAAAGAGATAAAGGGTTGACGGAAAGCTTACCCACAAGGAATAGGGCAAACCGATTGCTCCATTTCTGTGAGTAGGAGACACTAGGGTTTAGTTTAGCGTTTTGATGATGTAAGGGAAGCTACCCATACGGTAGAGAAAAGCTCTTCATGTGAGAGAGTAAATTGTGTCCTTTGTTAGCGCAGAAACATGCAGAACCAATCGCAGTAGATCTTCTCAACGGGTACATATGCTTTTTATGCTAGGTTCTTTGGAGGCTTAGTCGCTCAGATGAATGTAGTCTTACAATGTTCTTTTGTTCTTTCTGAGTACAAATAAGGAAGTTAGGAATGACGAATTACTTGGACAAAGAAAATATCAGGTAATGAACTTACCGATAAAGGGATTGAACCGGCGGTTCTTGAGCTCCCGATACTCTTGGCAAATAGCACATGGCTCGCACCAAAGGTGCAAACAACAATCTCCACACTGGTTGCTGGGGATCGAGTAGAGGCCACGGAGTGCATGTGTAACAAAATGAACAAATGAAGATGTTGAATATTAGGAAGCACAAAATCCCGGCACAGGCACAAGCTGCCAATTCATTAGCCAAAGTCAAATTGTTAGCAGGAGAAATTCAAACCCTAATCATAGTTTTTTGCTAAGACAAGGTTTTGCTGCTATTTTTCACTTACAGGTGCTTCCTTTATCTATGACCTCGGCATTCTAACCAAACGTGACGCATGGGCAAAAAAATGTGATGAAGCCTTTGTTGGAAACAAAAAAAGAAGGTAATCGATATGTTAGAGATATGGAGAATCTCTTACAAACAACGTCATCGACATGATATAATTCAACACACAGTTGACTAGAGCAAGATCAAGTCTTATGGATTTTTCTTATGGAAAAAAGACTTACAATTTGATAGATCGTCAAAGCAACCACAAAGACTGGTGGTCCACACTCCCACGTTGGTGCCAAGAACGTTGTGCACGGGCATTCCTGTGTAGATCTGTAGAGGACCCGGATGGCCGATGTGGACTGGGGGAGCGCTCGCTTCCGGAGGGAATGCCACAGGGGTTGGCACGGCAACAGAAGGTGGAGGCGCATTGGAGTCTCCTGCGGGGTTTCGTGGACACATTTCGGAGCTAATATTCGCCTTGGCAAAAGGATGAGAGAAGGCAAAAACTGTAAAGCTATGTTGAGAAAAACACCAGCATGGCCACTCCGCTGGATGCAGTTATATATATATATATATGGAAGCAACTTCTTCGTAATTAAGGAAGGTTTGGTTATCGGGGAAGGATTCCTTGCAACATTTTTTTTTAATCATAGTAGACTATGTAAATGTGGAAATTTTTCATTTGTTGGGAGCACACTGTAGAAGCTTAAGTTTGAATCTGTTAACTTATCCAATTGGACCCACATTTACTTAAAAGTTTAAACCAATGAGTTTTGGGCCAACTAAGATATAATAATTGCTCTACACTACATCAATTCTCTTATATGGAAGATTTCTCTAACACTACTTACACGTGCATCCTAACAATATTCCATTTACTTGTGAGTTCATTATTAAGTTTGCTCTCCCTTAATTTAGGCATCCTTCTACATTAAGATATGAAGTCTGCTACCGAGCTTGCATTGTTATACCACAATGTCGACCGCCCGGAAATTATGTCCAACTTCATCCAAAAAACACTGGAACCCCACCAATTGACCATCAGTTCTAATACTAATTTGTTGGAGACGCGTAATAAAAGCCCGATACCTTAACACGAGGAAATCGCCAAGAGAGAGCCCAAATTTGAGCCCGTTAACATATTTGGTTAGGTTTCTATTCATTCAAAAGCTTAAGCTAATGAGTTACGAACTAATTAATACACTAATTGTTCTACACCATGTTAATTCTTTTATATGGGAGTTCTCTAAAACAAATCACACGTCCATCCAAATACCATATAATTGAGTTTAAATATAATTCCATCAATTCGGGAACAATATATAATAATTGAGGTCTTCGTCATGTAAGAAGAAGAGGTTCCGCCGGCAGTTTGCTATAATTGGTTGTATTACATTAATCATCAAGCAATCAAATCAATAGAATAAATAAATAAATAACGGGTCTATTATTATTAATCATACCCCACACGGCTTGTGGGAAGCCACTAATTTCTTTTTTTTTAATCTCATTTTTTATTTCAATTCTGTGAAAAATATGTGTGTTCCCATTTTTCTCTCTTTTGTTTTTACCAACTTGTCAATTTTACTTGCGATATTTCGTCTTCCTTTTAGCTTTATTTGTATGTCCTTGCCATAAGAGAACTTCGGAGTAGAACAAGTGTGACCCTCTGATTGCATTTATTTCCTGAATATTATCATGGTCCGAATCAACCCTCGGCCTCCCTATCGCACTTATTTAAAACTAAGATATAAACATGTGATATCGGGAAAAGTGCTAAAAAAGTTATAAATTTATTATATTGATACTAATTCAGTCCTAAATATTTCAGTTGAACCAATTTAGTCGAAATTTTTTTGCATTTGTTCTAATTCAGTTCATTCGGCTAATTTTAACCATAAATTGCTGACATGAACGTTGGCCATCCTATGTAGCATGACAGACTCTAATATGGACAAATTTTACAATTTTAAAATATTTTTTTCTAAATTTATTATTACTTTTCATTTTATTTTTTTTCCGTTGTGGCTGGCAAGGCAAGAGCCTCTGAGCCCTCACTAGCCATAATGAAAAAAAAAAGAAAAAAGAAATTAATAAATAAAAAATTTCAAAAAAATATTTTAAATTTGTAAAATATGTTCACGCTGGCGCCTATCGTGCCACGTAAGATGGCTAGCATCCATGATAGCGATTTTCGGCCAATTTTGGCCGAATGAACTGAATTAGCATAAATGCAAAAAGTTTAAGACAATTGTTCAAATTGAAAAGTTTATGATTGAGTTGATATCAATGCAATAGATTTATGACCTTTTTGGTACTTTTCCTTGCGACATCGCAACTCCTATTAAATCGAACGTTTAATATCATGTGAAACATCAATAAGTGAATCTCATAGTAAAGAATTAGTTTAGCCCACTCCAATTGAGAATACGATAACATTTTTTTGTCATTACGACGCATTGACACTTTACAGAAAAAAGGAAAATATCGTACATACATTTCTTATGGTATAAATGAGCAATGATAGAGATGGTATTGTCTGATATGCATGAATGCATGTCGCTTTTGTTGATTTTGCCACCTATTGACTGAATTTGGGGCCGGTCCCCTTCGTATCTTTCGCTCAAGCCCATTAGGACATGGGAATAGCCCAATCTTGCCCAAGCAACACTTGGTGAGGCGACCCAGGCCTGGGCGAACGTCGGCCTTGCTAGTGCTCGCTGTAGCCTAGGCACGACCCAGTGAGGCCAACCTTAGCCTGTGGCTAGTGAGGGCGACCCTTGCCCAGGCGAGGCCAGCTTTCACTAGCTACCGACAAAAGGAAAAGGGAAAGAAAAAAAATAAAAAATATTCAAAAATTATTAAAAATTTGTTCATGTCAACAAGGTTGCGCCATGTAAAACCGTCGGAGTTCACATTAGCGATTTCCAGCCTAAATTGGCTGGATGAATTGATGTGAAAAAGTTCAAAACTAAATTGGGCCAATTAAAAGGTTTAAAATTGAATTAGTATCAATTCAATAGATTTATGACTATTTTTTATACTTTTCCGTAATAAAACTTGAGATAGTACAGTGTATTTATTTTACAATGAAGTACAAAAGTCTGATTTCGAGTTTTGGACATTCAAACAAAGCCCTGAAACTAATCATAAGCGACATCAACGAATCATGCCATCGGGAATTGACGGAGGGGCCATGATTCCGACTTGCTGAACCCTTCGTTCCTAGTTAGCAAACCATCCTACACATCACACATCATGTCGAGTATGAAAATGGGTAACAAGTCACATTCATATCATATACGTGCACAAATATGACCCGGTAATGCTAGGCGTATTAAGATCGGTATACGAAATTCATATAATAAACAACACGATAGATTTTGACCGACCATTTAAACGAGTGTCTCGAATTCAACAATCGGCGATAGTATGGCGTTATGGAATTTAAGCTTCTAAAATCCTGTTAAAATCTCGTAGCATTTGTGTTTACTTAAATCTCTAATTGCAGCTGAGCAGAATCTATTGGTACCAAATATCAAAATGGAGCCGCTCGAATCTTCCTAAAACACACGGCTTTGTTTCTTAATTGGCAATATTATATAACCTTGTCACAAGGGATTTTGCACATGGGACATTTTATTTCATTTTTTCAAGAAATTTCTAGCCGACCTTCCTGCATAGGATCTTTTTGACATTAAATGGATTGATACTAGAGTAAAAAAAAAAGGTAACTTCAACAAATTTTTTTTTTCCCTACGCCCTTTACATTCTAGGAATACGTCACTTCAACAATCTTCCATGATTATACGGGTACCCAGAATACAAATGTGACGGATATAGTCATGCTTCGTCGGACTAGGTCCATTTGCGTCTTCTTTTGTTTGTTGATTTCTAAATTTTAGAATAGATTTGATAGGAATAATGGAAGATAGCAATATTTGGCTCTTCAAGAGACGAACTATTCTACCACCCGCCTGGGTTGTGCTGCTGGAGCGCGCACTCTTCCTCTCGCAAAAGGTTGAGTGTTCGAATCCCAAGCGCCGCAAGGTGACTTAATCGGTGGCACGTGTGTGGTGGCTAGCACGTGTTGCCCCCAGGGTTTACTCCCCGGCTGTCGGCCGTGTTGGGGTTCCCTGGGTTATAAAAAAAAAAAACTATTCTTATTCACCATACTTTTCATTTTCACCATCTTGCGGTACTGTTCACGCGAGCTGAAAATGCTTTCTTCTGGAAATCGCGCGGGTACTGTTCACCTAACGATGCTCTATTGATTTCGGCAGATTCCAGTGGTTTTTGGAGCTGTTTTTTGGAGGCTAGGTTCCCTGGACTCTCTTCTTTACCCCCTTCAAAGGAATCCTCTCCTCGTTCAGTGTAGAGGCTGGGACATCATATCTGTTTTGTCCATATGTTGCGTGCATTTTCTAGAAATCCGACCACGCTGAGGGCTCCTTCTGTTGGGTTATTCTCTTGGTGGCCAACACCACCTCCTGAGGTACTCTCTAGACAACATCTCTTCTTTTGTGGTGGGGTTGGTTGTTGTGTTTCTGGTGGACGCTTTTATGATGGATAGTAGGAGACCTACTGTTGTTAACCCTTGATCTGGTTTTATGTTGCTGCTCTGGATTGACTGGTTGGTGGATTTGGTGGTTGCTTACTAAATTTCGACCCAATGGAGGAGATTATAAGGAACCCCTCACCTGGCCTCTCCCCTGTTGTTGAGTGTCAACCGGTGGTAGATGAACTTGCTGAAACCAGTGAGACTGTAAAGCTCAAAGAAAAATATACTACCCTTACTCATGAGGCTAAAGGTCTTACTGGCCCTAGGATCTTCTTGAAAGGTAATTCTAGTCGTAGCCAAAGTAGGGGCTGATCAAAATATAGGAGCCGCTCTCTTCGACGTGCTCAGAATGCATGACCTTCTTCTCAAACTGAGTCCAGACCATCTACAGATGGGAAAACAATTGTGGCGAGACAAAACCTTGGTTGTCCTCAAGACAAAACCCCTCCTGCACCCGTTACTAGAACATGGGCTAAATGTGGCGAAGGTTTTGACTAAAGGTTACAACCTAGCCTATGTCCCGTCTTTGGTGGAAGATGGGGAAGTAATTGTGGACATTACACCAGAGGTAGTTGCTGATAAGAATCCCCTTTGGCTGTAATGTATTGTTGA